>JAVJIX010000170.1:575000-697500 GCA_036785185.1 Paratrypauchen microcephalus
TTTCACAAATACAGTCATACCTCACTTTGCGAAATTAATTCGTTCCAGAAGTGGTTTCGTAACGTGATTTTTTCGTAAGTAGAGTCGCAATGTAAAAGGCCTGATTCGTTCCAAGGCCCCCAATACCCATGGAGATACAGCTTCCTCCTAGCCAATGTGAGGCCAGCGGGGTGTTGGAGAGTGTATTTACAAGTGTATTTACGTTTCGGGGGATTCGGGCGGCTGCGAAGCCGAGCGCGCATTATTTGAATTTTTGAGATTTCACGTTTCGTAGAGACGAAAATTTTACATAAAGGCGTTTCGTAACTTGGATTATTTGTTAGTTGGCTCTTTCGTAAGGTGAGGTATGACTGTATAATACAAGACCAACTGCCAAACTGTGTAGAAAGAAAGTCAAAGCATGTTTTAGTGAGTTTTTTTTAAGACAATAAAGCGAAATGTCGCCTCTGTTGAGCTTTAACAAGTGCATCAGAGTCAGGTTCATGTTTGAGGTGGAGATGTGAAGTCCCACAGATGATCATCAGGACAAATGCATCAGGACAAATGGATTATGGACAATTCTGAAAGTAGGTTTTATTTTCTTAATTCCAAACAACCTTTCACGGGCCGGTCAGAGTCGACTTGCGGGCCTTATTTGGCCCCCGGGCCTTGACATGCCCAGGTCTGGTCTATATACAGTCATTCCTTCTGTGATTAGGGACGACTCTCCACAGATCTGAGCTGTAATACAGGGTAGTGCTGTAACCTGCTTCTCTCCCTAGCAGTAGATAGGTTTAATCTATACTGCGGAACATTGTAGAGGAAACTATAACATTTCCATGGAGACATCAGGTGGCGGACTCTGCACTAGAAATGTTATGCAGTGCACCTTTAAAGCTCAGAAGAGTCATTATTTTATGCAGTAACAATAACAGTCCTTTAAAACCCAAACTCTTTACCAACCTTATGACATCAAATGTAATATTCTGCCTTAGAAATGTTGGATTTTCATTTCATTTTTACAGTATTGGCGAGGCTGCTGGAAACAGGGGGCGCTGTGAAGCGAGCGGGAAACCTGGCAACCTGACATGGACGACGTCATTTCTGTAAACCTGCATGTTTAGGCCTAAAACTAATTCAATTAAAATCTAAAAACACATGATAGCCTGGATGCGTGAAAATCACTTCCCGAAATATGCAAAGAATTTATAAATTGTGCAGAATATAAAATTTTTTATTACCACTAGGGGGTGCTGCAGCGCCCCTGCTTCCTATGGCCATAAGTATTGGAGTTTTACAGTATAGCTGGTTGTCCGGACGACGACTAAAGCAAACAAACACGCTCCGTTGACAGAGCTCCAACCTCTGACCTCTGGAGTCAAAGCGCTGGTACAAGAAAGAGCCTTTTGTGAGAGGATGACCAGAGTGCGCTTTCAGGTGTCGAACTTTCTCTTTATTAGGGACCCTGACCCTGTCAGACCCTGTCAGACCCTGTCAGACTCTGTTAGATCCTGTCAGACCTTGTTAGACCCTGTCAAACGGTGCTTTGCCCCCGCATTGCTGCTTGCAGCTATATTTTGTTTTGTATTGGCTCCACAAACTTGTCATATTAAAGGAGAATTGACGTTTTTTACAATCTGAGCCTTATTTCGGTAATAAAACAAGATGTTTTACTCACCCATAGCACTTTGGTGTCATTTGGAGCACTTCCAGAGATGTTTTAGTTTAGTGATCTCCGTAATGTGAGTTCTCGGGGCACATGTTTGCGGTCTCCAAATAACACAAACTTTAGCACTTTTCAAATCATAGAAGCTCAATGTCTTAGTCTACACTTTAGTTTGAGTCAAAAGTGCCTCTAATCCAGTGCTTCTCAAATAGTGGGGCGGGCCCCCCTGGGGGGGCGTGGCGTGATGCCAGGGGGGGCGCGTATGACCCTGGGAAACATGTTTTTTTGCTGTACTGTACTAGAACTAAGTGTAATTGCACATCAACAACAGTAGTTGGCAGTGGCGTTCTCACATGCGATTTACGCACAGTCTCACCATTAACAGAACATCCTCTGTCACAGAAAAAACACGTATATTCCACTGAGTCGTGTCCTTTAGTCCGACAGAAGCTGACGCATCAGTGGCACAAGGAGAGAGCGTTTTTTTTTCAGTGTTTTTAGCTTATGCAAATGAGGTGGTTTTAAGTTTCATTTCTGTAAAACGTAAACAAATGTGCGCAAAGCTGCATTAAAAACACATTAATATTTGAGTCCTCAGTGCAGTCTTTGTTGTAAGTTTCTTTCTTTTTTTTTGTTTATAATGTTAATAAAAGGATACAGTGGTGTTCTAATAATTTTCTAGACAAATAATACTATTTATAGTCGCGCGCAGGAAGGGGGGCGTGAAATTTTTTCTTCTTCCTAGGAAGGAGGGTGTCACAGAAAATTATTGAGAAGCACTGCTTTAATCTGAGATTTATCCATAGTTTGGAGTAGATGAGGAGGACAGTCACATGTGCGGAGTCACAGCTGATTTGCAGATAAGAAGACGCTCAGAACTTTTCTGTTGTGAGCGACACATGGCAGAAGATTGGGACTTTGAGGCTGAAGAGGACTTATGGAGGACTGAGGACTGAAGAGGAGTATACGGATGAGGAGACAGAATGGATACAGAAAGAATGAAGCGGAGACAGTTTTAGGAGCAGCAGAGAACAGCCATCGGTTTCACATTACTTCTCAGAATCGTGTGCTGAATCCGCTGGTCTTCTTTCTTTTCCTTTGCTGGTAAAAAATGGTCCTGACTGAAGTGGGTACTGCAAACACGATGGTCCAAACGTCTTACAGCTTTGCCTTTCATGTTTGGGTCCCGAGAGCTGAGAGCGAAATCAGCTCATCAAGAGGGAAAGGGTTGACATCTTAGTTTTTATTGGCTAGAATGACCTCAGAGCATCTCAGGCCCCCCCCCTTAGCTTTCTGGTGACTTTCAGCTTTTTCCATTACTGGTCACTTTCATCCCTGTTTATATTAATTTATACAGTTTTAAGTTAAGCAGGACAGATAATTTATTTTTATTTTATTCTATTAATTTTGTATTAAAAATAAATTGCTGATAATTATTTTCCATGTGTTCATACCACTCAAATATGCATTTAATTCATCACGAAAGGTTAAAGGTCGTGCCAATGAGGTGTCCCTTATTTATTTTTCAGGGAGTTGGCAACCCCAAAGTGAACGAACCATCACAACACAAAGCTTTTACTCCACATACAAATGTGCTTGAATTGTTAATTAGAAACTACTCAAACTTTTTAACCTCTTACAGTGTTTTAAACCCAAAAAACACGAGATCTCTCAGGTACAATGAGCCCTTTAAGTTCAGGCTGTGTTGTGATGAGCTGAGTGAGGGGGACCTCTAGTGGCAGTTTGCAGCAACACACTTGGTTTAGACCTGGTTTGGTCCTGGTTTAGATCTGGTTTAAACCTGGTTTAGATCTGGTTTAGTCCTGGTTTAGTCCTGGTTTAGATCTGGTTTAAACCTGGTTTAGATCTGGTTTAGTCCTGGTTTAGTCCTGGTTTAGATCTGGTTTAAACCTGGTTTAGATCTGGTTTAGTCCTGGTTTAGACCTGGTTTAGACCTGGTTTAGTCCTGGTTTAGTCCTGGTTTAGATCTGGTTTAAACCTGGTTTAGATCTGGTTTAGTCTTAGTTTAGTCCTGGTTTAGACCTGGTTTAGACCTGGTTTAGACCTGGTTTAGATGTGGTTTAGACTTGGTTTAGATCTGGTTTAGATCTGGTTTAAACCTGGTTTAGATCTGGTTTAGTCCTGGTTTAGTCCTGGTTTAGATCTGGTTTAAACCTGGTTTAGATCTGGTTTAGTCCTGGTTTAGTCCTGGTTTAGACCTGGTTTAGACCTGGTTTAGACCTGGTTTAGTCCTGGTTTAGTCCTGGTTCAGACCTGGTTTAGATGTGGTTTAGACTTGGTTTAGTCCTGGTTTAGATCTGGTTTGGTCCTGGTTTAGACCTGGTTTAGTCCTGGTTCAGACCTGGTTTAGATCTGGTTTAGACTTGGTTTAGTCTTGGTTTAGATCTGGTTTAGACCTGGTTTAGACCTGGTTTAGATCTGGTTTAAACCTGGTTTAGATCTGGTTTAGTCCTGGTTTAGTCCTGGTTTAGTCCTGGTTTAGACCTGGTTTAGTCCTGGTTCAGACCTGGTTTAGATCTGGTTTAGACTTGGTTTAGTCTTGGTTTAGATCTGGTTTAGACCTGGTTTAGACCTGGTTTAGATCTGGTTTAAACCTGGTTTAGATGTGGTTTAGACTTGGTTTAGACCTGGTTTAGATCTGGTTTAAACCTGGTTTAGATCTGGTTTGGTCCTGGTTTAGACCTGGTTTAGTCCTGGTTCAGACCTGGTTTAGATCTGGTTTAGACTTGGTTTAGTCTTGGTTTAGATCTGGTTTAGACCTGGTTTAGACCTGGTTTAGATCTGGTTTAAACCTGGTTTAGATCTGGTTTAGACCTGGTTTAGATCTGGTTTAGACCTGGTTTGGTCCTGGTTTAGATCTGGTTTAGACCTGGTTTAGACCTGGTTTAGACCTGGTTTAAACCTGGTTTAGATCTGGTTTAGTCCTGGTTTAGTCCTGGTTTAGACCTGGTTTAGTCCTGGTTTAGTCCTGGTTTAGTCCTGGTTTAGATGTGGTTTAGACTTGGTTTAGATCTGGTTTAGGCCTAATTTAGACCTCTTTTAGTCATGTTTAGACCTGATTTTCTTCTGATTTAGTCCTGGTTTAGTCCTAGTTAAACTTGGTTCAGTTTTGGTTTATTCCAGGCATTTATTTTTTAATCATACTGCAGCCACAAACTAGAGTCTGTCAAAACACTTTAAAGACAGACTGGTGAACTCGATGTCCAGTATAAAGGACACAGATGAACGGGTCTCAGGAGGATAAACTCTTCCAACAAAAAGGAACATTTGAGGTAGAATGAAATGTGCAGTGTGTAAGGTGCAAAAGTGAAGGTGCAATTTGCAAAGCTCAAGAGTGCTGAAAGCTGCATGGACATCAGTGTGTGAGATTGTTTTATGGATGTTATTAACTCATTCACTGCCGGCCTGTTTTCACAATGTCAACCCTTTGACTGCCAGAGCTTTTTGGTCATTTTCACTGATTTTTCAAGACTCACAGAATACTGAGTTCTTTGACTATATAAACATGATACACATCAAAATAAAGTGTTGACTCTCTTCTTTCACCTGGAAAAAAAATTATGCTTCTAACCTTTTCGGTTCTCAAGTAATTGATAGTAGAACATAGGGAAGTTTCAGCAAAAACACTGGTTTTTGACAAAAACTGGAGAAATGGAGCATTTTGTGAAAAGAAGGATTTCGAGCAGATCAGTGACTTTGACATCAATACTTATTGATTTAGTGACATCTCAAACATCTAAAACAACAGAGAAAGATATTTTTGATGACAAAGTACACTTTTATTTACAAATATAAGAAATATAACTATATACAAATTGACAACAATCAACAAAACAAAATTTGAGAACAAAATTTGAGATCAGAACAACATACATAAGTATACAACATACATAAAACAATACAATATACAACAATAAAAAAAATAAAATAAATAAATAAATAAATAAAGGAGAAATTCAATTTGTCAACTGGACAGGTACTGGGTCCAGTTGACAAATTGAATTTCTCCTTTTGCCATGGATTCTACCTGGATGACTGAGGGATTCTTCACACAATAAAAAAAAAAAAAAACTTTTCAAAAACAATGCCAAGAAACAGGTTTCAGCTGATAGTGACAGGTCATTAGAAGATGCCGGGGACAATCTCTATAAAATCCGCCCAGTGTTGGACTATATTATAAAAATTTAAAAACACGTACCAACCTGGGCAAAACATTTGCATAGATGGTATGAAGCAGAGATTGTTTTTGATCTCCTAGATCAAAAACAATCTCTGCTTGTCCCCGGCAAGTAGAGATTGTCCCCGGCATCTTGACACTGTCACTGTCATGGCTACACCATGTATATGGACAATTTTTATAATTCTGTGTCAGTGTGTGAGTCTGTGGGACACACAGGGGGGAACCAGGGGGAAACAGGGGGGAAGAACCAGGGGGAACCAAATGGGATCAGGGACAAAAAAAGAGTGACCTGGGGGCAGGGGGAAAAGTTATGAGGCACAACAAGAAGGTCACGGTGTTAGCCTGGCATGACATGGTGACCACCTGCCACCATGATAATATGCAGACAGTAGATGTGTGGCATGTGTGGTTGTTCTTGCCACTCCAGATGCACCACCTGTAAATGATAGAAATATACATGACCTAATTGTATTTTTATTTTGTATTGCTGCAGTGTGATGTGGAGAATAGACACTTTTTTATACATATATACACACACACAATTTATTTATTTATATATATAATATATTTTTTTTACCTTTCTTCGCTTTGCGAGCAGGAGGGGGGGTTGGTCCTCTGCTGGTTGAAGGCTCTGTAAATAGAAAATTCCTTCACAATTACCACACAACAGCAGCATCATGTTAGTTAGTTAGTTAGTTCTTCTTACCCATCCCATGCCTCTCTGGAGGCGAAGATCTCCTGCTTCCACTTGATCCTGACGGCTCATCAGATGAATCGGGGTCTGGCTCACGAAATGAGTGCCTCCGGAGCAGACCTGTGATGCGGGATACCGCGGAGACAGGCTGCAGAGACACCGCGGAGACAGGCTGCAGATACACGCCGGATCAGTTAGGTCTGCCTGAGGCGAGCGATCCGGGTGCGGGTAGGTCGGAGCAGCGGTCTCGTCTGCCCGGGGCGGCGGTGCGGGCGCACATGTTTCGGAGCAGGGAGGTGCGGGCGCGCATGTTTCGGAGCAGGGCGATGGAGGCGCGCATGTTTCGGAGCAGGGCGATGGAGGCGCGCATGTTTCGGAGCAGGGCGATGGAGGTGCACATGTGTCTGAGCAGGGCGATGGAGGTGCGCAAGTGTCTCTGCCCAAGGCAGACCGAGGCGCGGGTATATCAGGGAGGAGGGAGGAGGACGACGACAGTGAACCGTTTTCCCTCGTTCGCTCTCCTCGCCATCTTGACTCTCTCTCACTACACTACACTACACATGTGCTGATCTTTTCGTGTCTTCCGCGTCTCCGATGGGCACACGATCGCTATCTACAGGTTGGGATGTACGAATTACACCTTAAAAGTTGCTCCAGGTCGTAACCTAGCAACCCCCGCTAAAAAACGCAATTGACGTATTTATCCGTCTCCGGCAGTCTACGTTTGGATTTGAGGGGACGTATTTATCCGTCTCCGGCAGTCAATGAGTTAAAGACAAAAAGTTCATGGAATCGTCTTTAGTGTGTTGATTTTTTACTTGATTTCATAACTTGAAAACAGCAGACAGTATTTTATGTGACCTTTATCCATATTCAAATAGAAGAGCCCATACGTCCTCACTGAACATGGAGAATACCACAAGTGTAAAAACTCAAACACCCACATCTCAGACTAGAACATTAAAAAAAAAAAAAAAAATGGAGGCATCAATGTAGTGATGGGAAGTTGAGCTCTTTTCAGAGATCTGGCTCTTCTGGAGCTGCTCCCAGAGTGTCAGTGAAGACTGCCGTGACGCTAAAGTGGATACACTCAAAACACAAGTGTGGCACAAAACATGACATCAGACCTGTAGACTGCCTAGTTTGTCTCATCTACCCAAGCGACGAGTCGGCTCTGCACAAAGTTGAGCTTTTACCAGAGATCAAGATGAAGTCTTTATTTGGTCTCACACACATTGACACAAATGCAGATGTCACATTTCTCCTGTGTCACTGACCCATCCTTTTCCAGGAGCAGTGAGCAGCCATCATTCGGCGCCCGAGGCCAGTGGTGCTGCCAAAACATGACTCCAGTTTACCATGCACTGGAAAAGTTTACACCTGCTGCTTTTGAACATACCAAAGCAAGACATGGAGGCTCATCATGGAGCCCTGCAGGCAGCAAACATGTCCCATTTTATGCAAAGTGAAATCTTGTGACCGTTAAGCCTTGTTAAAATGTTATATTAATGATAAAGGATTGGCAAGTCTAAGGCCTCAGTTATACAGGAGTCTAGTGAAACCTTTGGAGCACTTCCTGTTACCACGTGGCATCACAAGGTGTTCAGCTCGAGCAAAGGCCTCAGCCTAAATATGCAGGTCGTGTTAAACATGTGAATGAAATGACCCCAGGCATGACTGAGGAAATTAGAACATGGGGCCAAGTAAAAAGAGTGAGTGTGTAGTTAATAAAATTTTTATTAAATACATAAAAGCACAAGTATTGTTGTACAATTCACACATTAAAATACAAGAGCCAGAGCAGACCGTGTAGTTAGGCTCATGTGACGGAAGTCTCCGTCTTTACTCCTGTGGGACAGAATTCAGCTTGGGCTAAAAAAATAAAAATCTAAAAAGGCAGTCTGGTCCCCTCACAAAAAGTCTGTGCTACTGACACCCTCCATAGTGCCCAGCAGGGGCCTCACTGAGAGGCTTTAGCACTGAGAGGCTTTAGCAGCAAACCCTTTGATGACGCAGCCTTTGAGCTGGGAGAGGGTGGCAATCCTCATGTGTTTGGCAATCGAGTACTTTCCCTTGACGGCCTGTGGACAGAGGAGACCGTCAGCCATCTGAAGAAGCAGTGTTTACAGAACGCCCACATTACCTTCTGATCCACTGTTCAAAAGCGCCGTCAGTTTTTAGGTTCATTCACACATTAAAAAGGGATAGCGTGTGTGTTTTTTTTTTTATCTGTATGGGTTTCCTTCTAAAAGTTGCGCGTGTTGACACCGGCTTACCCATGTTAACTCTATCAGCCTGTTCACTTTTAAACTTCGGCGTAGACATCCGCTGAAGGTGAACAGGCTGATAGAGTTAACATGGGTAAGCCGGTGTCAACACGTGCAACTTTTAGAAGGAAACCCATACAGATTAACATTTTTTAAAAAAAACACCACACTATCCCTTTAACACAAATTCTGCATATTTAGGTTCTCTCAAACAGCTTCATGACATCACAAGGTGGAGAACATTTTGAGCTTTTGAGATGTTGACAGACCAATAAAAAGCTGCAAACATTTGAGCGAAACACCGCTTCAGGCAACTTTCTAACGTTGCTAAAGCTCACAAGAGTACATTTTGTACAAGAACCTTTAATAAGGCCTGTTAAAGTTCACTCACCATGTGCTTCGTCAGGCCCTCGTTAACCTTCACTACATTCTTGGCGATGTGCGCCATAGCTGGAACCAGGCTCTCAGCAGTGTATTCCATGTAATGGGCTAGTGTGGCATCCTGCACAAAATACAAATCAGCTCATTCCAAATACTCCAAGCATACATTTCACATTTGTAAAACCATTGAGCCAAACGAGCTCCAACTCTGGACATGTTCTAAAGTCAATGTGCACTTATAAAACTGACCCATTCTCCAGCGTCCAGGATCTGTATGGTCAGAGCGAGTGCTGCACTGGCCACCATGGAGGGAGGGAAGTGTACCATGTCATAGTCCACCATGGTCAGCTCCAGCAGGTACTTAGCCAGAGTGTGCTGCTCTGCCGTCACCTGAGCACAAGTATTAAGCTCCAGTCACTTACAGTTAATACCCTTCACAGTAAAACATTCAATACCGAGAGTGCAGAGTGAGGAATCATCATTGCCAGTGCCATACCTCGTGGATCTTGGATGCCCTCCGGAGGAACTGTAGGGGCACAGGGCGTCCAAGCTTAAACTTGAGCACATTGAGGATGTTCCTCTCCATGCTGCGGATCTGAGCAGTCGTGTAAGCATGGTCAGTCACAAAGGCAAAGTCTGAGATCTCAGGAGGGTACATCTCCTCAAATTTAGAAGCAAGAAACATGGCAGTGACCCCCACAAGCTGCAGCTGCTTCTTGGGGACAGGATGGTCCTGTGATACCAATGAAGTCATGTTAATGAGGGCAAACAAACATTCAGTGTCTCAATTAGACAAAGTTTTACCTGGAGGAAGCGGTCAATGATGGCCACGGTCATGTACATGGTCTCCTGCAGCAGGCGGAACTTGATACTGACCTGGACCAGCCAGTCAATCAGGATGGCCCTCATGTTGCCAGTTACTTCCTGCCCCTGCAGGAAGTTGGGCCTGACATTCTGCTCAGCCTGGGAAGCAAAGTTCACTCAGCAACTTCAGTGCTTCAAGTTTAGTCCCAGCCTCCCCCATCTGCCCACAAAGTGCAATCACTCAATTTGATTCAGCCTTAGAACTGGACAAAGTGCTCCTCCAAGTGCAACTGAGTACCAAAGACCACACAACCAATATTGTGTCACAGCAGGGGTTAAAACAAGCAAATATTGAGTTAGAAAATTGTTGCATTTATGTGCAGCATGTACACATGTTAAAGGCATTCATTTCTAGTGTCAGTTCAAAGCTTCAATGACATTTAATTATTCCTATATTTGTTACAAAAAGAATGCCCTCGAGGAATTCTAATCTTAAATGGCCATTGGCTGAAAGGCCAACAAACTCAAACATGTACCAAAATGCCACATAGTTTGACATCCTTTAAATATAGCTGCCCATTTGCCTAGTCCAGAAAAATAAATAAATAAAAAGTGGAACAGAGCCTTGCCTCGAGCACTCGAAGGTACTTGTAGATATCCTTGACGTACTCGCTGCAGAGCATGGGGTTGTTGTAGTCGTCGGCGTCCACGTCCCGGACGGCCGGGTGCAGGAGGACGTCGGAGAAGGCCTGGCACAGGTCTGCAGGCTCACACCCCGAGGTCTCCATGGGGGTGGGAGAGGTGGGCTCTGGGAGGGCCTGAGGGGAAGTTCACAAAACATTAAAGCATGAACTCTAAGGACTTTAGCTAGTGCTTCAATTGTGTCCAAGTCATCATTTTATGTGGGACAATTTCTATGCAAAAAGGCAACTTAAACTCATAAGTCACAAGTTTAATTTAGTCTTTATATGGTTTTCTTACCATTTCTTTTTGCATGAATCCCCCCGGTCAGATACAGATGTGTGTAATAGTTTTGACAAATCAGCAGAGCATGTCTTTAATGTTAAGATTTTAATCCACCGCAGCCCTAATGAACTTTAAGAATTTATCTTCAAAAAGCAACAGGATTAACTCACTTTAACCTCAGGCACTGGTTGCACAGGAGCAGGGACATCTTTGGGTTTTGCTTGCTCAGCTGCCTTCTGAACCTTCACTGCTGCCCTCGTCACCACCTTCTGTGGGTACAGAAGGTGTTAGAACCGCTTTTGATTATTTCTCCACATCTTCTCGCAGCTTAAACCCATCCTGGAAGAAATGGCACTTTATACTGTACCTTCTTTTGGCCCGTCACATGGCTGTCGGGGACGTTTCCGATCTCGCCCAGAGCAGGTCGCACTTGGAGAGATGGCGCTCCAGGCTTCACCGCTTCAGACCGGGTGGAAGCCAGGCGGTTCTGCAGAGAAATACAGAGAGAACATATTACTTTACATACAATAAAAATGGACTCTACTATACAAAGATACACAGTGAAGGGGACATGTAAAACAGCCAGTAAAATTTGGTTTAGGAGTTAAGCTACACTATAAATCAGAAGTAACTAAACTAAATGATGCAGAAATCAAACTCTGGGCGACCTGCGTGAAGTTTGCCCCCATCAAACGCACAACTACACAAAAACTATGACAATCGTTTGTGCTGCTTTAGTTTGAGATATTAACGATTCTTTTATAGGTCAAATTGGAGTCAGCCAGCCCCCCTCAAAAACTAAAGCAGCACAAACAAAACTTTTGGGTTAAGGCAGCACAAAAGAAGCACAAACAATTTACACATTTTGGGCCATTTTAGAGCATTTTTAAGCCTCGTGGGCGCCATTCTCTGAAGAGAATCACGAGCCCGACACGGCGCACGAGACACCCGAAAAACTCCACAATACGTGAACGAAACGCATTAAAACGGCGAAATAAGAACATTTAAATTCAAATACTGAAGTAAGATATATCCAAAACACAGAAACTTACGCGGGTAACACGGAGAGCCATGATAAAGTGCAGTCGCTTCCACACACAGAACTGGAAAAGTAAGAAAATGTCGTGGTTTAAAGTTGGACGTGGTTAGATTTAAATACTCGCTCTCTGCGCTCTGATTGGCTGACCCAGGGCAGCAGCGGGGCTCTGATTGGTCGTTTAGAATGCGTTGTCTTGGGAATCACGTCGGCTGTACGTGTGACGCCATTTCCTGGTCCGGTGTTTGCGTTTTAAAATATATATTTTTTATTTTTATTTTTGCAATAAAATAATAATAAATGTTAACGGTGCTGAGAGATACTGTAGATCTATTTATTATTTATTCCACTGCTTCATTTAGAGAGAGAAAGGCACTGGGCGTTGCTAATGTCGATAACAAAAATGCATTACGTTCTTGACTAAATGATATAATTTGCGTGAAAAAGTAAATATAAATAAACAATGAAGAAATAAATTCTGAATTTAACAGTTGGGCTGTTTTCTGGATCATTTCAAAAGGCAGGCTGCAATGACATTTTTACACCAGAAGGGTGCTGCACTCTGAATATTTTCTTTTTTCTTTTTAACTATTAACCCCCAAAATGTATGCATAAAGTGTATGAAAACTTTAAATAAAAACTATAACTACAACTGTAGAATCCATGGCAAAAGGAGAAATTCAATTTGTCAACAGTTTCTAAGAACTGAAGAAGCAGCTTGGATGAGCTGGAAAAATATTCAACCAAATAAACTTTTGTCCAGCTGACAAACTGAATTTCTCCTTTTGCTATGACTACAACTATAATTATTATAACTATATTCTTGCGTTCATTTGCTCATTCACTGTTGGCTAAAATAAGCATTTTAAAAGGCACTGTATTTTTGTTTTGGTGTTATTTTAGTATAACCCGCAACTTATTGATTTCTATTTACAGGTTGGGTTTGGGTTCCATGGACCATGAGTTGTACTTCAAAATAAATCAAAGATCAAAGATCAAAGTTCAGCTTTATTGTCAATTCTGCCGTATGTGTTCAACATACAGTGAATCGAAATTTCGTTTCTCTCTGGCCAAGTAGTGCAAAAAGACAGTGTACAAAACACATACATACAAATACATAAAATAATACTGACATCAGATCTGCTCCAACAATCACCACTTTTAAATCCAGACTAAAAACTCATTTGTTCACTGTGGCTTTTGCCTCTTAGCTCTTTTTATCTCTTTTATCCTGTCTTTTATTTCATCTTATGTTTACTTGTGCCATGTCAAATGCTCTTATGTATTTTATGCTGCCGATTTATTTATTATTATTTTTAGCTTTTTGACATTGTACAGCACTTTGGCCACTTCTCACTGTTTTTAAATGTGCTATATAAATAACATTTACTTACTTACTTACTTACAATATAAAGACACAACACAACAAAACTATCTAAGACAGAGATCTAAATCTAGACTAAAGTCTAAGAGCTAAAATCTGAAAGCAGTGCAACATAATAAATAAATACCTATTTACAGATGTCCAAAAATGTGCAGTGGAAGATACAGCAGTGAAATGGTCATGTGCAATAGAATGTGCACTGAAGTTAAGATCAAAATAAATGTGCAACAGTAGTAAAATAAATAGTGTCAAGTCTACTCAAAAGTATTTGGGGAAAACACACATAAGTTTTCGGGTGTGAAATCTGATCAGGGTTGTTGATCTGAATGTGAAAAAGAGATTTTTGTTATGCAGTGCCACATTAGTGCTGTTATTACGCCAAACCCCCAGGTCAAACCCCAGGTCAGGTTGGGTTTATCGGGCTTCCTGCACAGAAGAAATGTGCTTGTGTTTGAAACTTTCTCAACATGTCAAATCATGTGAGGAACATGGGGGACTAGTTTAGTTCTGGTTAGTTAATGTAGTCTGGGTTTATTCCAGTTTAGTGTTCTGGGTCAGTTCTGACTCAGACCTCCTTTAGTCTGGCTTTGCACACAGTGTCATGTATCAGAACATACCAAGAGCATGTTTATGGAGCACGTTACGTAAGAGTCACATGAGCAGAAGCACCTCCAGGAAGAGCCCCCTCCCCCTCCAGCTGGCCCTAACACCAGACAACAACCACGCTGGACCAAAATAAAGTGTGTAACGTCTCAGAAGACACCCGATATGTTGTTCACCGCAGCACAAGGGAACAGGCATGAGCTCAGAACATTTGAATGTGCTCATAAACCAAGTCGGCCTATAGTCTACTTATTTAGACTATTATTAATTAGCCTATTGTGGATTATACTTTTAGTTTACTTTTTATATCTTCCTGAGACCCGGACCATTATTTTGTGTCCTTTATAGTGCACATCGAGTGAACCAGTCTGTCTTTTAAGTGTTTTTTATTTTATTTTATTTAACCTTTATTTATCCAGGTAAACCAATTGAGAACCAGTTCTCATTTACAATGGCGACCTGGCCAATTTAGAGATACACTCCAGTTTGTGGCTGTGCTATGATCAATAAATACTTTATAAACAAATAAATAAACAAACCAGGTCTAAACTAGGACTAAACCAGAACTAAATCAGAACCAAATCAGGAATAAACCAAGACAAAACAGAACTAAACCAGGTCTAAACCATGACTAAAAGAGGTCTAAACCAGGTCTGAACCAGGTCTGAACCAGGTCTGAACCAGGTCTGAACCAGGTCAATGCATAATAATAATATAATAAATAAATACATAAGTAAATACATATTAAAAAGGGAGCCAGAGAAAAAAAATGTTTTCATTAGGTTGTTAACTTCACATGGATTTAACACCATTACAGAGGACATGTTCCAACATTATGAATACAAATAAAATGAACAAAATGTAAATGCTAAGGTGTTCATTTACCTCCAAATAGAGGTCCCTGGGTCCAGGAGGATTTACTGTACTTATCAGAGACCTGGAGGAAGATGGTCCTTTCCACTTCTGTGTTCAAGTGCTGTTGTGCTCATAGAGAAGTGAAACACATTTTTTCCTTGACAAACACACATCAGAATCAGAATCAGAAAGGTTTTATTGCCATATGTTTGAACATGTTCACAACATTAGGAAATTGCTTCGGTGCTTGGAGTGGAATAAAATAGAATAAAATAAAATAGCAGAAAACTTAAATTAACAAATTTACAAGAATACAAGAATGTAACAGGTCAGGTGCAGGTAATGGTCAGGTGCAAAAAGAAAAACCAGCACAGGGTCATGTGACTGACACAGAGCGGGGGGTGGGGTCATGTGACTGACACAGAGCGGGGGGTGGTCATGTGACTGACACAGAGCGGGGGGTGGGGTCATGTGACTGACACAGAGCGGGGGGTGGTCATGTGACTGACAGAGTATGACGGAGGTGATGGTGGGCTCCCATTTGAGGTCCTGGGTGATGGAGGTCCCCAGGAAGCGGAATTAGTCCACAGTGGTGATGGGGATGTCGGTCCACAATGATCTCCACTGTCTTCTGGGCGTTCAGCACCAGGTTGTTCTGGCTGCACCAGGACGCCAGACGGTCAACCTCCGTCCTGTAGGCAGACTCATCCCCGTCCGAGATGAGTCCAATGACCGTGGTGTCATCTGCAAACTTGATGAGCATGACAGACTGGTGGGAGGAGGTGCAGCTGTTGGTGTACAGGGAGAAGAGCAGAGGAGAAAGAACACAGCCTTGGGGAGAGCCGGTGCTGATGGTTCGGGAGTCCGAGACATTCTTCCCCAGCCTCACGTGCTGCTTCCTGTCCGTCAGGAAGTCAGTGATCCACCTGCAGAGAGGATCAGGCATGTTCATCTGGGAAAGCTTGCCTTGGAGGAGGTCTGGGCGGATGGTGTTGAAGGCAGAGCTGAAGTCCACAAACAGGATCCTGGCGTAGGTTCCCGGGGAGTCCAGATGCTGCAGGGTGAAGTGTAGAGCCAGGTTGATGGCATCGTCCACAGATCTGTTGGCTCTGTAGGCGAACTGCACGGGGTCTAGGAGGGGGGCCGTGAGGGTCTTGAGGTGGGGCAGAACCAGGCGCTCCAATGACTTCATGACCACAGATGTCAGAGCCACAGGTCTGTAGTCATTAAGTCCAGTGATCCTTGGCTTCTTGGGGACAGGAACAATGGTGGAGGTTTTGAAGCAGGCAGGCACATGACAAGCCTGCAGTGAAGATGCCCGTAAACACCGGGGCCAGGAGAGACACCGTCTGGGCCAGATGCCTTCCGGGCATTCATCCTTTTGAACTGCTTCCTCACATCTGCCTCATGAATGTGAAGGGGTGGAGATGGTGAGGGGGAAGCGGGGGCGGTGGGGGGAGGAGTGTCCAGGTAGTCTCTATTGATGGGACGGATGGAGGTGTGAGAGCTGCTTGATGGCTCATCAAAACGACAGTAGAAGTGGTTTAGACTGTTGGCTAGGGGCAGATCATCGGTGGAGTTTTAGGTTTGTAGTTCGTAATTTTCCTAAAACTCCTCCACACAGAAGCCGAGTCGTCCTCTGAGATCTGCTGCTGCATATTGTCCGAGAACTGGCGTCTAGCAGTGCCCACTTCTCTGCTAAACCTATACTTGGCATCCTTGTAGAGGTCTCCATCTCCACTTCTGAAAGCCTGCCTTTTTTTCTAGCCACAGCCGTTTGAGTTTGGGAGTAAACCAGGGTTTGTCATTGTTATAACTCACCCAGGTGCGTGATGGCACAATGCTGTCCTCACAGAAGTGGATATATGAGCTGACAGTGTCTGTGTACTCGTCCAAACTGTCAGAAGCAGCTCTCATAGCGTCTGTAGTTTCCAAGCACGTACGCAGCTCCTCCATAGCCTCGCTGCTCCACCTTTTTGTAGTCCTCATGACAGGTTTAGAGTGTTTGCATGTATGCATGCACACAGCGCAAACAAATACACGTAAGACAGTAACCTACAGTAACATAATAACCACTTTTCATTGAATGGAGTGGGAATACATATGACCTACACTAAACTTGTAAATGCAACATAATTATGTAGACATGATAAACAACTAAGTGTAAAAAACGCACATTTGCTTCATTCACTGCTGAGAGGGGATTTTCATCTCAACGACTCAGGCATCAAAATGATATCCCAGTTCTCCTGCAGAAAATTCAACATGTTCAGACCTGATATAGTGCGGAAGTCGACAGAGGCCACATTCATAAGCAATTTTTTTTCTTCCTTTTTATCCCGAGATAACGAGATAATTCATTCGAGAACTCGAGAAAACAACTGACACGTCGACCTCCACGTTGTAACAGTCTGACTTCGGGGCTATTTCTCATTCTGAACAGACGCGTTTTTGGTCATTAGAATGTCTGGAATAATAATCAATCAGCTGATAAGGCAATATTTTGATCAGGGGTTGACACACGGGGAGATTGCATTACGTCTTTTAATTCAGGATTATTTCAAGATTAGTCCGCGGCACCTCCGCAGAAGACTGGCCCGGCTTCGTTTTTACCGACGGAGATACAGTGTTTTCTCGAGATCTTGAAATAACAGTTTTGTTTTCTCGAGATCACTAATTAATTGTGTCATTTTCTCGAGATCTCAAGTTAATTTTCTTGCTATTAAAGTGGAAAATAATCATTACGAACATGGCCTCTGTCGGCTTCCGTACTATAGTCTGGTTTAGGCTATTTAGAATAATTAACATTCCTGAATAAAATAACAAAATCTCTCCTAAGTCCCGTATACCTGTGAAGTCCTCCGGGGCCTCCTGTCAGCACCTGCGTGAAGTTGGCCCCCATCAAACGCACACCTACACAAAAACTATGTCAATCGTTTGTGCTTCGTTTGTGCTGCTTTAGTTTTTGAAATATTAACGATTCTTTTATAGGTCAAATTGGGGTCAGCCAGCCCCCCACGAAGCTTAAAAATGCTCTAAAATTGCCCAAAATGGTGTCATTTGTTTGTGCTTCATTTGTGCTGTTTTGTGCTGCAAAAAGTAAAAACTAAAGCAGCACAAACGAAGCACAAACGATTGACACATACTCAACAAAAATATAAATGCAACACTTTTGTTTTTGCTCCCATTTTTCCTGAGATGGACCCAAAGATCCAAAATTCACTCCAGATACACAACACTACCATTTCTCTCAAACATTGTTCACAAATCTGTCCAAATGTGTGACAGCGAGCACCTCTGCCCCGCCGAGACAATCCACCCCACCTCACAGGTGCGCCACATCAAGATGCTGATCTGACATCATGTCAATGTCTGTGCGAAGTTGCTGGATATTACTGGGAGCTGGTACACGCTGTCGTATACGCCGGTCAAGCACATCCCAAACATGCTCAATGGGTGACATGTGCGGTGAGTATGCTGGCCATGCAAGAACTGGGACATTTTCAGCTTCCAAGAATTGTGTACAGATCCTTGCAACATGGGGCCGTGCATTATCTTGCTGAAACATGAGGTGATGTTCATGGATGTATGGCACAACAATGGGCCTCAGGATCTCATCACGGTATCTCTGTGCATTCAAAATGCCATCAATAAAATGCACCTGTGTTCTTCGTCCATAACAGCCTTTGAAGAGGAGTGGACCAACATTCCACAGGCCACAACTGACAATCTGATAAACTCTATGTGAAGAAGATGTGTTGCACTGCATGAGGCAAATGGTGGTCACACCAGATACTGACTGGTTCTGAGTCCCCAGACCCCCAATAAAGCAAAAAAAAAAACTGCACATTTTGGGGTGGCCTTTTATTGTGGGCAGTCTGGGGCGCACCTGTGCACTGGTCATGATGTCGGATCGGCATCTTGATGTGGCGCACCTGTGAGGTGGGGTGGATTGTCTCGGCGGGGCAGAGGTGCTCGCTGTCACACATTTGGACAGATTTGTGAACAATGTTTGAGAGAAATGGTAGTGTTGTGTATCTGGAGTGAATTTTGGATCTTTGGGTCCATCTCAGGAAAAATGGGAGCAAAAACAAAAGTGTTGCGTTTATATTTTTGTTGAGTGTAGTTTTTGTGTAGGTGTGTCCTGTCAGCCTGTGCCACTACCGGCAGGTGGCGCCATGCCTCTGCCTCACGGGTGCAGAGTCCTGCCCAGGGTCCTGCCCACGCTCCTGCCTCAGCTCCCAAATTAAGGCACAACCGTGGAGCCAAGTCCGGAGAAAACAGCGGGTTTCGTCGACAGCTGTGAGCGCACTGACAGCGCTCTGTCCCGGGCTGCGCACTGAGGACCCGGGGGGCTGGGGCCACTGGGGCCACGGGGCAGGATGGTCACGAGCCAGGACCACGTCGCGTGTTTTCAAAGCTGTGGATAAGGTGAGTTCCATTACCGGAGCAGGCAACACTCTCCAAGTGTTCGAAGTGTCCACACGCGTCAACAAATGAACAAACTGGACTTAGATATGTTTAATTATGAGGGGCCGTTCAAGACATTATTCATTCTGGTCCTCTCACATACATATATTCTCCTCTCACATACATATGTTCTCAGGGTGAGAATATATGTATGTGAGAGGAGAATATATGTATGTGAGAGGAGGATATATGCATGTGAGAGTGAGAATATATGTATGTGAGAGGAGGATATATGTATGTGAGAGGAGGATATATGTATGTGAGAGGAGAATATATGTATGTGAGAGGAGAATATATGTATGTGAGAGGAGAATATATGTATGTGAGAGGAGGATATATGTATGTGAGAGGAGAATATATGTATGTGAGAGGAGAATATATGTATGTGAGAGGAGAATATATGTATGTGAGAGGAGGATATATGTATGTGAGAGGAGAATATATGTATGTGAGAGGAGGATATATGTATGTGAGAGGAGAATATATGTATGTGAGAGGAGGATATATGTATGTGAGAGGAGAATATATGTATGTGAGAGGAGAATATATGTATGTGAGAGGAGAATATATGTATGTGAGAGGAGGATATATGTATGTGAGAGGAGAATATATGTATGTGAGAGGAGGATATATGTATGTGAGAGGAGGATATATGTATGTGAGAGGAGGATATATGTATGTGAGAGGAGGATATATGTATGTGAGAGGAGAATATATGTATGTGAGAGGAGGATATATGTATGTGAGAGTGAGAATATAGGTATGTGAGAGGAGAATATATGTATGTGAGAGGAGGATATATGTATGTGAGAGGACCAGAATGTCTTGAACAGCCTCTCATATTTAATAGGCTCTAGTCACGTTACGTTTTCAGTCTTTGAAACTTTTGTGTAAAAACACTGACCGTGTTTCACGTAGACACTTCTAATCTCTCCTCATGTGTCTGTGAGGGAGAGTTTACATTTCTTTCCTGCTGGAAGTGCTCCTGTGTGTTTCTAAAGTTCATACACGTGACCAGAACAAATCGATGTACCAATCAACTCACGTATAGTTTAGTTTAGTTTAGTGTTTATTTGAAAAGGGACAATGTACAGAGACATTAAGCTCATAAAACAAAGATGATCTGCAGATTATAGGTCCAGAGCTGTTTCCATCTGCACTCTCTGTTACATGAATATTGTGAAAAATCTCAATCCACAATAAGAAACATTCACATTCTCACACAGATAAAGACACTCTCACACAGTCACACACACATGTTCAAAACACCACACAAGGCACACATTTCAAAAATCAAGTAGAGTGGGGCAAAAAGTGTGAGAAATCTCAATATCAATAGGCCACAGAGGCTTCAGACGAAATCATTCCACACCCTGAGCACCCTGAGCACCCTGAGCACCCTGAGCACCCTCAGTAATGTAGAGTCACGTAAAGAACTGATGCAGAATTAATCCAAGAATCCCATGCACTTCAGAACATTGTACAGTAATCCCTCGTTTATCGCGGGGGTTTGGTTCCAGAAATAACCCGCAATAAGTGAAATCTGCGAAGTAGGACAACTTTATATTTTACAATTATTCTACATGTTTTAAGGCTGTAAACGCCTCACCACACACATTATACACTTTTCTCGGGGGGGGGGCGCTCGGACACGTGCACCGTCACGAAACAAGGCAAAGATTTAATCCCGGTTTAGACCTGGCCTAGTCCTGGTTTAGTCCTGGTTTAGTCCTGGTCTAGTTCCGGTCTAGTCCCAGTTTTACGGTGTTATTCTACATGTTTTAAGGTTAAAAACGACACACACACACACACACACACTTTCTCACATTTGTTCTAGTTTAAACACTCAAACTTTTGTAGATTTTCGACAAAATGTATTAATAGTGACGCGTGGGGGGAGACCCCCAGACGCACGAGGAGCACCGCCACGTCCCTGGACGTGATGCGACGCGCACCAACCCCTTGGAGAAGCTCCACACGTGCACCCCTCATCGTGGACAAATCCGTGACAGAGAAACGTGACCGGCGCCACGCCGCGAGCACGAGATAGAACCGCCGCGGCCAGACCGCGTCCTCTCAGCCCGAACCACAAAACAGCCGCACGAAACCAGCAAAGAGCGGTTTAATCCTGGTCTAGACCTGGTTTAGTCCTGGGCCAGTCCAGGTTTAGTTCTGGTCTAGACCTGGTTTAGTCCAGGTTTAGACCTGGTCTAGTTTCTTAGCCAATCAGGACGCAGGACACAATGTTACACTGTAAAAAAAGTTTTTAATCCTCAATAAAATCAAGTGAATTAAAAGTTTGCAGTGTTGGGCCCCTGCCGTCTGTTTGAGATTATGACATGATCAGAATTCAAAATGTAGAACGTGAACTCAACCTTAGACTTAGACAAACTTTATTGATCCACAAGGGAAATTGTTTTGGGTACAGTCGCTCACTCAACAAATGATAATAAATAATATACAATATAAAACAGAGGGTAAAAGAACAAAAATAAAAATAGATGGAAAAGCACCAAAGAGCAACAGATCTATTCATGATATT
Source organism: Paratrypauchen microcephalus (assembly GCA_036785185.1). Taxonomy (NCBI): domain Eukaryota; kingdom Metazoa; phylum Chordata; class Actinopteri; order Gobiiformes; family Gobiidae; genus Paratrypauchen; species Paratrypauchen microcephalus. Next base: position 596,849 of record JAVJIX010000170.1, read on the forward strand.
TCCTGGATGGAGCGTCACAGGATTATTTTTCCATTGTTGAAAACACGCACGTTTATCTGAGCCTGAGCTGCACTTAAGCCTGAGCCTGTGTGTGTTTTATTAGTCTAATGCAGGATGCCCCTCCCCTCCTCCGCCGCTCTTTACTTTGGGCCTAATTGTCTGCAGTTCCGGCTCTGGGTAAACAGACATTTTGATAAAACACACACACTTTCTCTCTTTCATACCTTTACTTCTCTGCTCACCTCACCTCACCTCACCTCCTCTCTCTCTCTCTCTTTCTGTCTTTCTGTCTTTCTCCCCTTCCTTCGCCGCTGTCTTCTTTGATCGACTCTTCTTTCCCTCTTTCTCCCACACTACTACACATACCCCCCCCTCTCCTTTCTTCTCTTTTATACTCCCTTTCTCTTTCTCTCTCACAAACACATCTGGCGATACCCGATTACCTAAACCTCACCTATACCGGTGAGAGAGTGAAAACAGCATGCATTTCATCCTTAAAACGAAAATAAGACACATAAATACTCCATAAAGCTGAACTTATTTTATTCACAAAACCCCTGTGAGAAAGTTTAGATAAAAAAACAAACACAAGGATGATAAATCACCAGGTCACTCTGAATCTGCAGTTCACATGGCTCCACATCACCACATACACTTCAGGTTTGGGGACATTTTGTGTATCGCCAAGAAAAGGAACTGCAACACATTTTGTCAAATTACAATAAACTTAAAGGAAAAGTAACGTTTATTACTATCTGAGCCTTATTTCGGTAATAAAACAAGTTGTTTTACTCACCCATAGCACTTTGGTGTCATATGGAGCATTTCCAGAGATGTTTTAGATTAGCGTTAGCCTAGCGCGACTTCTAGCCATAGCTCGGGGCATATAATATATTCCCCGAGTGTGTAATATGCCCCGTGCGGGCTCCAAATAACACAAACTTTAGCACTTTTCAAATCATAGAAGCTCGATGTCTTAGTCTACACTTTCGTTTGAGTCAAAAGTGGCCTGTAATCAGAGATTTAAACATAATTTACAGCTTTGCGTTTCATGTTTGGGTCCCGAGAGCTGAGAGCGAAATCAGCTGTGACTCTGCACATGTGCACTGTCCTCCTCATCTACTCCAAACTATGGATAAATCTCGGATTACAGGCCACTTTTGATTCAAACGAAATCGTAGACTAAGACACTGAGCTTCTATGATTTGAAAAGTGCTAAAGTTTGTGTTATTTGGAGACCACAAACATGTGCCCCGAGAACTCACGTTAAGGATATCGCAAATCTAAAACATCTCTGGAAGTGCTCCATATGACACCAAAGTGCTATGGGTGAGTAAAACAACTTGTTTTATTACCGAAATAAGGCTCAGATTGTAAAAAACATTACTTTTCCTTTAAACATGGACAGATACAAGATAAAACCAACGTTTTATAACCAGGATCTCTGTACAGCTCGACCTTATGAAGGACATGAGGCTCCCAGTGCCTCAAGTGTGACACAACTTTTGTTTTTCAAAGCAAAGTACTCGGCCCAGTTTTACACATCGGGCCGATGTTGAAAATGTGCAATATCGGCTGATACTGATGTTGATGCCGATATATCGTGCATCCCTAGCAGGGATGCAAATTATCGATTAATTCATTAATCTATAGTTGATTGACCTTATTGATCGACTTACGATTAATAAGCGGCGTTTTTCACCTGAATTTGAGTGTTTCAATAGGGTCTTTAAGAATATAAGCTACAGTAACATAACACTGAGTCATAAATATATCATAGTATTATTATATTGTATATTCCTCAATTAATTATTCCTTAGTAAAAAGCAGACAAATGTATTGATGCTGAATAACAGAATACAGTAATCCCTCGCTCTATCATGGTTCACTGATTTTTTTTATTTTATTTTATTTATTTATTTTATAGTGTAACTTTTTTTTTATAGTGTAACATTGTGTTCTGCATCCTGATTGGCTAAGATACTAGACCAGGAGTAAACGTGGACTAAACCAGGTCTAGACCAGAACTAAACCAGGTCTAAACCAGGACTAAACCAGGATTAAACCAGGATTAAACCACCACGTGCTGCTGTTGGTTTCGTGCGGCAGGTTTGTGGCTCGGGCTGAGACGCATTCCGGGCGCCGCGGTTCGATCTCATACTCAGCAGCCTCGGCGTACGCGCGGGCCTGAGCAGTGCCGTTGAGTGAGCGCGGTGCACGGTTGCCTTGTTTGGTGACTGTGCGTGTCCGCGATTAGCGATTAATTACATTTAATGCATTTTGTTCGACCAACGTCTTGATCGACAATTAATCATAAGTGGATTATTTGTTGACATCCCTAATCCCTGGTAAATATTCTTATTGACTGAACTGATATTTTGATACCAGTATTGTATCGGTGCACCCCCCCCCCCCCTCCCCACAGTCCCACCTCTCTCTCCCTCCCTCAATCCCCTCTTTCTCTCTCTCTTTCCCACTCCCCGTCTTCTCCCTCCTTCCTCTCCCTCTCTCACATTCCCTCTCTCCCTCTCTCTGTAGGAGTGGTCAGTGACTTGTACTGAGTGGACATTCTCGCTCGTGCTCTGGACTTAGGACCATCTCTGCCTGGACACACCGGACACACACACGACCTGCTGCACACCCGGGATCCAGATCCAACATGGCTTTTCCCAAATCCTCCCAAATCCTGCTTTTGTCCATCATCTTTTCCGCCGTCGCCTCCTCGGACAATGCCTCGAATCCAGGTGCACGCTCTTTTCTTTCTTCTTTTTCTTTCTACGTTTCATAATCTTCTGAATGTGACATGTGTGAATGTGGCTCTGCTTGTGGAAAACGGGAGGATTTCTGTGGTGTTTTTGTGGTTTGGAGACTTCGTGCTTCGTTCTGGAGCTGGCTGCACTTTCTAGGAAAAACTCTTGCACAAGGCACTAGGAACTGGCGTTGCAACGTGTTCTCAATCACTCCCTCTGTGTACCTCTGCTCTGTGTACTACTGCAGTACTGCACTACTGCACTACTGCAGTACTGCACTACTGCAGTACTGCACTACTGCACTACTGCACTACTGCAGTACTGCACTACTGCACTACTGCACTACTGCAGTACTGCACTACTGCACTACTGCACTACTGCAGTACTGCACTACTGCAGTACTCTGACTGGAATAAAAGTTGTGGTTACTGTGAGTAAGAGACAAAAGCTTTATGTGGACAACATGAAATGATTTGAACTTTTGTGTTTCTCGCAGCTCCTTCAGATCATTTAGTTTGTCTCATTTGTGTGTCTTTCCGCATTTGACAGTTAAAGGAGAATTAACGTTTTTTACAATCTGAGCCTTATCTCGGTAATAAAACAAGTTGTTTCTACTCGAAACTATGGATAAATCTCAGATTACAGGCCACTTTTGACTCAAACTAAAGTGTAGACTAAGACATTGAGCTTCTATGATTTGAAAAGTGCTAAAGTTTGTGTTATTTGGAGACCACAAACATGTGCCCCGAGAACTCACGTTACGGATATCACAAATCTAAAACATCTCTGGAAGTGCTCCATATGACACCAAAGTGCTATGGGTGAGTAAAACAACTTGTTTTATTACCGAAATAAGGCTCAGATTGTAAAAAACGTTAATTCTCCTTTGATGTTCTCCTTCAGATTACATTCACAGTTATAAATCTGATGTTACGTCCAAGATTTAATCTTTCAGTGACTCTTTCTTGACTCATTTGTTGGACTTTGTATTTCTAATATTATTTTGAAGTGACAGGACGTTTACTTGAGAACCACTTTTGGCTCCTCACCTCAAACAGCAAAACAACAAAACATGTCGTGCATTTCTGGGACCTGTCCAGACGTGTTGTTGTTGTTGCTGCACATTATTTATGCTTTGGTTTGTAGCTTAAGGATTGTCACGTTTAATTTGTATTATTCAACAAAAATATCTGCTTTTCTGATGTAGGGTCTGTGGAATATGTAGTCCAGGTTTCAAATGAGATCCGTGAAAAAGGATCATGATTTTAATCTGATTAAAGAAGCAGGTATTTAACTTCATCGGGTACATGTTTTATAAGTTTCATTTTAGATTTTTGAGTTTGCTCACAGTGTAAGTCACTCCCCGTTCTGAGCGCTGTTACAACAAAGACAAAAGAGTACATCCCACTAATGAAACTAGCACACATCAGATCAGGTTTGTGAAGTTGTTGTGGACAGATGTTGTGTTACGTTCACTCGTGAATTGGGTCAGCGGGACCATTGGGTCAGTGTGACGGGCGCTGACCCAATGGAGAAGTGGGCGGGGAAAAGTGTCAGTGTTTGAAGAGGGGGCGTTATGCAAAATCATATCCTCCTGAGACTCGCCCGTTCATTTGTGTCCTCCAGAGTGGACACTGAGGTAACCAGGCTGTCCAAATAAATAATACAGAAAAATAACAATAAATAAAATACTAAAATAAATAAATAAAAATAAATACATAGAAAATAAATGATACAGTACATAAAAATAAATTTAAAAAATACTAAAATAAATAAAAATAAATAAATGAATACAAAATAATACATATACAGTGAACCCTCGCTGTATCGCGGCTCACTGTTCGCGGCCTCGCTGTTTCGCGGATTTTTTTTTCCAATTTCTTTTTTTTTTTTTTTCCAATTTTTTTTTATAGTGTAACTTTTTTTACAGTGTAACATTGTGTCCTGCATCCTGATTGGCTAAGAGACTAGACCAGGTCTAAACCAGGTCTAGACCAGGGATGGTCACGCAGGGTGGTAGGGACAGAGTCTCCTTCACGAGAGCGCCTGGGTGACAGGAGGTGTGGCCTTTGTTTACTTGCATGAGCCGGACCATGGAAGAGCCAAGAATCAACACGGACGGGCCTGCGCGGCGTCCGGGGGAGCCGCAGCGGGGGGGAGGACACTCGCACACAGAGAGGAGACAGTCATGCCTAGTGGACGAACCCGACCCCATCCTAGAGAGCAGTGTATTGTATTGGCGACGCATTGATAGCCATGCCCCGAACTCCGGGGCGGTCTGATTTTGGAGCCGGGGTGAAATGCAACCAACCCTTGTGAGCGCAGGTTAGTCTTACCTGGTCTTGTGGTGAGGACTGGTGCTCAGAGGCGTCTGTTAGCGGTTTGGCACTGTTAGCGGTGGCTTGAGTCTTGCCCAAAATGATATCCAGGTCGCTTTCCACTCGACTTTCGCACATGGCATGGATATGTGGTACCAAAACAAACACACGTGTCTCCTCCCGCGTCACTATTAATATATTTTGATGAAAATCTACAAAAGTTTGAGTGTTTAAACAAGATAAAAATGTGAGAAAAGGTTCATTCCAGTCTGAGAAAAGTGTATAATGTGTGTGGTGAGGCGTTTACAGCCTTAAAACATGTAGAATAATTGTAAAATATAAAATTGTCCTACTTCACGGATTTCACTTATTGCGGGTTATTTCTGGAACATAACCCCCGCGATAAACGAGGGATTACTGTAATACATATTTACTCGGTATTCATTTATTTATTTATTTTAGTATTTTTTTATTTTTAATACATAAAAATAAATAAAAAAAATACTAAAATAAATAAATAGAAAATAAATAATATATATATATATATATATAAAAAAATTAAATAAATAAAAATAAATCAATAGAAAATAAATAATACAGTACATAGACATAAATAGAAAATTTTATATATATATATATATATATATATATATATATGTATATATATATATATATATAAATAAACTTAAATAAAAAGAAATAGAAAAGAAATAATATAGTACATAAAAATAAATTTAAAAAAATACTAAAATAAATAAAAATAAATAAATAAATGAATACAAAATAAATAATACATAAAAAAATATATATATATAAAATAAATACATACATAAATCATAAATTAAAAGGGAGACTAAAAACTATGTGACGTGACTGTAGAAGCTCGTCAGAGATGTTGGTCATCAAAAAAAAGTTTTTGAGAGTTTGTTAACTTCACGTGGATTTAACAGCAAAATGTCCCTGACGTCCATTACGCAGGACACGTTAAGAATATTATTATTATTATGAATACAAATAAAATTAACAGAATGTAAATGCTGAGGTGTTCAGTTACCTCCAAATAGAAAATTTAAATAATAATAATAATAATAATTCGTATACACTTTTTTCTTCACGTCCCAGGTTATAATGTTTCCTCATTAAAAACATTCCTGAAGAGGTTTTAGATCATCCACGCATGTTTGAGTAATCTAGCAATCTCTCCCTGTCCTCTCCTCCGCCCATAAGCCTACGTCACCCACACTCTCACAGGACACTTCTTCATAAATATACAAACGCCTGTAAACTGTACACGTGCAGTAGTTTCACTGGCTCATGTTTGATCCCTTATGTTTTATTCAATGAGAGCATATTTTAGCCAGTAACAGTGGCCACTGGGAAGACTTGGCTGTTAATTATTACCCAGATAATCAATATTTATAGTGAATGTCCTGTTTCAGAACGGTGCTGCTGTTTGCTTCTCTGAAGGACAACAAACAAACAGGTCCAGTCTTATCACACTCACATGGAACTGGACTTTCAGGACTGGCTATGGACATAATGTTATAAACCAGGGCTCACATGGTCACTTTAGCTGTGAAGAGTGAGGAAGTGAGGGCAATGAAGAGAGTTTTTCCATTAACGAAGGCTGTCTTGCATAAAGTCTGTACAGCACTGTGGATGTTTTTGTGGTAGTACTCGCCAGTTCTAAATAGTAATAGATTTGGAATGGACAATATTTTTTTAAGTCAGAAATATCAAATTCTTCAATCTTTAGCTTGGACCCTTATTTCTGTGAGGGGGGAGTGCTAGACACTATGCTACTCACCAAAGAATTCACCTCCTGTCTGGACAGTTCTGGTTTTAAACAATATGTTAATTTTCCCACACATAACAAAAAGCACTCCTTGGATTTAATATGCTGCACTGGAATAACCCCATTGGACCTTCAAACCCACTACATCCCCTTCTCTGACCACCTGCTAATTTCATTTGACATCAACCTGTGCTTCAAAAAATCCAACCCACCCCGCACTATACAGTTCCGTAACATCAAGGACATTAACCCGGACCATTTCTCATCACTCATCAATAACCTCCCCAGTGCTGAGGGCCTCTCTACAACAGATGAGTTTCTCACACATTACAACACACACCTCCACCAAATACTCAACACCGTAGCCCCACTCAAAACCCGGTCCGTCTCATTCACTCACTCTGCACCCTGGTACACCCCCGCCCTCAGACACCTCAAAACACAAGGCCGCAGACTGGAGAGACTGTACAGGAAAACCGGACTCATCATACACAAAGACATGTTCACCTCACACATCCTCCATTACAAACAGTCCATATCCACAGCAAGATCCACATACTACTCTAATTTAATCAGTTCACATGACGGAAACTCAAAAACACTATTCTCACTCCTCTCACAGATCACAAAACCCCCGGACTCACTTCCACCTCACCTCTATTCCTCCGAATTCTGCAATAACCTGGCTGCTTTCTTTACCTCCAAAATTCAACTGATCCACCTGCAACTTAACCCCTCTGTTTCAAACCCACCTGTTTCATCTTCTGTATCCCCAACACACCTGCTTTCTTCTTTCACCCTGCCCTCCATCTCCCAAATCTCCACTCTCATTCAGAACTCCAAATCCTCCACCTGTCAACTAGATCCTCTCCCTACAGTCCTCATCAAAACCTCCATCCCTGCACTGTCCCCCCTCATAACTAATATCATTCACTCCTCTCTCATTTCCGGTACTGTTCCCTCCACTCTCAAAACCGCTGCAGTCACTCCAATACTCAAAAAACCCAGTTCTGATCCCTCTGACCTCAATAACTTCCGTCCTATTTCAAACCTACCCTTCATTTCCAAACTTCTTGAGAAAACTGTTGCTGCCCAACTCCACACCCATCTTTCCTCCAATAACATCTACGAACAATTTCAATCTGGCTTCCGTCCCCTCCACAGCACTGAAACTGCCCTTCTGAAAATCACCAATGACCTCCTCCTCTCTGCTGATTCTGGTTCACTCTCCATCCTCCTCCTGCTAGACCTCAGTGCAGCATTTGACACCATTTCACACTCCATCCTCCTTGACAGACTTTCCTCCATCGGCATCTCTGGTACTCCCCTCTCCTGGTTCCACTCCTACCTCTCACACCGCTCCCAGTTTATTCAGGTCAAGTCATTCACCTCACACCCTCCCCTGTCACGTCAGGTGTTCCTCAGGGTTCTGTCCTCGGTCCTCTTCTATTTTTAATCTATCTTCTCCCCCTTGGTTCCATCTTTAGAAAACACCACATCCACTTTCACTGCTACGCGGATGACACCCAGCTCTACATCTCCACTAAACCCAACTCCACACTTCCACCCTCCTCTCTGACAAACTGTCTAACAGAAATACAAACCTGGTTCACCTCAAACTTCCTCAAACTTAACGGCAATAAAACAGAACTTCTCCTCATCGGCACCAAATCCACCCTAAGCAAAATAAACCCTTTCTCCATATCCATCGACGGCTCCTCTATCTCCCCCTCCCCTCAGGTAAAGAGTCTGGGTGTCATCCTCGACAGCACACTTTCCTTCACCTCCCATATCAACAACACCACCCGGTCCGCCTACTTCCACCTCAGAAACATCCGCCGCCTCCGTCCCTCACTCACCCCACACACCACCGCCATCCTCATCCATAGCCTGGTCACTTCCCGTTTAGACTACTGTAACTCTCTCCTGTTCGGTCTCCCACAAAAATCACTCCATAAACTCCAACTGGTCCAAAACTCAGCCGCCCGCATTATCACACACACACCCTCCCATCACCACATCACACCTGTCCTGCAACAGCTCCACTGGCTCCCCATCACACACCGCATACACTACAAAATCATACTCCTCACCTACAAAGCCATCCACAACCTCGCCCCTCCATACCTGTCGAACCTCATCCACATCTCCACACCTGCCCGCTCCCTCCGCTCCTCCTCCTCCCTGCACCTCACTGTCCCTCCTGCCCGTCTCGTCACTATGGGAAGCAGAGCCTTCAGCCGCTCTGCTCCCCAGCTCTGGAACTCCCTCCCCCATGCTCTCCGCGACACACACTCACTCTCACACTTCAAATCTCAACTCAAAACTCATCTGTTTAGAGAGGCCTTCTCACTCTGACCACTCTGACCATAACTGCACTGTCTTTTAATCTGTATCTGTTTTTAAAATGTATTTCTACACTGTTTTTATTTTGTTTTATCTTGTTTTTATGTACTGTATTATTTAATTAATGTATTTAATTGCTTGATGTACGGCGACCTTGAGAGCCTTGAAAGGCGCCTAACAAATAAAATGTATTATTATTATTATTATTATTACCATATTGATATTTTGAAAAGTCTACTTATTGGTCACAAAAACAGATCTTTGTAAAATACAGCTCCTATGGTGCAGTGTTGTGTGTGATCAGGTCTATCTTTATTCTATCACTTTATTGTCCCCATACGGGAATTTGCTGTCTGCATTTGACCCATCGTTCAGTGCTGCTGGGGAAGGAGCAGTGGTTGGAGCAGTGATGTCCAGATGTCAGGAGCCGGAGGATTTGACCTATTGTGCATGCTTTGGGTTGATGGGGGAAACCAAAGTGCCAGAGGAAACCCACCTAGACTTGGCAAACTCCACACTTAAAGGCAACCCAGGAATCAAGCCTGGAACCTTCTTGCTGTGGGGCATGAGTGCTCGCCAAGGGTTTGAGGGTGTGAGGTTCCTTGTGTATGATGAGGGCCCTTGTGTGTGACAGGACAACAGCCTGTGTATGTGGAGAGGCACATCTCCACACACACAGAGCTTCTGTTTCTCTCCTTTAACAGGCCACAAAAAGTCTGAAAATAAAGTTCTGTCAATACAATCGACTCAAACATGGTGAGCATAAGAGCATTTTCTATTCAGCCTCACTTTGTGGCTCCTACTGTCTGCACTAGTTCATTTTAAACACTTTGCAGTGGTACAAAACTATTCCTTACCTTATGAATTTGGAGCAACAGAACAACTAGCATGTTAACATGCACTTCTTGATTATTGAACAAGAAATTGCTTCCTAATTAAATGCAGCTTGTATAGTATATCTGTACTGGGGCAAGACACATTTTCAAATTCAAATACAAGTGTATTTGTATAGAAACATTTGTACAGAAAGTAATTCAAAGTGCTTTACAGAATAAGTACGGCATTAAAATCACAATACAAACAAAAACACAATCACCATTAAATTAACAAAAGAGAAAAGTGCAGAATGAAAACCTTCCAGTCGTACACAGCTAAACAGAAGCATTTTGAAATCAAACAGAGTCAAAGTGTAGGTCTGTCTCACATGTTCCAGGTTAAAGCTGCAGAAAAGAAGAAGAAGAAGAAGAAGTGACTTTATTGATCTCACACAGGAGAAATTCTTCTTCTCTCCATTTAACCCATCCTGTTATCAGGAGCAGTGGGCAGCACATGACTGCACCCGGGGACCATCTCCAGGATCTTCAGGACCTCAGGAGGATTTTACCTGGAGCATGTTTTGGGTTGGTGGGGGAAACCGGAGTGCCCGGAGGAAACCCACCCAGACACGGGGAGAACATGCAAACTCCACACAGAAAGGCTCGGGTGACCCGGGGATCGAACCCGGAACCTTCTTGCAGTGAAGCATGAGTGCTAGCCACTCTGAAGCATGTTTAGTCCTGACTCTGGGCACCTGAGGTCCTCAGGGTGCAGATGGTTCATATCCACATGTCAGAGCTGTAGTTTGGTGCTCGTCCATGGAGACACGAGGACATTGTTGTCTGAGCCACAGGGGCAGACACTCGAGCACAGGATGCATGTGCTTGTACTTCCTGCTTTGAGCTGCAGCATTCTGGATGTCCTGCAGCTGTCGCACAGGGAGTAGGTCGTTACAGTCTCTCCAAGCCTGCTTTAGACAGACCCTAGACCTTAGGCAATAGACATACACCTTTAATGTTTTTAATTTTTGTTTTTTATGATACAAGACTGCAGATGTTATTGATTTGATGTGAATGTTAAAGTCTGATTCCATTATTACCCCTGGATTTGTAGCCTGATTTGAAGGTTTCAGAGAGAGAGATTGGAGGTGACTGCTGACACTGTCTTTTTGTTTCTGTGATTTCTGTGTTAGCTGGAGAAAGCTGTATCCACTCACTGATCTGTTCATATTCTGCTGCTGCAGTGAGACATAGATGTGTGTAGTTGTAGTTGGCAACGGCGTTCTTTGACGGGGTCCACCTGCGCCTGGACCGCGTCCTCTGGAGCCGAGCCACAAACCAGCAAAGAGCGGCACGTGGTGGTTTAATCCTGGTTTAGTCCAGGTCTAGACCTGGTCCAGTCCTGGTTTAGTCCAGGTCCAGTCCAGGTTTAGACCTGGTCTAGACCTGGTTTAGTTCTGGTCTAGACCTGGTTTAGTCCACGTTTAGTCCTGGTCTAGTCTCTTAGCCAATCAGGACACAGAACCAATGTTACACTATAAAAAAAACGCCCTCAGTCGTCCAGGTAGAATCCACGATAAAAGGAGAAGTTCAATTTGTCAACTGGACAAAGTTTGTTTGGTCGAAAACGTTTCGCCGCTCATCCGAGAGGCTTCATCAGTTCTGGTTCTAGTGCTGGTTAGACCCTGTTTATATCTCGCTGCAGAGAGGAGCTCACTACACTGGAATCATCATAGTTGAGATAGTTTCAGAATGATTTCAGTGTAGTGAGCTCCTCTCTGCAGCGAGATATAAACAGGGTCTAACCAGCACTAGAACCAGAACTGACGAAGCCTCTTGGATGAGCGACGAAACGTTTTCAAACAATCAAACTTTGTCCAGTTGACAAATTGAACTTCTCCTTTTATCACTATAAAAAAACAACAACCTTGGAATGGATCAGGCCTTTTCCATTGAAATAGCTACTCAACTTACGAAAAATTCACGTTACGAAACCACTTCTGGAATGAATTAATTTAATCAGGTGAGGTACCAGTGTAATTATGTTCTCCGTGTGTGTGTGTGTGTGTGTGTGTGTCAGGTGGACAATTGTGCCCGTCAGGTGGCTGTCTGTTTGGCTGTGGTCAGGAGTAAACAGGTTATTTATAACAGAGCAGCTTTTCCCTGAAGTGCTCCCTCAGCAGCAGCAGTGCCAGCCCAGCTCCATGTACACACAGTACACACAGTACACACAGTACACACAGTACACACAGTACACACAGTACACACACACACACACAGACACTCAGAAGCAGGGAGCTACTCCAAGGAAACATCAATGAAACATCAATGCAGGGAGCTCACAGGGCAGTGTGATTCAGTGGGACCAAAGGTAGATCACAGTCCAAAACATGCACCTCCAGTTAAATTAACTAGCTCCAGATCTGGACATCAGTTCCAAGACCCCCACAGCTTCTGACAGGTTTAACTCCAGCAGTAGTGAAGGATGGGTCAAATGCAGAGGACACATTTCCCAACGGGGACAGTGAAGTGGACAAATGCATATTACTGTACATGCTTCTGCCCAGTACCCTGTGCTGCTCCTCATAGGGGACTGTGGGGGACGTCTGTCTAGAGCTGAGAAAAATATCTAATTGCGATTTTGCCAACAAGTATTGCAATTGAGATTAGATGTATGATTTATGTTTTAATAACAGCATCCTGTGCGAAGTTCATATTTTAAACAAGGTCAGAAGAAACAAAAACATTGAAATATGAACTGAGAGGTGAATAGGGCCAGGGAGAGACCACTAGATTACCCAAACGTGCATGGATGACCTCTAAAACCTCTTCAGGCATGTTTTTGATGAGGGAACAATAAGGATAATAACATGGCAGAAAGTCTATTTTCCATCCATCCTACACTTTGGTCTTGTCTGGATTTCTGATGATTTCGCCCATGTGATTTTGATCTGATGCCAGTTCCTCTCACAGCTCTACTACACAAGACACGAATGCAGAAAAATGCTCCTGATTTGTTATGGAGTTTAGAAGTGCAACAACTATTTTCTAATTCATAAAGTCTGTGCAGAGTTCAATGAGCTCAGGGAGGGAAGATTTAAGTCATAAACTTCAAATAAGCAGGCACTTTTATTGTATTTATCGTGCTTTCCCCTGCGGTAAATGGTGAGTGTGGGGGGCTGGGGTAGGGGTGTGTAAGAGTGCACTCAGATAACGCTGAAGTGAAGCCTCCTGACGTCTTCCTGATTGAGCACACAGACAAACACCACATTTACAACATGTGTGCCACACCACATAACCATTTTTCTATTGATTAGTCTTAATTAGATGGGATAAACAGAAAACCTTTTCAGCCCTAATTCATTCATTAATTAAAATAAAACAAATTATAATAATTAAAAATGTAAAAATATACAGAAAACATAATGTGTGTGTTTTTCAGTTTGGTTGTGTTTATGCTTGTCTTAGTCTCCATGAAATCGTTCCCTTGGCTATAATATTCCACTGTATGGAAGAAAATGTATCCATCTGCATCGAGAATGTTCCAAAGAATGCACCTGTAAAAGTACAAAAACGCAAGACGTAGAAGAAGAAGAAGATGATGCGCTTTATTCATCCCTGTAGGGAAATTATTTCTCTGCATTTGACCCGTCCTTCAGGAGCAGTGGGCAGCAGAGTTCTAAATCTGTTAAAGGAGAATTAACGTTTTTTACAATCTGAGCCTTATTTCTGTAATAAAACAAGTTGTTTTACTCACCCATAGCACTTTGGTGTCATATGGAGCAGTTTCGTAGATGTTGTGGTGTAGCAGTATCCGTTAACGTGAGTTCTCGGGGCAAATGTTTGCGGTGTCCAAATAACACAAACTTTAGCACTTTTCAAATCACAGAAGATCGCTGTGTCAGCGTAGACTTTAAGTGGATTCCAAAGCGGCCTGAAACCTGATATCCAGCTATAGTTTCATCTGATGACGTCATCATAGAGGACAGCGCGCATGCGTGAACTCAGCTGTTTAGCATAGCACATATTGGGGCTAATGCCAAAAAATACTAAAAGACAAACCTTTTCTATGTGGCATCAATTTCAACATTCTGTGGGTATAAAAAGCTGGTATTGTCAGTAAGTCATTCCAAGTTCATCATTCAAACAGCCATGAACACACGACGTCACTTAACGGACGAGCAGCGTCACCAGGCCATAGCGCGCCTTGGGGTCGGTATCAGATGTTGCTCGTGAACTTGGTGTGTCTCAAAGTGTCATCAGCAGACTTGCATCAAAACACAGAACTACTGGCAGAGTTTGTGACAGGCCCAGGTGAGGAGCCCCATGAGTGACCGACCGCAACGATGACCAGGACCTAAAGACCTACGCACTCGGACATCGTCATGCAACGGCCACACAGCTGAAGCCCGTTTACGAGAGGTGAGGGGGACTAAGGCTTCCAGACAAACCATACGCAATCGACTCCACTGCTTTGGCTTGAATGCCAGACGACCGTTGCTCCACTGACACCAAGACACCGCCGTGAATGTTTGCAGTGGGCACAGGATCATGTGACCTGGACAATGCAGCAGTGGTCTACCGTCTTGTTCACTGATGAGTGTCGGGTCACCTTGCACAGAAATGATGGTCGTCAGCGTTGCTGGAGAAGGTGAGGTGAGCGATACGCCGAGGTCAACATGGTCCCCAGGGTTCCCTTTGGTGGAGGCGGTGCAACAGTCTGGGCATCACCAGTCAGCACAAAACAGATCTGGTTATTGTAGACGGCTCAGTAACTACATGTCCTTACCTCAGAGACATCATAGAACCCATCATCATCCCCCATTTCCACCAGTACACCCCCAACTTTCTGTTCATGGATGTTAATGCTCCACCACATCGAGCCAGAATTGTCACAGCTCGACTTCAGGAAGTTGGAGTGCCTCATATGGTTTGGCCTGAATGTCCCTTGACCTGAACCCCACAGAGCACGTCTGGGACCAGCTGAAGCAGAGTCTGGATGATCGTACCCCACCACCACATGACCTGGCAGAACTGCATGTAGCACTTGTGGAAGAGTGGAATGCCTCAGAACAACATCATGAGGGTCGTGAGGAGCATGAGACGTCGCTGTCACTGCGGCAAATGGTGGAAACAGCCGTTACGGACAGTCAAGTTTTTGTTATTTGGGGCCATCTTTGTTATTGTCATTATTTTGGGGGTGTAATGAATTAAACTAATGAAAAAGGTGTTTTTTTTTCATTCATTATTAGTAATATCAAAGGGAACTTTTGCTTATTTCATTAAAATTCAGACCAAATAGGAAGGATACTCATATCAATAACAATATCCCTAACTTATTGTGAGTAAGATCAGATAAGACTTTATTGATTTCACACAGGAGAAATTCAGTGTGTATTTATCTCCGTGGAGAATGTTCCAAACTAGTTTTAACTTTCTATTTCCATGGAATCACAGGGGACCTGGCACCTCCAGAACGTTACATACTCGTTACATAAGATATGGGTTATACAGTTAGGTTCAGCTCAGAGTTTAGGTGAAGTTTAGACGAGCAGAACAGTAGGGTCACGATCAGTCTCCAAGAAATGAGTGTACTGCAGCGGGTGTGTGTAAGTGTGTGTGTGTGTGTGACGGGAGCACACACATGAACCCTGTGCCTTTAGCCTGAAGCGCACCGCTAGCAGGACTTCCAGGAAAGCGAGGCGCTGCCCCTCGTGCTCCGGGGAGGGGGTTGGGATAAGTGTTCTGAGTGTGTGGAGGAGAGAGGAAGAGGAGGAGGAGGAGGAGGAGGGGCTCAGTAATGTGCTCGACTGACTCCCGGAGCTTTTAACTCTAATGTTGTGTCCTCATTAAGAGCTGTGTTTAGTTTCATTTGCGCGTGTTTGAGTAATCCCAGTTATCTCCTGATGTCATCTGGGGCGAGGGAATGGTGAGAATGAAGAATGATAATGAAGAATAACTGGAAATGTTTTGAACAATCTTCTCATAATGTCAGAGGTGGGTAGAATAGCCCACATTTATACCCAAGTAAGAGAAACGGGACTTCAGAACATTATTGCTCATGTAGATGTACTAAGCCAGGGGTGTCAAACTCATTCTGGTCCGGGGGCCGTATTCAGCCTACTTTGATCCCAAAGGGGCCGGATTAGAAAACTCATGGTATATATACCCCAAAAATAGGAATAAGTCCAAATATTTGTGCAGAGAAATGCAAATCTATTACAGAAGACTTTTTTATTTGATGAACTCTTTATTTCACAAAATATTATAATATTACAAACAACCTGAAACTTTAAAGGGACAGTGTGTAAGATTTTTACCCGTTAATTACTGAAATTGAAGATACCCATTCAAAAATACATTGTTTTCCAAGCCTTTTCACTTCCATCATGAAATCAAAGTATTCTTTTGGACTTAGATATAGTCACATAAAAGGGGGATCTTCCCCATGCAGAGGCAGCCATTTTGAATACGAGAGCCGCAGAAGGACATTTGGGCTCCGCCTTCGCCTTCGGCAAGGCTCGTGGTTTTGGGTAAACAACACAAGCATGCTGCCGGATCAGACGTCGTAATGGATCTAACACGTGTTTTGGACTAAATTGTTTTACTGGATTTTATTTGCTGGATCCTTACGGACAAATTGAGAGCAAGTTTATGGTGAAATACAGAGTTTGACCTGTGCAAAGCATTCTAAGGTAAGCTAACCTCGTTTTGTGCTTTTCCGTATAAAAGCCCCATGTGCTCAGGGAGTGATTGTTGTGCAGGAAAATGAATTGCATAGTCAAAAAGAGGAGACTGTAAGGTTTCATTTGATGTGTAGAGTGTCATGGTACATGATCGGGAATGTGTGTTTTCATGAGAAAAGAAAAGAAAAAAACTGTGAACGGGACCACGTTTTATTTATACAGTAGCGGCGCGCGGTTCGTGCGTGGGTACGAGAGCTGTCCACGTTACGGCGCGCCCGGGTGACCCTCGAGGTCTGCGTAGCAAAAACAGGAAGTGCAATAGCACCATCCACCTATGCGCCACGAATCCTACACACTGGACCTTTAAGAAAAATGCAGTTTCAACACAAGCGTACAGGTTTCCCATTCACCTCCTGAACAAATAGGAATTAGTCAATTTTTCTTGGAAAATCCTGCACTCAGCGTCCACTTTTCTCATTTTTGACATTTTGCTGATGAGGGTGTGACGGTTGACAGTCAAAACGATGGTCCTTTAAGAGCGTTTGGAAAGCGGCGAGTCTTCATTTGTGCTGCTCTGGTGGGAGGGGCCACGTACAGAGGCGCTGGAGACACTGCACAGAAAGTTACCATTATTTTAAAGAAAATTAAAATATAATTAAAATATTTTAGAATAAAATCAGCCGAGGGCCAGATTAAAGGTGTTGGAGGGCCGTATCTGGCCCGCGGGCCGCAGGTTTGACACCCCTGTACTAAGCAGTGGTCCAAGAAATGACTAAAGTGAGAGTAAAAAAAGTTAATCTCATGTGAACAACACATTAAAAGTAAGTTTTTTTTTTTACAATTTGAGCCTTATTTCAGTAATAAAACAAGTTGTTTTACTCACCCATAGCACTTTGGTGTCATATGGAGCATTTACGGAGATGTTTTAGATTAGCGTTAGCCTAGCGCCACTTCTAGCCATAGCTCGGGGCATATAATATATTCCCTGAGCATGTAATATGCCCCGTGCGGGCTCCAAATAACACAAACTTTAGCACTTTTCAAATCATAGAAGCTCGATGTCTTAGTCTACGATTTTGTTTGAGTCAAAAGTGGCCTGTAATCTGAGATTTAGCCATAGTTTACAGCTTTGCGTTTCATGTTTGGGTCCCGGGAGCTGAGAGCGAAATCAGCTGTGACTCCGCGCACTGGCGTCCTCATCTACTCGAAACTATGGATAAATCTCGGATTACAGGCCACTTTTGACTCAAACGAAATCGTAGACTAAAGACATCGAGCTTCTATGATTTGAAAAGTGCTAAAGTTTGTGTTATTTGGAGACCGCAAACATGTGCCCCGAGAACTCACATTACGGATATCGCAAATCTAAAACATCTCCGGAAATGCTCCATATGACACCAAAGTGCTATGGGTGAGTAAAACAACTTGTTTTATTACCGAAATAAGGCTCAGATTGTAAAAAACGTTACTTTTCCTTTAAGGAACATTAAATAATGTACAAAATCTGGTATTTTTAAAGGATAAAAACTAAATAATGAGCAGTGCAAGAAACACAAATGTTCATATAATTTCATATTGTCACGTAAAGCTGTCGTCACTTTAGACTCACAATGGGGAAAGAGGATACAGAATTTTACTTCAATAAAAATATGACTGAATTAGGAGTAGAGTAACAGCATGCTCCTAGAAAGTACTCTGAAAAGTATACGTTCTTTAAAAAGTCACTAAAGTAAATGTAAGTACCCGCCCATGATAACTGGAGCTGTGTTTTGTTTCATTCACACTTGTTTGAGTAACTCTGTGTACCTAGTGCCCAATACATCGTCTCCTGGTGGTGATAATGCTGAATAAATCCAAATGTTTTGAAACTTTCCTGCAAACAATAGTCATAATGTAGGTATTGTATGTAACGTTTTAGCTAAAATATATATATTTTGTCATTCAGTTGTGTCTATTGCCCTGAAAAACGTGTCCCAGCTGTGTCTGACTCTTATTTCACCTGCTTGTATCCATGGAAACGATGTTCTTTTGGTGCTCTTCCACACAGCTGTATGGCATGAAATCTTGCAGGTGACATACCACCTCCAGAAAGTTCCACACTGAAGCTTTAATGAGAGCTGTTGAATGTGAAATACACTCGCTAAGATGTAGTTTAAAATGCATCTGATTAAAGCTTTATTAAAACACATTGGGAAAGCAGCAGAATATTCCACGGCACATTGTAAGAATTCCACAGCCACGCGGTCATGGCCTGGCTACAGAAGACTGTTTTAGACTGCACCAAACATGGCGCTGGGAATGATGCTTCTCGAGAGAGAGGACAAAACTCTATGACTGTTCCAGAATATAGTACAATAGTGTTCCTCTGTAGGGGCCAAGTGTGCTGTGGGGTATCTGTTGTGCCTCATGTTTTGGGGTATCTGTTGTGCCTCATGTTTTGTCCCAGGACAGTCTGATAAAGTCAGGGTTTAGATCTGATGCTCCCTGATGTGTAAGATTTTGATTTTGAACTCCAGAAACAAGGTCAAATAAAATATTGCTCCTACCAAACCTCTAAAGCACTTTACAAGTTCAAAGCATTTTCATTGCTGAACTATTCTTAATTACAAAAACAATGGACATGATGGTGAATTTTCTGATTTGGGCAGAAGGCAGCCAATCATCAGTCAGTTAGGGTTAGGGCTAGTGCAGCCTCTGCAGCTCAGTGAGTGACTTCTGGAGGAACTGAAACACCTGAGTTGTGGAAATCTGTCTGGCGCTGGATAACATCTCGGATAATGGATGTGGAACTGTGTGGAACAGCGGCTCAGTCTGCGTTCATTCATCATACGTGCCAGCGGGAGGATTGTGAGTCGCACAGTCCTGCTTGGTGGCATGAAGTTGGGGGCCTGGCAGAAACCAGGGTTCTGGCAAATTGTCTGTTCGCCTGGGTTCTAAAAATGTATTGATTATGCTAAATTTCCCAGTGTAATTAATTTTCCTGAAAATGTGATTCAGCTGGACTTTGTTTTGACTACATCTTCTGCACAAACACGTCCAAGGTCACAGCTGGGGCCTTATCTTACACAGCACTCTACAAAAGAAAACAACACATTCCATTCAGCTCACACTGACATTTTTATGTAAAACACTCTGCCCTGTCTATTTAGTAAGTCTGCCTCTGCGTCAGTTTCCGATCAATTATTGATTTCCAATCTGACCCCCCCCCCCCCCCCCGCCCTTCCTTCTGTTGCCAAAGAAAAAGATCACCGTATGTTTACCTCTCCAATTGTTTTTTCTGTCATTACATATTGTAAAATTGTCTGCATCTTTTTTTTTCTACTCTGTTGTAACCAAGTTGGCGCCGCGAATGGCCGCCCTGGTGCTCGGAGTGTCTGTCCGCTCCAGGTATCGAAGCAAGCTCCTAATGTGTGAACCTGTTCACTCATATGGCAATAAAAACCTTCCTGATTCCTGACTCTGAGCTTTCACATGTGGCATGGTCTGTCCATATACTGAGAATGGTGGATATGTCCACCGTCTGCAGGTTCAGCTGTGGTTGCAGAAGCCTTTTTAAAGGGATATGCCACCCCCAGGTCAAACTTGGGCATCTCCCCACAGTCCAGAGACTAAAATAAAGCGTTTTCCTGCTCACCCAGCCATTGTCCGAGTCTGTCGCCACTGACCGCCGCGGTATCTGCAGCTACTCCTCCTTAGACTGGAGTCTAACGTCGCCAGAGAAAGATTTCGGCCAAAAGGAATTAATTTGCTCGATGCGTTTCCCAATTACTTTCTGTGTAGTGCGCATTCATATCGAGTGCAAATAAATGTGCAAATCAACACGGAGAGCTTGACTTGGTCATTTTGGGTGGGAACTATTTTCCAGTGCGTAAGAATACAGCCGAATCACGCACCACGTTGTGCAACAGGGGAACTCCCTTCCTGGTGCGTAACTGGGATTCCCCTGGTAGCGTGGTGTGTGATTCGACTGTAATCTTTCTCTGGCGACGTTAGACTCCAGTCTAAGGCGGAGTAGCTGCAGCTCGCGCGGCGGTCAGTGGCGACAGACTCGGACAATGGCTGGGTGAGCAGGAAAACGCTTTCCACCACTTATTTTAGTCTCTGGACTGTGGGGAGATGCCCAAATTTGACCTGGGGGTGGCATATCCCTTTAAAACTACTAGTGTAAGAGTACAGGTCACACTGTACGTTAGATTTTGGCTAAGATCAAGTGTAGTATCTGTTCTTATCAGTTTAATATCTGATATGTCCCTTACCCGGGGACCATATGTTAAATTGATTTTTGGACAAGGGAGATGGAATGTGGGGCTTGCTCCGTCCACTCCACGCATCCACCTGGTATTGCAGTATCTCTGGGAACGGTGCACCTCCATTCTCAGGTAAACAAACAAACCACTGGCTGGTTAGCTCAACCGGTAAGTCACTGACTTTCCCCGGGGGGGTGTGCGTTCAAATCATCCCCCCCGGCAATGAGCAAGCCAGTGTGGGTCCTTGGGCAAGACCCTTCACGGTACTGGCCCCAAGCGCCCAAAGATGGCTGCTCACTGCTCCTGAAAAGGACGGGTCAAATGCAGAAGTCAAATTTCTCCCATGTGTCATTGTGTGTGAGACCAAATAAAGACTTAATCTTAATTTGTAGTGAAGTAGTGACTGTGCTTGTCCCTCTGTCCGTCAGTCCTGCCTCACATCGTGGACTGCTTCTCAGCCAACATGGAGACGCTTCGGTGCCACTGGAGCAGTGGGACCCTCCACAACCTGTCTGAACCTGGGGCCCTCAGACTCTTCTACGTCAACAAGTGAGCACACACAGACATACACATATTACGTAACACATAGTACGCTCTCCCCACCTGACCCTGAGCCTGTGATTTTGTGCTCTTAGGGTGTCAGTGGTGGACTGGGCAGAGTGCCCGGAGTATAGCACTCAACGCCCGGACGAGTGCTTCTTCAGTAAGGAGCACACCACAATCTGGAACAACTACAGGGTCCAGCTCCGATCCAGAGACCAAAGCACGGTCTACGACGAGAGTGTGTTCACTGTCTATGAGAGAGGTCAGGGTTCTCTTTAGTTTCAGCCTTTTACCCGTTTAGCTCTGATGTACCAGCTCTTTTGTTGCACTAAAATCACTCACATCAAGATGAAGAAGATTCATAAGGTGAACTCTGGGCCCCTTTGTCATTAGCATTAGCATATAGCATCTGTAAAGTATGTAGGGAAATGTGTCTTAGTGTTGGTTAAGTGGGTATAACAACACTGCCAGGGACTGTGTGGTATGTTTAATGTAGAACAGTGGCTCTCAGAAGTACCACCAAAGAAAATGAGTCTACGACTAGATCTGAACCAGGTCCATAACAGGACTATTCCAGGTCTAATCTAAGGCTAAACCAGGTCTAAATGTTGACTACATCATTTCCACTATAGTTCAAAACACCCATTACCAAAGGAGCACAGAACAGTGAATAAAGTGGGCTAAATTAGGCAAACACACAAACTCCCAAGTACCACCTGAAGGAGCTTGCATGCCACAGCTTGAGACGCACTGGTGCAGACTGTTATTATTTGGTGCTTCAGTGCAGTGGTAGGGCAGGTATGTTTGAAGGCTTAAGGGTCCTATATGACACACAATTGTCTCTTGGGAGCTTTAAGCCATGCTAAAATGTTGTTACGTCATCACAAACAGACCTGGAGTTGTTTTGTTTCATTCACACATTTGAGAAGTCCTGCGTTTTTAGTCTCAAAATGCTCTGTTCCACCTTGTGATGTCATTAAGCAGCTCCTTTTACCTTTACTTCAGTAGAGATTGGCAATACCTGGGGTGAAATGATCCAAATGTTTGTGATGAGGAAACTACATTACAACATGCCGTCCTAGAGGTGGTCAAACAGTTTTATAACCGTAATGAATGAAGTAAAACGTGCTCATTCCTGTGTGTGACTGTGGCCCGTGCAGTGCGTCCGGACCCCCCATACAAGCTGAGCTGGCTGGTCCTGAACAGCAGTGTGTCGGGGCAGTACTATGACACTGAGGTGAGGTGGAGCCCCCCGGAGTCTGCAGACGTCAAGTCAGGCTGGATGAAACTGCAGTACCAGCTCCAGCACCGTGACACCAGCTCCAGTCTGTGGAAGGCCGTGAGTGAACAATACACAACTGTGGCATGTTTGCAACTGTCATGATAATAATGAAATCAAACCATAAAGCAGAATTATCCTCCAAAAAGTATCCTAAATGTACAATATTGTAAAAAAATGGACTGCAATAAATAACAGAATGCAACACTTAAGTAATTAGATTGCATAGTTTTAGTCACGGGCCCAGGTGCGACATTTCGTACCGGGCCCCCTAGTGGTCAACCTCGTACTCGAGGCTCTAATACTGTACATGCAATATAATCCTCTAAAAAAGAGCAGAAGCACAGAGGTAGTTTATATCCATTATATTGTAAATAAAAACATACACCACTACATTGGATCCATTACATGGGTAAACATTAAAAATAATTGTACAGGGGTCCCTCGTTTAGGTTCCAGAAATTATTTGCAAGAAGTGAAATCCGCGAAGTAGGACAACTTTATATTTTACAATTATTCTCCATGTTTTAAGGCTGTAAACACCTCACCACGCACATTCTACACTTTTCTCAGACTGGAATTAACCTTTTCTCACATTTCTCTCTTGTTTAAACACTCAAACGGACACGTGCACCCGCTCATCGTGGTCAAATCCAGCGTCCCACCTGGGACCTGGTCTAGTCCTGGTTTTATTCCAGGTTTAGACCTGGTTTAGACCTGGTTTAGTCCACGTTTAGTCCACGTTTAGTCCTGGTCTAGTCCTGGTCTAGTTCCGGTCTAGTTCCGGTCTAGTCTCTGTCTGGTCCAGGTCTGGTCTCGGTCTGGTCCTCATGTCTTAGTCCCGGTCTACTCCCGGTCTGGTCCTTGTCTAGTTCCGGTCTAGTCCCGGTCTGGTCCTGGTCTAGTTCCGGTCTAGTCCCGGTCTGGTCCCAGTCTGGTCCTCATGTCTTAGTCCCGGTCTTCCTACAGATCCAGTGACTCATGTCTCGGCCCCTCGTGCATCCAGCGGGACTCCCGGAGCCCCCCCAGGTCCCCCCTGGAGCCCCCCCGGGTCCCCCCCCGGAGCCCCCCCGGGTCCCCCCCGGGTCCCTCCCGGGTCCCTCCCGGGCCCCCCCCTCTATAACATCTATATAAATGTGTCAAACTGAACACATTCTGTATGTACAGGAGACACGGAGGAGAAGACAATCAGGACGCACAACACAATATTCAGACACGAGAAAAAAAATTGAAAAAATAAATAAATAATAATCCGCGAAATAGCGAGGCCGCGAAAAGTGCACCGCGATAGAGCGAGGGACCAGTGTATTAATACAGGCTAATCAAATATTACTGCAGCAACATTAGCGTTCATGGAGTTATAGGAACATTCAAAGCGCTGAAACCTTCTGCTGAAACGGCGTAGCTTAAACTCGTATCATGCAGAAACAAAACTTGATTTAACTTATTTATCTGTGCAGAAACAAAGGAAAAAAAGGATTTATATGCATACGATTGCCAGTGCGGCCTACCCAGAATTCATTGCTGTATCTCAGTAGAAACAAAGATACCGGCGTAAGATGACGGCAAAAAACGAACAGAAATAATTTATTTAGCTTTTTATTTGATTGTTGGATTATTAACACTCGGCACGGTAGCAGAGTGGTTAGCGCTCTTGCTTCACAGCAAGAAGGTTCCGGGTTCGATCCCCGGGTCGCCCAGACCTTTCCGTGTGTGTTCTGTGTGGAGTTTGCATGCATGGTCTGGGTTCGATCCCCGGGTCGCCCGAGCCTTTCTGTGTGGAGTTTGCATGTTCTCCCCGTGTCTGGGTGGGTTTCCTCCGGGCACTCCGGTTTCCCCCACCAACCCAAAAACATGCACCATAGGTACTCCAGCTTAGGTCCTGACCAAGCCGAAGCAAGAAGATCATGGAGATGGTCCCCGGGCGCCCTAATGTGTGTGCTGCCCACTGCTCCTAATATATGTATATATATATAGGATGGGTTAAAATGCAGAGAAGAATTTCTCCAGTGTGAGATCAATAAAGTTCACTTCTTCTTCTAATAGTGAGGTTTATTTAAAAAAAAAAAAAAAAAAAAAAAGGCGGTGTAGCTACGGGCCCCCTGGTGGCCCCGGGCCCCGGTGCAGCTGCACCTGCTGAACCTGCTACAATTACGCCGTTGGTTTTAGTTCATAATTCAACTTTCTACTGCTCAAATTTGGTCATATTGCAGAAAAAAAATTAAAAATAAAAAAAGTTAACTATACAAGGAAAAAAGTACTAAATTATTACGATAAATGATTGCTCCTCCGTCATATAATGTGCGATAAGTAGATGTAGTATTTATTGTGACAGGCCGAGGTATTTTGTGTCGCTTTTTCAAAATACTATCAGGGGAAGACACAAACTGTACTCATTTACAAGGACAATGATCGCTGATCCATCTATAGAGGAGAGAAATGTTAAAGTAGATGAAATGAAACACAGTTGGGTAGTACTCAGTTAATAACTGTACTTATGTACTCATGTGGCATGCAGTACTCGGAGTACTTTTCAGCAGCATACGTTTACTATTACTTGGGTAATGTTTTAATTGAAGTAACAGTACTCTTAGTACCTCTTCCCACTGTGAGTCTAAAGAGACAAAAGCTTTATGTGACAATCCCAAATGATTTGAACATTTGTGTTTCTTGCAGCTCCTTCAGATCTAATTTAGTTTACATCAGGGAAGTCAAACTCATTCTGGTCCGAGGGCCGTATCCAGCCTACTTTGATCCCAAAGGGGCCGGATCAGAAAACTCATGGCAAATATACCCCAAAAATAGCAATAAGTCCAAATATTTGTGCAGAGAAACACAAATCTATTACAGACTGATGTTTCTTCAGTCGCAGCAATAATTCGTTTATCTTCTGTCGTCTCAATTCTCCGTTCAAGTTCTTGTATTGTTCGAAACGCCGTGTCTCGTAGTGGCGTTAAGATTATATTCCTTTAGTACCTCCACTTGTTGCAAACACACCGAGCGTACAGGTTTCCCATTCACCTCCTGAACAAAGAGGAATTAGTGAATTTTTCTTGGAAAATCCTGCACTCGGCGTCCACTTTTCTCATTTTTGACATTTTGCTGATGAGGGTGTCACGGTCAACAGTCAAAACGATGGTCCTTTAAGAGCGTTTGGAAAGAGGCGAGTCTTCATTTGTGCTGCTCTGGGAAAAGCAGAAAAGTGGTGCAGAAAGTTACCAATATTTTAATAAAAAATCAACTGAGGGCCAGATTAAAGGTCTTGGAGGGCCGGATCTGGCCCCCGGGCCCCATTTTTGACACCCCTGGTTTACATTAACTTAAAATAAAGTTCCAACAGTTACTCTTTAACTTACTCTTACTTAAGTTTCCCCAAATACATTTTTACTCGTACTTAATCTGTTGGACTTTGTTCTTCTGTGATCAATATTATTTTCAAGTAATGTTACTCTTACATCATGTCAAATTTTGGCTCCTGTGCCACCTTTGAGAAACACTTAACATCCTCTTATGGGAGCCACAAAGTCTAAGCATAACCACATTGTGTGTAAAATTCCAGTGTGGCTTTAGTGTGTGGTGTCCCTCCTCAGAGCGACCTTGTGGACAGTACTCACTGCTCGGTGTTCGGGCTCCACACGGGCGTGCAGTACGAGGTGCGTCTGCGCTGTAAGATGTTTGGGATGACTGAGTTTGGAGACTTCAGTGAGTCCATCTACATCTACAACCCCTCCACAGGTGAGACTGGTGTTGTCACGACCGTTTCAAACTCAGTTTCAGGGATGCACGATATATCGGCATTGACATCGGTATCGGCCAATATTGCCAACATTTTTCGGTATCGGCCCGATGTGTAAAAGTGTGTAAATCGTGATATTAACGATCGATATTTGACCAGTTGCATAAATTACAACTGACAAGACTCTACAAATATATCATATTTATGACATCAACTGTTCTCCCTGAGAATCGAACTCACACCTCCCGCCTGGCAGACCGTAACATAACGTCTGCGCCACGGACTTGTCTTCACACCAATGGTGAAAAACATACTTAAAAAACTCAACCTCCAGCACTGTTATAGGACTTAACTTACGTATTTAAGCGCTCGGCGATCTTCTGCCACGCCATGTTTCTCGCCTTGGTTATTGCAAATGTGTTGTAGAGTTCCAAAAGCAACTTCTGTTCTGATGCGCTGAAATAATCGGCCCGAATCTTCGACATGATCGCGTTTTCGACAGTCGCTTGTTCAGGGCTTCTTACGTTCCCCGTGCACGTGTCTAGGCGCGGCTCGCTTAGGCCTGACTGAAGTTAGCGCTGCTGAGGCGCAGCTGAAATGCGTTAGTGGAACGGCTTCAGGCTTTAGTCTAAGTTGCGGCTAAGTCAGGCGAGGACTTAGCACTTAGTCGCCGCTATGTTTAGCGACGTTCGTGGAATACCCCTCTGGTTTAGTCCTGGTTTAGTCCTGGTCTAGTCCCGGTCTGGTCCTGGTCTAGTTCCAGTCTGCCCCCTCCCCGTGTCCTCCATCTATAACATCAATTGGCAAAGGTCTCTTAGCCAATCAGGACGCAGAACACAATGTAACACTATAAAAAAAAATTGAAATTGAAAAAAAAAAAAAGAAATCAGGAGTCAAAACGCATTTTGAAAATAAAAGACATTCAAAAATTAATTTTGCATGATTTTCAGTCTGTATAAAATGTTATCTCAGAATTATATGGTATACGAACACATGCGCTTGTTTTTCTTGAGATGTTTTTAACATACTGTATTTATTTATAATGAAAATGTAAAGTGTAGCGTTGATATGTATGTGGGTGTGTAACTATTGTATGTATGTGGCTATTTATGTGGATTGGCTGCTAACTTGGCCAGGTCTCTCTTGAAAATGAGATTTTGAATCTCAATGGGACTTCCTGGTTAAATAAAGGTAAAAAAGAAGAAAAAAAATTAAAAAAATATCGGCGAATATCTGTATCGGCCGAAATCAGCAACATTAATATTGGATATCAGTATCGGCCAAATTTTTCACATCGGTGCATCCCTACTAAGAAGTAGACTAGACTAAGAAGTATCTAAATCTAGTTTTAGTACTTCAAGCTGCACTGTGTAATATTTGTGAACGTGCCTGGCTCAGTGGAAATGTTCTTGCTCCACATATCTCCACAGTATAAACTTGTCTATCAGCTTTGTGAAGAGGTGAGGAATTTTAGCAATAAAAAACACTTTATTGATAGATAATTTAGATAAGAATTAATCTCATGCTATGGAACATTTCAGGCAAAACAATAACATCTTAATGTAGACAAGTTTGTGCACCAGAAAAGTTACATAGTACAGCTTTAAACCTGACATTAAAATATTATAAAACTAATCATAGTTATTAACATACATTTTGATCATCCGTTGATTTGTCAATTTGTTTCTAATGAATGTTAAGTGTTAATGTTCTGTCCTGTCTTTGCTGAGCACAGTGTCCAGGTTCCCGGCGGCTGCTCTGCTCATATTCGGGGCCCTGTGCCTCGTGGCCATCCTCATGATTGTCGTCATCTCTCAGCAGGAAAAGTAAGACCACACCGCCAAAAAAAAAAAAAAAAAACACTTCCAGGAGTTCAAATCACTCAAATCCACAAGTTCAATATTGTTCATCTTCTCATTTAATTAACTGTGTGTGTCAAAAAGGTCAAATGTTTAGTTTTCCAGTGAAACTCCTGGATGGTCTTGTGTCTCAGTGAAGTCAATCTCGCACACCTGAGCCAATGAGTTATTCAGGTGTGTCCAGTTGAAGGAATATGGGAAAGAAAAAGGATCTCTAGTGTCGAAAAGTGTGAAATGGTTGAATACCTTGGACAAGATATGAAAACCTTAGAATAATACACAATAAAATACATCAGATTAAGAGAGCAGCTGCTAAAATGCCATTACAAAGCAGCAAACAGAGCTGTTTAAAGCTGCTGGGGGCTCTGGAGTCCCACAAACACCAAGGTGTAAGATCCTCCAGAGGTTTGCAGTTCTGTATAAAAACCTTCTATTCGGCCACTCTTAAACAAAGCTCACAAGAGGAAATGGCTCCAGTGGGCCCAGAAATACATGAAGACTCATTTTTCAAACAGTCGTGTTCACTGATGAGTGCCGTGCAGCCCTGGATGGTCCAGATGGATGGAGCTTCTGGCTGACCACTTTCTTCCAAGGAATAAAAAGAAGAACCGTGTTTTCCGTAGCAAAGTCATCTTCATTTATGACAATGTTCCATCTCATGCTGCAAGGAACACCTCTGCATCATTGGCATAAAAGAAGAGAAACTCATGGTGTGGCCTTGTGGGATCTCATATTTAATTTACATGTGTACTTACATATGAAAACTGTAATCTCTGTATACTTAGAACCTCCACCTAGTTCTTCTGTGTTTTAACCCAGTGTCCTGTGAACAGCTAAGCGTAACTCAATACTCACATAGGCTATCCTGGGCTGTGTTGGCTACATCACCTGCTCCCTATCCATCAATACTCTGGCTGACTATTGGGAAAACTGGTCTTCTTAGCCAAAGCTGGGGAGTTCTCTACAGGGCCTTACACGGTCTACATAGCTAAACTATTCTCCTATAGGTTAGCTGTTGCTGATGTCATAAGTATTCAACAGTCTGTACTGTATTTAAAGACAGTCCCTTGTGGTCATGTGTGTGTGAGGGCCCACACTGGGGAGGTCTCTTCACGTCCCTCTTCACGGCCGATGTCTCTTCTCTGAGGGTCTGCTAAAGCTGACAACATGACTGTTGAAGATGTCTGACGTCACCATTTCGTTTGTATTCTGCTATTTTTACATTAAAATGCTGAATAACCTCAATTTCGACTAATGCCTTCCTTCAGCCCTCCTTCGGACCCATTTTACGAAACTCACAGCCCCCATCCTCCCCTGACCTCAACCCTCCTGAGAACCTCTGGAGCTCCTCAAGTGAAACATCTATGAGGGCAGGAGGCAGTTCACATCCAAACAGCAGCTCTGGGAGACTATTCTGACATCCTGCAGAAACTCCACAATCTCACAAGTTCAGCGGATGCAGAATTGTGAAGCTCGTATCAAATAAGAGGTCCTATGTTCAAATGTAACTTGACCTGTTAAGATGTTTTGATTGAAATAACTTTTGATTTCAGTAATATGCTACTGCTTCTAATTGAAATATAAACAAAAGATCATTTTCAGTTCTTTACAACAATAACGGTGGTTATTGGTGATGCTTTGAAACTCTGTTGTGCAGAATAATTTGGAACAGTGCATTTTGAGCTTTTATTTTTGAAATAAATACTGGTATCATTAGGAGGTTTGTTCAGTAACATTTGAATTGTGCTCTAAACGTTGATGACTTGAAAATTATGATGACTGTCATTTATATTGACAATTTTGGCCATAGTTTGGACAGGCCTGATTTAAGTGATTGATCTCCCGACACTGAAGATTTTCTATTGTCATTTGTTTAAACAGGTTGATGGTCTTGCTGTTACCTCCTATTCCAGGCCCCAAAATTCGAGGGATTGACCCAGAGTTGCTTAAGGTATTTGTCTATGAAAAATGTTACAGCCAGTGTTATTGCTGTGACTGGAGTTGACCGTTTGTGTCATTTACCAGAACACTATACAGTGGATTTGAACTGACTACCCTCCAGTTAGACAGAATGCTTAACCCACTACGCCTTTGCCCACCCCTGTGTGTTCCTTTCAGAAGGGGAAGCTGCGTGAGTTGTCGTCCATCTTGGGCGTGTCTGAGCTGAGGCCGGAGCTGTACGGCGCTGACCCCTGGGTGGAGTTCATTGAGCTAGATCTGGAGGAGACCGCTGACCCCCTGACCCACCACCTGCTGCCAGGCTCTCCATGTCATCGCTCCCCCGACTCTGCTGGTAGGTCCCTCTGGGCCCCTAACCAACTCAAAGTTCAAAGTGTACTTTCTGTGTGTGTTCTGTGTGGAGTTTGCATGCATGGTCTGGGTTCGATCCCCGGGTCGCCCGAGCCTTTCTGTGTGGAGTTTGCATGTTCTCCCCGTGTCTGGGTGGGTTTCCTCCGGGCACTCCGGTTTCCCCCACCAACCCAAAACATGCACCATAGGTACCTCCAGCTTAGGTCCTGACCAAACCGAAGCAAGAAGATCATGGAGATGGTCCCCGGGCGCAGTAATGTGTGTGCTGCCCACTGCTCCTAATATATGTATATATATATATATATGATGGGTTAAAATGCAGAGAAGAATTTCTCCAGTGAATAAAGTTCACTTCTTCTTCTTCTTAAAAGGAACAAGATTTCAGTCCGTACTTGAAGTGAAGAGGGAGGTTGTGACCTGCTTGACTAGACAAGCTCCAGAATTCTATCGAGAAGGAATTTTTGGGTGGAAACATCGCTCGCAGAAGTGTATTGACTTAGGTGGATGTTATGTAGAAAAATAATTTTGTTACTTTCAAAAATAAAGTTGTTTTTTAATTTGTCTTAGAACTTTTTGAATGACCCTCGTACTTCAGCTAAATTGTTTGCATCAAATCCTTGAACTTGAACCAGAGCTGGTACCCATTCTTTTGTGTTCCCAGGCTTCCGTGATGACGATTCCGGCCGGGCCAGCTACTGTGACCCAGACCTCCACAGCGACGCGGAGGGCTCGCCTTTCCACCCAACCACCCAAGAGGAACCATCCGACCCTCCACCAGCCAGCTCCGACCCTCCACCAGCCAGCTCCGACCCTCCACCGCTTCCCACCCAACAGCAGGCCATGTACACCCACGTGAGCGAGGTCAGACTCTCTGGGAACGTTCTGCTGTCGCCCGAGGAAGAGCTCTCGCACCAGGAGCCCCGTTCAAAGCACAAACCGGAGAACAATACCACCGGTTACACGTCAGAACTCAACGCAGACGTGGAGAGAAGTCAGGAGTCGGCACCGGCGGCCACCTTGCTACTGCCAGCTCCGGCGTACACAGTGGTGGAGGCGGTGGACAGACACAACAGCCTCTTCCTGACCCCTCACCTGCTCAGCTCCAAGGCCACTCCCGAGGGATACCTGACCCCGGACCTGTTAGGAGGAATGTCATTATAGAATTCCTCTATTATATACATTGCTTACCTGTGATTACGAGGTATAAAAGGGAACTTAAAGAGTGTGTGTTCTAGTCTACAGTACAGTGTACAGTTAGTTAGAGATGCTTTGGAGCTATGCAAAATTAGAAGATTAAGGATGAAAAGTCCCTCAATCGTCCAGGTAGAATCCATGAAAACAGGAGAAGTTCAATTTGTCAACTGGACAAAGTATGTTTGGTTGAAAACGTTTGGCCGCTCATCCGAGAGGCTTCGTCAGCTCTAATAAGAATACTGGTAAGACACTTGCTTATATCTTGCTGTAGGGAGGAGCTACCTAGCTAACTACTTTCCGGAACTATCTCATTGGTTTCCGTCTTTTGTTTCTCTGGCGTCTAGCTAACGGTCCCTATTCATCCCTACACGACTGTTTTTCACACCTCTGGCCCTGACCTGGCTCTAGCCCTATTGTTCCCCTGTTTGCTTGATCTACGCTTAAGAATGGAATTGTAGATGGGAGACAAATTATGTCTGACTCCACCATTTCTGTTCAGAGAAGGATTCTCTTTTTTGACAAAAATAGCCTCTTTAAAAAAAGAGAATCCTTCTCTGAACAGAAATGGTGGAGTCAGACATAATTTGCATCCCATCTACAATTCCATTCTTAAGCCTAGATCAAACAAACAGGGGAACAATAGGGCTAGCCGGGCAGGGCCAGAGGTGTGAAAAACAGTCGTGTAGGGATGAATAGGGATCGTTATCTAGACGCCAGAGAAACAAAAGACGGAAACCAATGAGATAGTTTCGGAAAGTAGTTAGCTAGGTAGCTCCTCCCTACAGCAAGATATAAGCAAGTGTCTTACCAGTATTCTTATTAGAGCTGACGAAGCCTCTCGGATGAGCGGCCAAACGTTTTCAACCAAACAAACTTTGTCCAGTTGACAAATTGAACTTCTCCTGTTATCAAAGATTAAGGATAATGTCCCTCCTCTAAACACAATTTAGCATTTATTGTGCTTTTTGTTGTCTATTGTACAACACTTAATACTCATTTCAGAAGCACCCAGGGGCAGATTCAGAAACGTATTGGGGGTGTAATTACATTAGGACAAGCTTCTCTTTCTGTCGTCATTGGTTTTGTTTTTTTAACTTTCTGAAATGATAGCACTGCAGTGTCCCGTTGGCTCCATGGTTTTCTAATATATCCACTATTCTCCTTATAAAATGCATAGAAGTATTCTCACGTTTACTATCAGTTACAAGATAAGATTAAAGAGACGGTATGCAGCTTGTGTTCTTATTGTTTTAAAGGTCCCATGGCATGAAATTTTCACTTTCTGAGGTTTTTGAACGTTAATGTGAGCTCCCCTACCCTGTTTAGGCCCCCCCCCCCCCCCCCATGGTTAAAAGTTGTGAAATGTCTAAACTGAGCATTTGCGATCCTTTTCTGTGTTAGAAAAAAATCAGAGCTCAAACGGGCGATTTTGAACAAGGCACCTTATTGACGTCAGCTCGAAAAAAGAAATGCAAATGCAGTTCCACCCCCGTCTGTCTGTACTCAGCGTCTCTGTAAATCACGCCCAGAGAGTTTGGACTGTGGAGGAGCTACGCAATGCGAAATGCATTTTTTTATTTGCCTGGAGGCACGTCCGAGTGTTTCTAGGCTCGGAAGTCCTTTATCTGAGCCTCTGGACCTTTGAACAGCAGTGGTTTAATTTTATTTTCTGTGGAAATGTGTTTATTTTTCAATGGAACGCTTCTCATCTCTCCCTCCGCGCAAAAACACGGAAGTGGGTCGCAGAGCGGAGAGCTTGGCCACGCCCCCACCCCCTACTATAGGCCATCTCTGTCCTCCTCATTTGCATTCAAGCAACAGCGCCCATAATGGAGTGTTCCAGAGTGACATTTATGACTCTTTCTCATCTTATCTCTGTCTCTCATGCACTGAGTGTTGATTTTGAAGAAGGATTCATTTACAGTATTAGGGAACCATTAAGGAGTCATATAAAAGCATCAACAAGTACCATGTCATGGGACCTTTAACTAAGCTAGTATAATCACTATTATTATTATTATTATTATATATGTTTGTCTCATTCTCAGTACATATGTGAAAGCTCAGAACCTCCAGAATTCCCTCCCTGAGAATTAAGAATTTATCAGCAGTGATTACAGTTGTTATCTACAAAAGCTCCATCTGACTGGAACGTGTTTACATCAAATCTGGAGACAGAGACGGGCCATGTTTATGAAATTCAAAATCAAAATCTTACATACAGTCTCTTTAAGTTATATTTTATTCTCACAGAGTATTCGCTGTTTGGTCAACAGTGTTTTTGTGACCCCCCCTTCCTCTATTGTGGCTCTGCTCTGTCCTTGGTGCAGGGAATAGAACATTCCTGTCGCAACAAAACATGATCAAACACGACTCTCTTGATTTTTTCCTTCACCTCAGAGTGGATTTGAAACTGTTGAAGTCTCTCACCCATTAACAGTATTCTAGCACCAAGCAGTGTTTTTAAGTAGTATTATTCCCCCAAACCGCTCGCTAAAACAGTACTGTACATCAGTGTTTCCCAACCTTTTTGGTCTTGTGTCCCCCTGAGCCTTTTTGTCACACCTCGAGTCCCCCTCACTCATACGTGTGGATAATTCTCCAAAAGTAGAACGTGACACAACAGATTATTGAATGAAAATCATTTTATTTTATCTCCTTAATTTGAAAATTTTATTCTCTTTTCTTTCAGGGATGAAAGAGTTCCGCTTTTTTTTTTGCCGCGTGTTTTTTTTTTTTTTTTTTTTTCCAAATACGTTGAAATTTTGGGTGTGTATTATATATGTATAATTGTGTTTAGGGTTGCCAACCGTCCGTTGAAAAATGTAATCGTCCCGTATTCAGAAACAAAAGTACATGTCTCGTATTAAACTTGTACATGTGTGCGGGGCCGCGCGAGCTTGTGTGCTCTTCTGGTGCTGCGGACACCGCACGCTCCGAGCTGCGCCGCGAGTGCGCTCTCTCGGCTCCTTATCAGACTTTGATGTCGCAAAATCGGGGTCAGTGCCGTGTTTTGATATCAACTTTCAAATAAAAACCACTACAATTGTTTAAAAATGTGTTTTATTGCTATTTATTAAAGGGGGACTTTCCGCTTTTTTCGTGATTGGCCACTTTCATCCCTGTTCTTTACTAAAATTAGAATTAAAAAATCAAAAAAAAATCTCCCCCTGCACCTGGTAGCGACACTGCCGAGTACCCCCTGCAGTGTGCTCAGGTACCCCTAAGGGTACTTGTACCCCTGGTTGGGAAACACTGCTGTACATCACTACATGTGTCTTCTCCCTGTTTTTAAAGAAATAGTTGGATGACGTATGAATGCGCCTGTTCTTAAACAGATCACATTTTCAGTGTTAAATGAAGTTATTACAATTATACCGTATTTTCCACACTATAAGGATGATAAGGTGCATAGAAGAGAAGCTACAGTAGTGGCTGACTACGGTAGCCATGATTAACCAATATTGATCCATATATAAGGCCCATCGGATTATAAGGAGCACTGTCGGCTTTTGAGAAAAGTGAAGGCTTTTAGGTGCGGAAAATACAGTAATCAATAGAAAGGGATATAACCTGTGTCATTTTCCAACATACTGGAGTGAGACAGTTACATGTGGGTTCATTAGTGAAGTGCCAATATTCTTCACATGCTGCTTAATAATCAGAACAAAAGTACACAAGTCTGAGTACTTTGTATACTATTGTATTGTAGAAGTAGAAGTACATAGTAGTAATTTGAGGGACAAAACAATAAATAATTTACTAAATCTGGTATTTTCAAAGGAGAGACACAAAAAGGAGACAAACTAAATCATGTCAAATGTCAACTTTCTCCTTTGGTCACTTTTCACTTACTTTACTTACTCACAGTGGGGTGAGTAACCAAAAGTACTGTTACTGCAATAAAAATATTACCCACGTAGGTGTAAAAAGTATGCTGCTAGAAAAGTACTCTGAACAGTTCTTTAAAAGTTCTGTAAGTGTATCTGTAGTGTTTACAGTGGTGGTGTTAGCCCCTGCCTCAGCTGCACAGATTTTAGGCCCTTCTTCCTCTTACAGTTGGTTCCTTTAAAAGACATTTATGCAGCTTCAGTCCACAATCCAAAACCACATGATTGGATTTCAGATGACATCACAGTATTCTATAGGTCAGTCATATTTAATACAAGTAAATGCATGTAAAACTAATATTGTTCAAATGCACATCGCTGTAATTTAACAAGTACTATGGTCCAGTCACTAGAAATAATCAGGTTCAACAGTTGAACAATTGATTGATGTAAATCTCCAAACTCATCAAATTCTAGAAGCTGAAAGCCACCAATAGTCTTTGTAAGTATCAAAAATCAGATACTAATCAATGTATCGATGCAAAAAAGTCACATTCACAGAAGAGAACAGAATGATCTTGAGCCACAATGGAAGCGACGTCTGAGGGATTACACAGATATAAGGCTACATGGGAATACAAAAGAAAAGTACTACAATTTACTGTTGAAAATCACATTGTGTTGTCTAAAGAAAGTGTTTTTTCATTGTTGTGAATCCAATCCAAGACCAGAATCGGTCTTGCGTATTGAGTCTGCTCCTTAGTATTGAAATTGAGATGAAATGTTAGTATTGTGACAACACTAATACAATCTGATGCACGACCTGGAGCGTAGATGATGAGTTACATACGAAACCATGTATTGCTGCTATTGGTCTCACAGAAGACGCATGGATGGACGTTACTTGTTATGGTTCTTTTGTCATGTTTGACAGAAATAACTTTTAACACTTAATGACAAATATGTGGGGTATAACTTTTGGAATGAGCTCAAAGTGCATATGACTGCTTTTCATGTTTTTATAATTATTACTTAGTTTGGTGGGATAGTACCTGTGGTGAATATTGATCATCTTTACGTATGTCAGACATGTCCAACCAATAAATAAAATTAGAAACTTATAAAATAGAAAAAAAAATAGGCAATGTTTTAGTCAAATCTTAAATAGAATGTTAACTAGTGCTGTCAGGCAATTTAAAAAATTAATCAAATGAATTACAAGATTTGTAATTAATAATCGCATTTTAAGAGCGTGAGAGAGAGCTTGAGAGAGAGAGAGCGAACAAACCCACTTTGCGATTGAGTTTGTCAGTTTTCATGCGGTCGCTTTGCTCATTCGTTTCCCAAATTCTGCGAGCGTGGTTTGGTGGTTTGGTGGTTTGGTGAAGTGCGCACTAGGGATGGGCATTCGGTGAAGTTTTCTTCATCGATCGTCGGGAGAATTAATGAGTAATAATCGGTTAATCGTTAACATATTTTGTATTAAAAAGACAACAACCATTCACTCATGTGTGTCGCTTTTACTATGTCTGCCGAGGCTGTGGGAACAGGCGCTTCTCCACGGGAAAGTAAATCTGCAAATCAACATGCGTAGAGGTGGATTAAAGCGAGGCGACACGCATCCTGCAGCCTCTGCTAGCGCGCTCGGAGTTAGCCGCTTTGGGATCCGAGCTAACCGCTGCTAGCCCGCTGTCTCTGTCCTACCTCCTCCACACAACCCAGCCGTATCTGCAGCAATATTTTATTAAGTCGTGAAAACCTTTGCCCTCCACGGCACTGATGGGGAGCATGTCTGTTTCCATCATCTTTGCTATCAGTTCGGTGACCACCTCTGCTCGTTGAGCACTGCAGCTCCTCCTGGTCCGTGCTAGCGCAGAATCCAGGCTAGCCTGTGATAGAGATGAGGAACCGCCGCCACCTTCTTTTACCAGACTTGGATGCACGGTGTTCAAATGATAAATCATCAATGCGCTTGGTCATTTTCTAAATTAAAGTGGTCCTACACAACACTTCGCCGCGACCTCTTCATGTTTTGGCGATTGACCTACGGAAGCTTGCCAATCGCCAACTGAGGCGATTGTTTTTTAAATTTTTTTTATTTTTATCGGTTTGTCGACGAAAATGAACTTGCCCGGTGAAATTCTTAATGATCAATTATCGGTTAATCGATTAATTATGCCAATCCCTAGTGCGCACTATCACTATAACGATGGAACTTCTTTGCCTTCAAACGATCCGTCAGGCTCGAGCGGCTTCGGTGATCGGAAAATTCTTTTTGACAAAAGCTCCAAATCAGCGCGTTCTTGTTGATCGTCCCGTCTTCGTTCTTTTTATAAATAAACTTGCCGTTCAAAGGTGCTCACGTTAATTTGCAGTATAATTAAGTAATCTAATGAACACGTTAAACTGACAGCCCTAATGTTAACAGTGTTTTAGTGAAATGAGTGGTCTTACCTGGCATATGCACTTTAACTACAGGCCCATGTGACCAGCTGCTGTATGAAAGTACAAGCATAGTGCATGTAGAGAAAGTGAACTGAAGTACAGTAGTACACTGCTTTTCCATTTAGTCTCCAGTTACACGCATACATTTAAATAAATACATAACCTCACAACTATCTAGTAGAATAGGCTACTGATATTAGGCCTACAGTTATGGGTGTACACATTATCAAGCCATACAGATCCTTTTGTACGACTCCTACATGGGGCCATTACAGAAACCTTTATGCAATTTTAAAATGTAATTGCTGTTCATTATTTTTTCAGCTACTCTTGTATTAATTTGAAATGATGGTGCATGTTTGCTTTTCTGTTCTTATTGTACAGCCAGTGAATGTAATATTTTCAAATAAAACTCTTTTGTATGATCTTGTGACAGGTTTTCATTGTTTTATTTTTCTAATTCTGAAGTGGTTGGGTGGGATAGTACCTGTGGTAAATATTTCATGATATATCATAGTTTTAGTTATATGTGGCAGTTTGTTGCAAAAAAAGAAAAGTCCCAAAATACCAGAAGTTCTAAAATGGAAAACCTCTGCCAATGTGAATTCCATCAAATGTTCGAAAGCATTTTCTGACACCTTAAACTAAATTAAAATAAAGGTGTCATTTATTTTTATTAGTCTGACTATTGACTATTGACTATTGAACTAGATTTAACTCTTTGTTTATATGATGTAATTTATTTATTTATAAAATTACCTTATTTATTTTATTTCTTATTTATGTCTTATTTTGCCTGTTGTATCTGCTGCCTTGTCCAAGAAGTAAAAAATAATAAACTTAATTTTTTTTTTTTTTAATTGTCAGAGTAAATGTTTCTTTATTAGTAAAATTAGTTATGCAGTAATGAGTTTGTTTAAACTTCTGAAAGTAAAGTACCAGAACAAATGGTAAGAGTAATGAGTTCAAATTAGTGGGAACTATAGTTTAAGGGAAAGGAGTGAAGTATATTGACAATAATACTGTAATAATACTGTACTGCTACCCTGTGTTCTATAGACCCCTTTACTGTTAGTAAAGAAACGTGACGTCACTGGCATGCGCGCGCATGCCCGACTCAGAAGCGACCATGGCGGACCATAGCGGAGTATCTGAACGACAGGGAGAGCTACATTCAAAAGCTCATGTTGAGCAACGGGGTTCGACTACCAGATCCTTATGCGATCACGGAGTGGCAGTACGACCGCAGAAAGTGGCCAGATTTACAGTGGACAGATATCCACTGTTATTTAGTGGAGAAGCCCAGCGTGTATACAAGAGGGAAAGTGCGTGCATACAAATCCATGGATGCATACCAGTTTGCCGTGTGTGGCCATGTACAGGAGGTAAAATACCACGATATCGATGGGGAGTTTCTCCGTATTATCTTCCTTCCTACTACCGGCTTTCCCAGTCGGCTTCTCCGCCACGGCCTGGGGCCCCATGGGGGCTGACATCGCGCCGTCCGCCCGGGGTGAGCAAAGCTTGCGGGGAAAAAGAGAAAGCGCCCCCCCCCCCTCAGCCGGGATACCGGGAGGAGGTGAACTAACAACCGAAAGGAGGGGAAAAGCCAAAATAATCTAAAAAGTTCAAAGAAAAAATGAAAAAAAGCGCTTGAATTGCGTGAGAAATGCCGTGTGAGCATGTGAATTGCGTGTTGAGAGCCCTGTTTGTCTAAAGAGCAAACTTAAACTACAAAGCAACTACAGGGAGTCCTCGGGTTACGACGTTGATCCGTTCTTAAGACGCGTCGTAACCCGAATTTCGTCGTAAACCGGATTTTGCCTTTGATCTTCCAACCAAAGCACCAATAACCTTTCCATCTCAATAATTAGACCACTACGATGCTTGTTTATCACTGCCGCTTTCATAGGAGCAGATCAGAGCCCACATCAGGTACTTCCGCCCACATTGGGCACACATGAGGCTGTCTTCTTCTCCCTACAACCACAACAGAGCGTATTCTTCCGCCGTGCGCCGCGCGCCGCGTGCATTTGTTTACATCTTTTACCACGCTAAACCGTGTAAGACGGAATGACGCGTAATATATACATATTTTTTTTAATGGGGGCGCGTTCGTAACCACGAAACGTCGTAACCCGAGACCGTCGTAACCCGAGGACCCCCTGTAATGAGTTATATTAATGAAGTTATTACCTGATAGTTCTCAGTTTATTTTATCATCACCGCACTTTGTCAGTGCGCTGAGAGGGCCGGGGAGGAGGGACCGGGACATTTTTAACGGATTCATGTAAGAGTCTGGTTAATGCACCGGGCCCGCGGCTCACCGCGGCTCACCGCGGGCAGTTCGGCTCTGGGCCGCACGTATTCCGCGCGTAAGCCGTCGGGGGGGACACGTTACGCACAGACAGAGACACCGGGACCGGAGTCGGTGCATCTCAGAGGAGACGTGGCACCGGGACTGAGGCTCAGGACGTGCCCGGGGGACGGCGCGTCTGCTCCGGCCTCCGCACGGTCGGGAGCAGACGCGCCGTCCCCCCCTCCCCCTGCTCCCCCTGCTCCCCAGGAGCAGGGGGAGGGGATGGCGCTGAAAACGCGCGGAGCCTGCATAAACTAAGCCAGACAGACCGATTTTCTGGGCACAAAACAAAAAACAAATCAGCGTGAGAAATGCCATGTGTGGCGTGTGAGCGTGTGAACACGTCGAATTGCGTGTGTCACACTCTCAATGCGTGAGACTTGAGAGCCCTGTCTTCTATATCTTCACTGGGGGTTTTATGGCAGCGGTGGCTTTTTTTGAGTCGGAACTGCGCGCGCATTCAGTGATGACGTAGCTTTGAAACTGGTCTATACGTAGTTGAATTAACACTGCCACCTAATGGTACTATTCATGTACTGAAGTCCCCGGATGTGTTCTGGTGTTGAGAAATCTGAGAGTGGCAATAAAGAAAGCAAGTTGTGTTGAAGTTGGTCTCCGTCAGTAATTACTGTTATGGATATATTAACAGTTAGATTAGAACCTAAATATATTACAGGCCAATGTCACACTTGAGTGAACGTGACACTTTTTAAAATTTTTTTTATAAAACTTTGAACATACAAGATAATATACAAAAATATAAACAATGATATAAACAACAACAATACTCGAGGCTTAAGAAATTTCAAATTCAAAACAAATAACTGAACTAAGTAGGCCCACTTTAACCTGTCGTATGACCTGTTGCGCATGCGCGGTTGACTACTCGTGTAATTGATCATTTCTGTAAGTTTATTAAAATATATGACTCTTGTTTGGGGTTTATGAGCTCACTGTTATTGACAAATATATTAACAAATATAATATATAACAGCGTGGACATGGACAAGTCCAACTGCGTCAGTCTGGACGCGTTTTTAGAGCAATTTGCGTCTCTGGAGGAGGTAGGCTAACACGCTAGCTTTATTAGCTTACATTATTATTTGTTATTTCAAAACTGAAGTCTATATTTAATGTTACATACATCAGCAAGTGCATTTATCATGTCCAAATATTCATATCATGTCTATTCCATTAGTACAATGTATAAAAATTAGCCTTTTTTAATTATTATAAAACTTTGAACATACAAGATAATATACAAAAATATAAACAACAACAATACTCGAGGCTTAAGAAATTTCAAATTCAAAACAGAGTGCTTTGGTTTTCATGGCAAGTTTATAAAAATGTTTATAAAAATGAGCCTACACGGTAAACACAGTGTGACGTAATGTGACAGGTGAGTTTAGCTTCATAGTGCTTTACAGAATAAAATAGAGATTAAAATCACAATACAAACAAAATAACCATGATAACATTAACTGTAAAAGAGTAGAGCAATCATGTAATGTATTCTCTCTTCAAGGGCATGACTAAATGATTTAGATTGAATGTAATAGTTGTTTTGTTGTTTTTACACAGGTCATCTCACAGATGCAGTGCGCGAACAGCACGTTCCAGCTCCAGTTGGAGGAGTCAGGACGTGAGCTCAAACACAGCCAGAGCAAAGACAAGGCCCTGCTGCACGGTACACACTGTTTCACTATCACATACACAATATGCCAAAAGTATTCACTCACTCATCCAAATAATGGAAATCAAGTGTTCCAATCACTTCCATGGCCACAGGTGTATAAAATCAAGCACCTGGGCCTGCAGACTGTTTCTACAAACATTTGTGAAAGAATGGGTCGCTCTCAGGAGCTCAGTTTCCTCCCTCCTAAATATTCCACAGTCAACTGTCAGTGGGATTATAACAAAGTGGAAGTGATTGGGAATGACAACAACTCAGCTGATGGGGCTGAGGCGCATAACGTGCAGAGATCACCAACTTTCTGCAGAGTCAATCGCTACAGACCTCCAAACTTCATGTGACGTCCTGCTATACTCTGCCCATGAGCTGTGCCAGATGGTGTTGCAATGCAATGGCGCCATCTGCTGGAGGGTAATAAAAGTCACTGCTAATCTGGGCACTGCAGCCCATAGAGCAGGGCTGTCAAACTGTTCCACAGAGGGGCCGGTGTGGCTGCAGGTTTTCTTTCCAACCAACCAAGGCCACACCTTCAACTGTCTGAAGTCTGGTGTACTGCTGCTTGGTTGGAAAGAAAACCTGCAGCCACACCAGCCCTTTGTGGAACAGTTTGACATGCCTGCTGTAGGCCGTAGTCTGCCCCCATAGAGCATGTCCTAGTCCAGGGTTTACAAGCATTTTTAGACCCAAGGTCAGTAAGTTGTTCAAGGGCGACCAGTTCAGAAATCTATCCATAAAGAGTAAGTTATACTGTTAAGTTGTAGGGCACTGCTCAAGACTTTTTATGACTCTGTGGTGGCCT
Source organism: Paratrypauchen microcephalus (assembly GCA_036785185.1). Taxonomy (NCBI): domain Eukaryota; kingdom Metazoa; phylum Chordata; class Actinopteri; order Gobiiformes; family Gobiidae; genus Paratrypauchen; species Paratrypauchen microcephalus. The sequence continues at coordinate 639,856 of JAVJIX010000170.1, forward strand.
CTGCTCTCCTCTACGCTGTCGTCTGCTGGGCCCCGAGCAGCACAGAGCGGGACAGGAAGAGGGCCTGCTCTGTCCTGGGCTGTCCTCTGGACTCTGTAGAGGAGGTGGCTGAGAGGAGGGTGCTGGACAAACTTGCGTCCATCATGGACGACACCTCTCACCCTCTGCACCGGACTGTAGAGGAGCTGAGCAGCTCCTTCAGCAGCCGACTGAGGCACCCCCAGTGCAAGAAGGAGCGCTACCGCAGATCCTTCATCCCCACCTCCATCAGACTGTACAACTCCACTGTAGAGTACAAACATGCAATTTTTTTCCTACATTTTCTTATTAGGGACCGAGCCTGAAGGGGGACGAAGGTCCCTATTGTTGTTGCTTTGTTTCCGTATTATTATTATTCTTGTTCATACACGCTGGGGCAATTTTGAGCATGTTCCCATGCTTCAAAACAAACGAAACTTTGCACGGGCATCACAAAGTGCTGCCAGTACGACCACACAAAGTCTCGTCCCTGGGGGACCTGGGGGTCCCTGGGAGACCCCCCACTGGGGGTCCCCCAGTGGGGGGTCTCCTAGACCGTACCTCAGATGGGCATAAATTTTGGTAAGCATAATCTTAAGACGTTGGAGATGTTAAATTGCGAAGGATTTTCAAATAGGCGGTAATATGATGATACGGCGGATCGATAAAGTTAGGTATGGAATTTGAAACACTTCTCCTACACCGTACGTCAGATAGGCTTAAATTTTGGTGAACATAATCTTAAGACGTTGGAGATGTTAAATTGCGAAGGATTTTCAAATAGGCGGTAATATGACGACACGGCGGATCGATAAAATTAGGTATTTATTGAATGGGAGTGATGAGTTATGAATGGGAGGTATTTGTTGCTAGGCAACGCCCTGATCAAAGGTCTTTGATCTTTGTACCTTTGATCTGATATAGCTGCAAGCAGCAATGTGGGGACAAGCATCGAAGGTTCATGTAGGCCTCAGCATGGAGGCCACATGCAGGGTCTGACAGGGTCTAACAGAGTCTGACAGGGTCTGACAGGGTCTGACAGGGTCTAACAGAGTCTGACAGGGTCTGACAGGGTCTGTTCTGACAGGGTATCTACAATGTCATGGCCACGCCCAACAGGAAGTGAGATAATTGTGCCAGGCACACGAAATTTGGTATGGCTGTGCGTCTCAGTAAGACGAACAAACGCAGGTGCGAGGTCCCGACCAACGCCGCTTGCGGCTTTAATTTACTTATTATTATTACTACTTATCTTGTCTGTATGCACTTTTTGTTCTAACTTTCTTTTGCACTAACCTGCCTGGAGCTAATGTGAATTTCTCCTGTGTGAGATCAATAAAGTCTTATCTTATCTTTTAACCACTATCACATCACAAATGTACGAGGGAGTCACAGAAACCACTGTATTTTCAAGAATCAGACTCTTTTCTATTTTTAGTCTTAAGGGGGGCAGCCCCAAAGGGCACCTGGGTACCAGCAGGCACCACGTCGGTGACACCTGCCCTCTATAATAAGTCTATCTACATCTCCAAAGCTCCAAATGCTCTCTTCCACCATGAGTCATGAAGCAGTAGCTTTTTAAGTTTCAAGTCAACAGCTACCTTTTACCATTTCATGGCTGAATTAATTATATTTTTCAAGTAGCAGAGGCGTATGTGTTTCAGAGCGAGACTGCCTCGTGGGAATAGTGAAGGAACTGCAGCAGAGTCTGGAGGCACAGTGCCACATCAGAGGTGAGCTCAGTTACATTCAATAAATCGCACAATGAAACATTTAAGGAAGACGTAATGTGGTTGTGTCATTATGTTATCTTTTGCATATTTTAAATCGCAATATTGATCTAAAACAACTTAAAGGAGAATTAACGTTTTTTACAATCTGAGCCTTATTTCGGTAATAAAACAAGTTGTTTTACTCACCCATAGCACTTTGGTGTCATATGGAGCATTTCCGGAGATGTTTTAGTTTAGCGATATCCGTAACGTGAGTTCTCGGGGCACATGTTTGCGGTCTCCAAATAACACAAACTTTAACACTTTTCAAATCATAGAAGCTCAATGTCTTAGTCTACACTTTAGTTTGAGTCAAAAGTGGCCTGTAATCTGAGATTTATCCATAGTTTGGAGTAGATGAGGAGGACAGTCGCATGTGCGGAGTCACAGTTGATTTCGCTCTCAGCTCTCGGGACCCAAACATGAAAGGCAAAGCTGTAAGACGTTTGGACCATCGTGTTTGCAGTACCCACTTCAGTCAGGACCATTTTTTACCAGCAAAGGAAAAGAAAGAAGGCCAGCGGATTCAGCGCACGATTCTGAGAAGTAATGTGAAACCGATGGCTGTTCTCTGCTGCTCCTAAAACTGTCTCCGCTTCATTCTTTCCGTATCCATTCTGTCTCCTCATCCGTATACTCCTCTTCAGTCCTCAGTCCTCCATAAGTCCTCTTCAGCCTCAAAGTCCCAATCTTCTGCCATGTGTCGCTCAAAACAGAAAAGTTCAGAGCGTCTTCTTATCTGCAAATCAGCTGTGACTGAGCACATGCGACTGTCCTCCTCATCTACTCCAAACTATGGATAAATATCAGATTACAGGCCACTTTTGACTCAAACTAAAGTGTAGACTAAGACATTGAGCTTCTATGATTTGAAAAGTGCTAAAGTTTGTGTTATTTGGAAAATAAGTGTGCTGACTTCTGCGTTAGAAAACTGCAGTGTCCCTATTATTTGCATAATATGTCCCCTTAGTAGTAGTTTGTTACTAACTAAAACACACATTTGTGCAACACACATTTTTACTTGTTGGACCCACTACAACTCAAATCATACAGGCCCTTAAAGAAAGAAAAAGCTCCCATCTTGTGCAAATAGATTGTGGCACAAACCAGCTACTCAGTGTGATGTGCAGCTATCCATAGGATGCAGTGCTTTTTGTCATGATGCACTTTTCTAACGTGGAAGTCAGGGTTGTTTTTTTTAAATAAAGGTCCTATATGATGCAAAATTGTCTCTTCATGCCATGATATAATGTTAGCTCATCAAAAACTTACCTGGAGTTGTTTTGTTTCATTCACACATGTGGGAGTATTTTATTGTTAGTCCTTCTACATCTCCAAATGCTCTTTTCCAACTTGTGATGTCATGTAGTGGTAGTTTTCATGTTAACAGTTCCTTTTATCTTTAATTCAGTAGATCAGCAATTCCAGGGCTGCAATTATCCAAATAATTCAAGTGAAGGTGTGTGGAGTTTAGAAACAGACTCCTGTGTTACCACATCACAAGGTGGAGTGTTTTCCATCTGGGAGAAGAACTATAATATAAATCTGCAGGTTTTGTGTGTTAAACATGTGTGATTGAAACAAAACACAACTCGGCTATGTTTGTGCTGAGGAAACTACATTATTCATTCATCCATCCGCTTTTTCCATTTTCTGGGTCACGGGGGCAGCAGTCCAAGCAGTGTTCTGCTGCCCAGAACACAATGCACCATGAATCCTTCCGCAGGTGGTGGGTCCACAGGAGGACGGCTCATGTCACAACAGGCCTTGATGTATCTTCTGCCATGGGGGTGGGGTTAAGTGTCTTGCCCAAGGACACAACAGCAGCGCTCATCTGTGGGAGCTGGGATCACATGCGCTCAACCCGTCAAGAGCGGGATTTGAACCGCCAACCCCTGGATCACGAGGCATATGCTCTACCAACTGAGCTACTGCCACCCCCAAAAACTACATTATAATGTCAGAAAATAGAGTAATATGAGTCCTTTAATATTGACAACATACGGGTGTCATAGCTGATAACAAAAGCACAATATACCTTCTTTAAAACACCGTTAAATTGCACACTGTTGGTATGATAATGCCCTCTGTGTTGTAGTAGAGAATGAGAGACTGCAGAATGAACTGGACGAGATGAAGAAGGAGGATGCCAAAAAAGCTCAGGTATTTTCTATCATGGCTTTTCTTCCACTGACTATTATATGTGTATTTAATAAGTTAGTATAGGATATTTTTGCATTATTTCAAAATGTAAAGTTCTAAATCTAAACTTTGTACAAGGTGTCATTAAAATGTGTTTATAATTTATTTTCCTTAATATGCTTCGGTATGATAGACACAACTTACATATTTCACATGAAAGATTTACGTGTTTTTTTAATTATTTCTTGGGTGGGATCGTAAATATGTATTTGTGATAGTTTAAACATTCACTTAACGAATAATGTCATGTATTTTTATTTGTTGTCAGGAGGCCGAGGCTGAGGTCCAGAGGCTGGTGGCTGAAATGAAAGCAAAAGCAGAGCACCACCAGAGGGAGCTGGAGGCTGTGAAGCACCAGTGCAGGAGGGATGTAGAGGAGGCACAGGCACAGGCTGCACTCAACAGTAAGTCCCAACGGAGAAGACACAGGGGATATTCCAAGTGCTGTGTGTACATGTACTGCACATGTGCTGCACATGTACTGCACATGTACTGCACATGTACTGCACATGTACTGCACATGTACTGTACTGGGGTACTCAGCTGGTAGGCCAGACAAATCTACTACAGCTGCCTCTGGAAATTAATGGCAAAAGGAGAAATTCAGTTTGTCAAATGGACGTTTATAATAATAATACAGTGGTACCTCACCTTACGAAATTAATTCGTTCCAGAAGTGGTTTTCGTGAATTTTTCGTAAGTTGAGTAGCTATTTCAATGGAAAAAGCCTGATTCGTTCCAAGGTTGTTTTTTATAGTGTAACTTTGTGTTCTGCGTCCTGATTGGCTAAGAGACTAGACCAGGACTAAACGTGGAATAAACCAGGTCTAGACCAGAACTAAACCAGGTCTAAACCTGGACTGGACCTGGTTTCGTGCGGCTTGTGGCTCAGGCTCCAGAGGATGCGGTCCGGGCGCCGCGGTTCTATCTTGTGCTCGCAGCCCCGGTGCCGGTCGTGCAGACCAGGACTAACGGTGCTCCTCACGCGGGGCTTCCGGAGCCGTGTCTCCCTCCACACGCCACTATAAATACATTTTGTTGAAAATCTATGAAAGTTTGAGTGTTTAAACGAGAGAGAAATGTGAGAAAAGGTTAATTCCAGTCTGAGAAAAGTGTATAATGTGTGTGGTGAGGCGTTTACAGCCTTAAAACATGTAGAATAATTGTAAAATATAAAGTTGTCCTACTTCGCGGATTTCTCTTGTTGCGGGTTATTTCTGGAACTTAACCCCGTGTGTGTTGATAAAGTGTATTTACGTTTCGGGGCGTGCATCTGAGCGCGCATTATTTGAATTTTTGAGATTTCGCGTTTCGTAACTTGAATTTTCTTTCGTATCTAGAGACCAAAATTTAACGTGAAGGCGTTTCGTAACTTGGAATTTTCATTTGTTGGGTCTTTCGTAAGGTGAGGTACCACTGTAATAATAATTCATAGCATTTATATAGCGCCTTTCATGACACCCAAAGCGCTTTACAGTTCATTGTTCATTCAGTCCACACTCGGTGCTGGTAAGGTACTTTCTGTAGCCACAGCTGCCCTGGGGCAGACTGACAGAAGCAAGGCTGCCAATCTGCGCCATCGGCTTCTCTGACCACCACCAACACCCACGCACACTCCACATTCATACTAGGCAATGTGGGTGAAGTGTCTTGCCTAAGGACACAATGACTGTGACTGGCGCCCCCCTGTGGCTCCTGAAATTCCCATCCAAATACTAACCAGGCCCGGCCTTGCTTAGCTTCTGAGATCTGACGGGATCAGGCTTTGACAAGCCGGTATGGCCTCAGAACTGAAGAAGCAGCTTGGATGAGCTGCGAAACGTATTCCACCAAATAAACTTTTGTCCCTTTGACAAATTGAATTTCTCCTTTTGCCATGGATTTTACCTGGATGACTGAGGGATTCTACACACCACTGAAAATGAAGTAAAACCCTTGAAGTGTTGACCCTGTGGTCTAAATGTAGTTGTAATGGTTGTTCTTGCCCTGACAGTGGAGGCCAAAGACACAGAGGTGAAGAAGACACTGCAGCAGAAGGAGCAGGAGGTGGAGCAGCTGAGGAGCACACTGAGAGAGCACAAGCGGGAGAGTACCAGTGACATGCTCCGACTGCAGATGGAGGTGATTTCTGTGCTTTTAACCATCAACAAGTGGCTAGTACCCAGTTATATTTACTTTTTAATAAAACTATACTTTGCTGTTTCAGGCCCCATACTTTTACTCCTACTTACTAATACTACGTATATTGTACAGTGTAACAGTACTCTCACTTCAGTAAAGGTTGTGGTTACTCTTTCTGCTGTGAGCCTACAAGTGACAAACACTTTGTGTTGACTACAATAATCCCTCACTCTATCGCGGTTCACTGTTTGCGCCCTCGCTGTTTTGCGGATTTTTTTTTTTTTTTCAATTTTCAATTATTTTTTTTTTAATAGTGTAACTTTTTTTAATAGTGTAACATTGTGTTCTGCGTCCTGATTGGCTAAGAGACTAGACCAGGACTAAACGTGGACTAAACCAGGTCTAGACCAGGACTAAACCAGGTCTAGACCAGGACTGGACCAGGTCTAAACCAGGTCTAAACCAGGACTAGACCAGGTCTAAACCAGGATTAAATCACTCCATGCGGCTCTTGCGTTCGTTTGTGTGTATTCGGTTTGTGGCTCGGGCTGAGAGGACGCGGTCCGGGCGCTGCGGTTCGATCTTGTCCTCGCAGCCCCGGTGTACGCGCGGCCTCGCGCCGGTCGTGCTGCTCTGTCACGGATTTGACCACGATGAGGGGTGCACGTGTCGCGCACTTCTCCAAAGGGTTGGTGCGCATCGCGTCCCGGGACGTGGCAGTGCTCCTCGTGCGTCCGGCGGGGCTCCCAGAGCCGTTTCTCCCCCCACGCTTCACTATTAATGCATTTTGTTGAAAATCTATGAAAGTTTGAGAGTTGAAACAAGAGAGAAATGTGAGAAAATGTTAATTCCAGTCTGAGAAAAGCGTATAATGTGTGTGGTGAGGCGTTTACAGCCTTAAAACATGTAGAATAATTGTAAAATATAAAGTTGTCCTACTTTGCGGATTTCTCTTATTGCGGGTTATTTCTGGAACCTAACGATAAACGAGGGATTACTGTATATGATTTCTGTTGACTAGTGATTTGAACATTTTTGTTTTGTGCTTGTACTACTCCTTATATAATGAGATATTATTTTGTTTTGTGGTCTCTCCAAATATATTGACCTATACTTATAAATCATTCAGTCTTTTACTTCTGTAGTAGATTCTACAACTAATTCTATAAGAGATAAGACTTTATTGATCTCCCGCAGGAGAAATTCACTTGCCACATTAGCTCCAGGCAGTTTAGTGTAAAAAAATTGCATGCAAACAAGATAAGTAATGATAATAAAAATAAGTAAATAAGAGATTGTAGAAAAAAAAGTTAAGAGACATAAATCTTTACTCTTCACCTTACTTATTTTTTAACACAGATTGTCACCTGAATACATTTAATTGATTCTACACCCTTTTGCTCATAAACTTAACATGTCAGTGTGTTGCTTCTTTATTTTTTACTTAGTTCTTTCCCACTGCTGCCAGCAGAGGGCGCTCAATCAATACACATGCAGTGAAGGCTAGTTTGCATATATAAGCCCTTTCTCAATTCAGAGAGTGCACGGTTCGGAGCGTGGTTTGAAGGGGCTCAGCCTGCAGTCAAGGCGGTGCATACTTGCTCAGCCCTGAGTGCAGTCTGTGGACCGCATGGCCGTCTGCGAAATGCTACAGGTCTCGCAACTACGGGAAGCAGCCGCTGACTCCACTTTCTCCCGTAGAAGAAGTAGTGCGCGGTGCATGCTGGGATATATGAGTGCGCGAAGCGTGCTTTTTCGCACACTTGAGCCGTTTCCCAATTCAGCGAGTGCACAGTTCGGAGCGTGGTCTCAGCCTGCAGTCGAGGCGGTGCATACTCGCTCAGCCCTGAGTGCAGTCCGTGGATCACATGGGCGTCTGTGAAATGGAACAGGTCCCGCCTCAGCTCAATGAGCCGGGTGGTCTGCTCCTTGTTCCCTAAAGACAAAAATATTATTCTATTGCGACTAGTAATACTTGGAATTGGAACACACTAACTCCCTGAGCGCTCCTTGGATCTCTGTGCGCGACATCCGAAATGCCCCCCCCCGCCCCCCGCGCGGCTCGCACTTTGCAGATATTAAAAAAATGACCCCGCAGCTGAATAAAAAGCGGAGATCCGCTAAAAGCTCTTTCTTCCCTGATTTACAGTGGGCTGCATAAGTTTTCTTGTGCGCTGAGAATGTGCAACGTTGGACATGGCTGCACTGTTACTGTAGAATATCCAGCATTACAACAGCAAAGGAAATATAGAAGTGTGAGGGGAAAAGCATGTGAACGGTAATACAAGTGCCGTGAACTATGCCGTTACGGCGACCGTCACACATGTTTAGCGTAGTTTATGAAGAGTTTCATGTAGCATAGTTGTAGGTGAGGTGAACCAGTACGTATATTTTATAGTGACGTCGTAACTGTCACATGTGGATGTCGCTGGCGAGTTCATCATTGTAGTCATATATCCTGCCACGCTGTGCATGCTGGGGCTTTTGAGTGTGCGAAGTGTGCATGTTTGCACGCTTGGTCCACGCCCCGATTTCCATGGAAACGACTGCGCTGTTCAGACCATGTCTTAACTGTGCAGGGGACAAAAACCGAATGGAACGGCGGTTGTCGCGCCGGATATGACGCACATCCCCCTCCAACGACGCTCGGAACAGTGCACTTGCTGAATTGGGAAACGGCTTTGGTCTACGCCCCGATTCCCATGGAAACGACTGCGGTCTTCAGACCGCGTGTTAACTGTGCATGGGACAAAAAAGAAATGGGACAGCAGTTGTCGCGCTGTGCACTCTCTGAATTGAGAAGCAGCTATAGACATTCACCGTGTGTCAATTCGCAGTGTGCACAGTTCGGAGTGTGGTTTTAAGTACACTCCGCGGACCACATGGGCGTCGGCGAAATGGGACAGGTCCCGCAACTACCAGATGCAGCCGCCGACTCCATTTTCTCCTGTAGAAGATGTAGCGCGTGGTGCATGCTGGGATATATGACTGTGCGAAGTGTGCATGGATACACAGTTGGTCCACGCCCCGATTTCCATGGAAAAGACTGCGGTTTTCAGGGTGCATTTTAAGTGTGCATGGGACAAAAACTAAATGGGACAACAGTTGTCACGCCGGAAGTGACATCCCGACAACATTCACACATGCTCAGGCTCAGCTCATTTCGCAGACGGTAGGTATTTCATACTGTGCATTGTGATTGCTAATTTTGAACCAAATTGTAGCGACCATGTTTACATAAACAAATACCAACTAACACCGACATTAGCCCGTAACTCTGATATTAGCCCCTACAGTAAATTGTATTACAATGTTAATATTTTAATCTTTGCAAAACGTGAATAATAAAAAGTAATATACTCGTACTTAAAGATGTTACACATGTAATACAAGTATGCTGACCTTTGCCATCACAATACGCTTGTCCCCAATTTTCCTCACTTTACGCTCTCGTACAGCCACAAACTGGTTGTTGCCTCCAGACCTTTAGAGCTCTGAAGGTCTTGTGCTGTATCAGGGTTTGGGGGGGAGTCCAGGTAGTTCACAATGTCGGGATCGCTTACAGCAGCAGAATCCACAAATCCCCACTGTCATTAAAAAAACTTGAATCCATCTCATACGGATCTTCTTGCTCAATTAATTGGAGTTTTTTCACATAACGCTTCTTTTCTTTGGCATCCAACTTATCCCTATACAGCAGTGTCAGAACTTTTGGATTCTGGTGTGGAAGGTTTCTTGTGAAATTTAGATTTTTTTTTTCTTTTCTGCATGGTTGCTATCTAAACACATGTCATTTTGAGCGTGTAAACCCACCAAGATGGCCCCACATCCGGGTAATCGTGAAAACGCTCTATAGACATAAAGTGAAAGTGTCCATTAACCCACATTAACCTGCTGTTTTCTTCATCTAGTTTGGAGCAAAGCTGGCCCGTGTTCAGAGCACAGCCCAAATGAACCAGCAGCAGCAGCATGGAACCAACCTCCCTCAGAACATCTTCAAGAGGGTGAGTGTGTGTGGAGCACGACAAACTTCCTGTCAAGTCTTCTGTAAGTCACATAAAGGTGATTTACAGAAGAGTTTGTTGGTTTTGCTGTTTAAGAACTGTAGATATCGGTCAGAGAGCCTTTGATTTGCCCTTTAAGTTTAATCTTATAAACCTACACTGTCATCGCCCCTTCTTCTGCCCCACATTTACACTGATTCTCTGAACCGTGGTGCAGTGGTTTGGATTGGTCTCATTTGGACGTCAGCAGACTGCAGGCCTCTTGATCCTGTTAGTCCAGTCGTGCTTCACCACGTCACCGGGGCACAGCCACAAAACAGTGTCTTTACAATACTGAGATGGTTCTGATCCCTGTCTACACATTCTGATGCAATAGTGTTTGTCTTAAATGAAAATTAGTGAGGAGTGATTTCACCTCAAAAAACACATAGCAGGGTTTTATTTTTAAGAAGGTAGTGCTGCAAGATTAATCGCAGTTGAATCAAAATGGAGAGTTTCATGGAAGCCTTTAATAGCTAATTGGAAAGGCCAACATTTCCTCCATATACAACAAAATAAACCATCTTAGGTCATTTTACACTGCCACAAGTATGGTCCATATAGAGAGCAGTGCACTTGGGCTGGTGTGAACACTACAGTCTGTCTCTGTGCAGGTGAGTCTGTCTCTGTGTAGGTGAGTCTGTCTCTGTGCAGGTGAGTCTGTCTCTGTACAGGTGAGTCTGTCTCTGTGCAGGTGAGTCTGTCTCTGTGCAGGTGAGTCTGTCTCTGTACAGGTGAGTCTGTCTCTGTGCAGGTGAGTCTCTGTGCAGGTGAGTCTGTCTCTGTGCAGGTGAGTCTGTCTCTGTGCAGGTGAGTCTCTGTGCAGATGAGTCTGTCTCTGTGCAGGTGAGTCTGTCTCTGTGCAGGTGAGTCTGTCTCTGTGCAGGTGAGTCTGTCTCTGTACAGGTGAGTCTGTCTCTGTGCAGGTGAGTCTGTCTCTGTACGGGTGAGTCTGTCTCTGTACAGGTGAGTCTGTCTCTGTGCAGGAGAGTCTCTGTGCAGATGAGTCTGTCTCTGTGCAGGAGAGTCTGTCTCTGTGCATGTGAGTCTGTCTCTGTGCAGGAGAGTCTGTCTCTGTGCAGGAGAGTCTGTCTGTGCATGTGAGTCTGTCTCTGTACGGGTGAGTCTGTCTCTGTGCAGGAGAGTCTGTCTCTGTGCAGGTGAGTCTGTCTGTGCATGTGAGTCTGTCTCTGTACGGGTGAGTCTGTCTCTGTGCAGGTGAGTCTGTCTCTGTGCAGGTGAGTCTGTCTCTGTACGGGTGAGTCTGTCTCTGTACAGGTGAGTCTGTCTCTGTGCAGGAGAGTCTCTGTGCAGATGAGTCTGTCTCTGTGCAGGAGAGTCTGTCTCTGTGCAGGTGAGTCTGTCTCTGTGCAGGTGAGTCTGTCTCTGTACAGGTGAGTCTGTCTCTGTGCAGGTGAGTCTGTCTCTGTACGGGTGAGTCTGTCTCTGTACAGGTGAGTCTGTCTCTGTGCAGGTGAGTCTGTCTCTGTACAGGTGAGTCTGTCTCTGTACATGTGAGTCTGTCTCTGTACATGTGAGTCTGTCTCTGTACGGGTGAGTCTGTCTCTGTACAGGTGTGTGACGGAGCAGTCCTGTCCCTAAGAGTGTTGTCCCCGGGCGAGAGCACATGAAGACGCGCGCACCCGTTTCCTTATCTGTTGCGCTCCACGCTGAACCCTCTTCCATTATCCACCATATACTAATTCTCATAACCTCTCCAGCGTGTTCTGTCGCATCTAGGGGTGCACACTTAGAAGCGCCAGTTTTGCCATCCTGAACGCGCTAAAAAACGATCATTTGCATACCTGCACGATGCCGCGTTCTCCTCTTCCCGTGATGCGTTCTGGCAAAACCAGACACTTACGCATCGGGGAGTTTAAATACGCTAGTTTTGCGGGTTCTGGTGGTCATGTGAGCCAGGAGTAATTGGCCTGGGCAAATATTCATATATTCTGTCTATGTAGAGTGTTTTATATGATTCATTGATGAACCTATGGTCTGTGCTCACCTGTTAATAGTGGAATCCAGTGTTTCCCCAAAGACTGTAGTGGCCCCATGGTCTTAAAACAAGCTGAACAAGAAAAGTGGTAATACAAGTATAATATACTTTGTGCTGGTAGTATTGTCATTAACATATAGAAGTTACTATATTTAATTTGTTATCAGTGTTTTTTTATCAGTAGAGGCAATAAGTAACATTTATAAATAAGTATCATCAAATTTACTACAAAGAAACATTTTGAATTAAATATGTCATTCATTCTAACAGCGCATGAGGATGTTTCTAGCTCAGATTGTTTAGTGAGCTGTATCTGAATGAGTTTGTGTGGACTGTGTGTCCTCAGAAGCTGCAATTCCTCCAAGAGGAGAAGAACAAGGAAGTGGCAGCACTGCAACAGCGAATCAGAGAGCTGGAAGAAAGTCACCTGACTGGGCTCAAACGCAGGAAGGTCTCCTTTAACATATAACGAGTTTTCAGCACTTGTATTAGCTGTTCCCCTGTGGGCTTTATGCATTTGTATTAAATGTAATTTTACCAGTTTAGAGAATGTTTATTCTTTTTAATACTACATTAGGAGCATTGTCAGTATCTGTCAATGTCTTCTTTATTCCTCACCACCAAAACCTTAGCTTCAGGTGTCCCATTGAGTTTAATGAGGATCTTACAGTTTGTTACCATGAAGGGTCTTGCCCAAGGACCCACAGTGGCTTGGTCAGTGCCCAGGGGGATTTGAACCCCGGTCCCCCGGGTGAAAGTCAAGTGACTTACCAGTTGAACTAGCCAGCCGGTTATCTTTTCACATAAATGATGTGTAGTTTCTATCTTTATCTTTTTATATCTGATATTGCTGCATCTGAAATGTTATCTGTTTCATCTAACACTCATGTCTCTCATATGTGTTTTAGTGGAAAGATATTTAAAGTTTTCTTTAAACTACGTCAAATTCAGCTTTCCTCAAGGCTGTAAGGTTAATTGCAATTGAACACAACTACCAAGGGCAACTATTGTGGAGGTGAAAGGATGGTGCACATCCCAAAATCTGCAGGACTCAAAAAAGTAAAATTATATAGCAACAAAAATGTTCACACAGCTATATTATCTCCCAGTGCTTTTGTAGCGTACACCAAGTGATGATTGTGGTGTCAGTCCGTTATCAGACATGAAGTAGTCAAAACTTCCCTGCATGTATAGCAGGGCTATTCAGCATCATTTTCTCCAAGGCCACATTTTTGCCAAAACCTGTACAGAACAAGAATGAAACTAGACTAGAACCTGATAATCAGGTATGAGAAGATGTGTTGACTGCTGAGGATGTGAGGGCAGGAGCCGGCCACTGCACAGGTCAGGGGATGTTCTGACCACTGCTGAAGGTGAGACGACAGTGTCTTGTTCTGTTCTGTTCCTGTTCTAATCCAATCAGACTCAGGAGGGGTCACTTTCAGATGAGCCCATTCACACAAGTCTGCCTGTTAAATCTCACTCACACATGTGACAAAAACACAGCACACATTTCACAGAATTATTGTTTTAGAAAAGGTTGGCTGAAAACATCAGATTGGTAAATTTACACACTATTCAGTCTAATTGCCATTGTTTGAACTAGGATTGACAAAATAATTGTGATACCTACTGGGAAAGTTAAGTTTGAAAACTGAGTGGTGCAACTGTTTGCATTTCCAAACATTATTGTGACTTTAACATCAGTATTGTATATCAAGAATTGTGATTGCACATGACAACAATCTCATGTACAGTCACAATTTATGTTTCTTTTTCCTCTGCTGCTATTTTATTTTCAGATCAAATGTGAGGGGCTGGTTCAAAAATGATCTGCAGTGATGCATATTTCCCAGGGGAAATATGCATCACTGCAGAGTGAGTGGAGCGCCTTCTGGTCCTCCTGGACACCTGCATGGTCTGAGCCTGAACTGTGCTTACTAATCTGTTTATCTACACTGCTGCCCCAGCCACACGCCGTGGAGATAATCTCTACAAGAACATCTGAGGCTAAGAGTGTTGCATAACATTTCATCTTCCAACTGGAGCACAGGGATCAACCTTTGGTTACCTCAAGTGTGCAGAAGAGTAACAAACCTGGACAAAATACAAGATCGAAGATACAAAATGTTTGGTTCATTTAGTGAGTATGTTGTGAGTATTCTTTGTGGGTGATCTGGTCTGGTCCCTGGTCTGGAGCTTCTGTTGCTGTTTTGACAGGATTGGCTGAGACCTGATTTAGTCCAGGATTAGCCCTCATGACACCAGTGTGAATGGAGAGGAGGGCCTGTTCAAACATGTTCTCCTTTATGCTCATCAGCTCCCTTCCAGAAGACCCACTTAGGGCAGAGTCCTCCAGGACACCATGAAGCACAGACTGTGTGGGACCATGGACCTTCAAATGTGGAGATGAGGACATCAGACAGGAAACATGACCCTGTACAGTGAACGAGGAGGAGGGCACTAGGTAAGATAACTCGTAACTTTTTGCTCAACTTCAGCTGGAATTCAAATGAAAACAAATCTCTATGAAGGGAAAAAGCTCATGTTATATTTATAGTATATATGTATAATAATAATAATACTTGTAAACACACTCAAAGATGCTTCAAACAGACAAAACACAAATGACAAAAAGGGATATCAATGAAATGCAGTTATTTGAAGGCAGTTTTGAGTCCAAATATTTTGATAACATGTGTTTTGTCATGAGTCAGGCTGCACTGAAACAACAGATATCCTGTAGTTTGCTTTGTACAGACTGCAGCAGCAGAAGAGTGCACTGAGTGTGTGCTATGAGGTATCAGTAAACTGACATTTTTCAGCTTTTTATCACACTGAATCATTTTCCTCATGAACGTGAAGTTGGACTTTTGTTTTATTCATGATTGTTTGGGTTATTTTTAAGTAGGCTTCTATGATTCAGTAGCTCACTCCGATCATCGAAGAAGTGCTCCTTCAACAGACACGAGCAGTAATTCTTACAGACTGATTCCACATCATGCAGCTCTTGCTGCGCTGTGCCATGCGCTGTGTCAAGCGCTGTGCCATGCGCTGTGCCATGCGCTGTGCCATGCACTGTGCCATGCGCTGTGCCACAATTGTCATAGTACTGACACAGTACTGTCGCAGTACTGTGTCAGTACTGACACTCTGATAGTGAATGAGAGGCATTCTACCTCCTATGTAAAGTGATGTGGCATTAGCTAAAGAATGTCATGTAACACAGCAGTGACGTCCTGATTTAGAATAAAGAGTTATTTTGTCTTAAATGAGGACTTTAATTTCACAAACTGGTGCTCTCTGTGCATGCTCTTCTCTGGCTCCTCGAGGCTCCACAGAGTTGTGCTGTGGACTCGAGTGTTGTAAGAGCAACAGAACCAAAATCAGACCTATTTAAAGAGATAAACATGTAACTATCCTTTAAACGGAGTGTGCTTCTCTTGTCAGAGTGGAGGAGAGATGCGGCTGGACCAGTACACGGTGCCTCAGCACAGCCGCTACAGCCTGACCGACACTTCAGAGGAGGAGGAGCATAAGCAGAAGGACACACCCCTCCAGCGGCTCACCTCCGACTTGTACCAGGACGAGCACGTCATCAAGGAGCTGGTGATCGGACGGCGTGTGGGTTTCTACAAGGTCCGAGGAGAGATCGGCCATGGGACCTTCTCCAGGGTCAAGATGGGCTTCCACGCCCTCACCAAAGGTACACCTGCAGATAAGAGGAACTGGGGGATATAGAAGAGATGAAAAGAGCTGCACTATGCTACTTTTCTGGGGTAGAGTACAGCCTACATGGAAAGGTTTTAGGTACACTTGTCACAATCATACATTTTGAAGCATGATATATTTCTAGAAACACACAATGATAATTGATAATATTGAAACTACTTAATGTCACTAACAATAACAATGAAACAGGCTGATTTTAGATATACATTATCATTGAAAGGCATGGGCTGCAACTAATGAATAACAGAATGAAAACATAATTAGTAATAAAAGTTATTTATCAGCTCTCTACAGCTGTTACCACTTATAACTAAAATAAAGTGAAATAAATAAATATCCCTCAATAACCCCTAAAAATCCCCAGTGTAAACATTTGTAAACATTTGACTGGGATTATTATTATTATTATTATTATTATTATTATTATTATTATTATTATTATTATTATTATTATTATTATTATTATTATTATTATTATTATTATTATTATTATCATTATCATTACATATTTTGAATACATTGGCTAACCAGCACGGTTATCAATTGATTTTCAGTTCATCTTATCAATATAAATGAGATTTAGCCACTTTTATCTCAGAAGCAGATCGAGTCCGGTGCAATTGAAGTTTGTCTGCTGTAGACCTGGTTTAATCCACCTGTGGTCCTTTTTTAGTCCTGGTTTAGTCCTTCAGTAGTCCTGATGTTGGTTGTGATTAATGTTGCACCCCTAAACGGCTAATTCACACCTGAAAGTTTGGACTTTGAACTACTCCTAACTCTTCCCACTGTTGGTTCTGCAGACAAGGTGGCCCTGAAGATCCTGGAGAAGGCTCGCCTGGACCCCTCAGCCCAGCGCCTGCTCCACAGAGAGATCAGCAGCTTGGAGAGCCTGCATCACCCCAACATGGTGCGCCTGTACGAGGTGCTGGACACCCCCAGTCGCCTGTACTTGGTGCTGGAGTACGCCGGGGGAGGAGATCTGTCCAACCACATCTACAGCCAGGGCAAGATGTGTGACCAGCGCAGCAAGATCACCTTTGCTCAGATACTGGCCGCTGTCAAGTACATGGTGTGTGATCATCTACTGCACTCACAAATAACCTCGTAAGATTTTAACTGAGCGCACTTTCACATTCTACAATTCCACTGTGAACTGGAATGGAACATGTTTATGACTGGTTAGACTGGGGTTTTGTTCTGGTGCCTCGTATGCACTATTACTTTTATACTTTCTTGTTTTATTACTGGGTCAAAAATCCTTCTACATTCTAAATCAGGGGTGTCAAACTCATTCTGGTCCGGGGGCCGTATCCAACCTACTCTGATCCCAAAGGGGCTGGATCAGAAAACTCATGGCAAAAATACCCCCAAAATATGAATAAGTCCAAATATTTGTGCAGAGAAACACAAACCTATTACAGAAGTGATGAACTTTCTTTTACAAAATATTATATTATGAACAACCTGAAACTTTAAGAAAAATACAATTACAACACAATGTTTTAACATTAACTTGTTTGCATTTCACAGAATTTAGTCATGCTTTAGGTTACGTTTACACATCGCCGGGTATGTTGAGAAACTAATATTTGTCTCCCTCTGTTTTCCAAAATGAGGCTCCGTTTACATGTACACTGGTATTTTTGAAAAACGGAGACATTTCCCTTCGTTTGTACCCATCTTTTACACTTAAACGGCGAATTTGCCTCTGAAAATGAAGGAGAACTCTCTGCGAGCCAATCAGAATCACACTTTTGGTGCGTCAGCTGCCTAAAACTCCGTTTATCTCACATTACACCCAAATGTGAAACTAGAGTTTCCCAAAATCTCCACTTTTGCCGGAGTTTTTAGAAAGAATCGTTTTCAGAGGAAACATTTCCGTTTGTCTGTAAATGAAAGGCACAAACGAAGGGAAAAGTCTGTTTTTACGTACCTGGGTGTGTGTGTAAACGTAGCCTTAGTCTTCATTTGTGCTGCTCTGGTGGGAGGGGCCACACATAGAGGCTCTGGTGGGAGGGGCCACGCACAGAGGCGCTGGAGAGGCAATGCTAAGCTGTGCAGAAAATCGGCACGGAAAATTTCCAATATCTAAATAGAAAATTAATCGTACTTTTGGCTCTTCCACAGTACCTGCTGACCCTCCCTGATCAGTCCTCGTGTTAAACTGAGACCTTTGACTGAGACACAAAGGACACTGAGACAGTAGAAACGTAGTAAAACTGCAACAGTTTATTGCAACAAAAGTTGAAATAAAATTCCAACTGAATGAGCCTGAGGTCTTGATACAATCCACAATAGCTCACCTGACGGGACCAAAGTCATTGATTTATTACAAATATTACAGCAATCCTGTGTCAATCTTCGTTTGAGGCTTCACCCACCCCTATCTCCACCTAGTGCCCTGTACGATTTTGCACTTATTTGATAAATAAGAAACAAAACAACAACAAACACACAAAAAACACAACAGTCTTCATTGGAATAGTGAGTGTAGAGACACTTCTGCTGTTTCAGTTTGTCCTCTAACTGTGGCCATCTCGCTCTGTTCCCTCAGAAACTCTGTTCAGTCTTCTTTACTTGGCACAGGTCGTCTTGTTGCTTCCTCCACTTCCGCACCATTGATTCGTTCATGTTTTATTCTCTCGCTGCTGCTCTGTTCCCATGTTCTACTGCGTGACTGAGCCTTGAGTTTGAACTCTGCGTCGTGAGCGTGTCTCTTGAAAGGAGCCATTTTGGGGTCTTTACACACACAAATGGAAATGTAAATACACACTTCGCACAGTCATGTATCCCAGCATGCACCACGCCGCGCTCGCTACTTCTTCTACGGGAGAAAATGGAGTCGGCGGCTGCTTCCCGTAGTTGCGAGACCTGCTGCGGCTCAATATTGATCCAAATATAAGGCAGACTGTCGGCTTTTGAGAAAACTGAAGGCTTTTAGGTGCGCCTTATAGTGCGGAAAATACGGTAATTGACATTGTGCTGCTTGTTGTGATGAAATAGCAGTGTATCTGTATGACGACTGAAAGCTGTGCTGTAGTTCTG
Organism: Paratrypauchen microcephalus; assembly: GCA_036785185.1. Classification (NCBI taxonomy): domain Eukaryota; kingdom Metazoa; phylum Chordata; class Actinopteri; order Gobiiformes; family Gobiidae; genus Paratrypauchen; species Paratrypauchen microcephalus. The sequence goes on from JAVJIX010000170.1 coordinate 658,788, forward strand.
ACCTGGTCCATGTGTGTTTTGCTCATCAGCACAGTCAGAACATTGTGCACCGGGACCTGAAGGCAGAGAACGTGCTCTTCACCCTCAGCGGCTGTGTCAAAGTGGCCGACCTGGGCTTCAGCACGTTCCTGACCGACCGCTCTCACCTGCTGGACACTCTGTGTGGCTCACCTCCCTACGCGGCGCCTGAGCTCTTCCAGGAGCAGGCGTACCAGGGCCCCCCGGTGGATGTGTGGGCCATGGGTGTGCTCCTCTTCTTCATGGTGACTGGGACCATGCCTTTCCGTGCAGAGACCATGGGCAAGCTGCGACGCTGCATCCTGAACGGGGCCTACGAGGTCCCGGAGTGGGTGCCCGGGCCCTGTCAGAGACTCATCAGGGGCATACTTAAGCCCGCACCCTCAGACAGGTACGCTCTGGACCAGATGCTGGGCTGTGATTGGCTACTGCCCGTGGAGTTCCCCCGCCCCTTTGGGACAGCGGCAGATCCTGTGGGCGTGGAGAAGTGTGCAGCAGAGGAGGATGTCAGGTACGCTACAGGATAATGCATACATTCTGCTCTCTAACAGTACAACACATACTGTAAATGTAGGAAGAATACAGTATTTTAGGGATGCACCATATATTGGCATTAACATCGCTATCGGCTGATATTGCCATATGAATAGTGAAGCGTGGGGGACACATGCGCTCACCGCGGTCCAGAAGGGGAGTCCGAGCCGGTTTAATCCTGAGATGGTTTAATCCTGGTTTAGACCTGGTCTAGTCCTGGTTTAGTCCCGGTTTAGACCCGGTTTAGTCCAGGTTTAAACCTGGTCTGGTCCTGGTTTAGTCCAGGTTTAGACCTGGTCTAGTCCAGGTTTAGACCTGGTCTAATCCCGGTTTAGTCCAGGTTTAGACCCGGTTTAGTCCAGGTTTAGACCTGGTCTAGTCCCGGTTTAGCCCAGGTTTGATCCTGGTCTGGTCCTGGTTTAGTCCAGGTTTAGACCTGGTCTAGTCCTGGTTTAGTCCAGGTTTAGACCTGGTCTAGTCCTGGTTTAGTCCAGGTTTGATCCTGGTCTGGTCCTGGTTTAGTCCAGGTTTAGACCTGGTCTAGTCCCGGTTTAGTCCAGGTTTAGACCCGGTTTAGTCCAGGTTTAGACCTGGTCTAGTCCCGGTTTAGTCCAGGTTTAGACCTGGTCTGGTCCTGGTTTAGTCCAGGTTTAGACCTGGTCTGGTCCCGGTTTAGCCCAGGTTTGATCCTGGTCTGGTCCTGGTTTAGTCCAGGTTTAGACCTGGTCTAGTCCTGGTTTAGTCCAGGTTTAGACCTGGTCTAGTCCCGGTTTAGTCCAGGTTTGATCCTGGTCTGGTCCTGGTTTAGTCCAGGTTTAGACCTGGTCTAGTCCTGGTTTAGACCTGGTCTGGTCCTGGTTTAGTCCAGGTTTAGACCCGGTTTAGTCCAGGTTTAGACCTGGTCTAGTCCTGGTTTAGTCCAGGTTTGATCCTGGCCTGGTCCTGGTTTAGTCCAGGTTTAGACCTGGTCTAGTCCTGGTTTAGTCCAGGTTTGATCCTGGTCTGGTCCTGGTTTAGTCCAGGTTTAGACCTGGTCCAGTTCTGGTCCAGTCCTGGTTTAGACCTTGTTTAGACCTGGTCTAGTCCCGGTCTGATCCTGGTCCAGTCCTGGTTTAGTCCTGGTCTAGTTCCAGTCTGAAATAAAAGACATTCAAAAAGTAATTTTGCCTGATTTTCCGTCTGTATAAAATGTTCTCTCAGAATTAAAAATAAATATCGGTATTGGCCGATATCGGAAACATTAATATCGGATATCGGTATGGGCTAAAATGTTCACATGGTGCATCCCTACAATATTTATAATAAGTGACAGTTCTGTGTGTTAGTTTGATTACAGCTGAAGTACGGGATTTTCAGACTATGAAACATTTAAATGTGATGAGTTCTTTCTCCTCACAGATCTCTGAGTACATCACTAGTGTTCACATCACTAGTGTTCACATCACTAGTGTTCACATCACTGGTGTTCACATCACTAGTGTTCACATCACTAGTGTTCACATCACTAGTGTTCACATCACTGGTGTTCACATCACTGGTGTTCATCACTGGTGTTCACATCACTAGTGTTCACATCAGTAGTGTTCACATCACTGGTGTTCACATCACTAGTGTTCACATCACTAGTGTTCACATCACTGGTGTTCACATCACTAGTGTTCACATCACTAGTGTTCACATCACTGGTGTTCACATCACTAGTGTTCACATCACTGGTGTTCACATCACTGGTGTTCACATCACTAGTGTTCACATCACTAGTGTTCACATCACTAGTGTTCACATCACTGGTGTTCACATCACTAGTGTTCACATCACTAGTGTTCACATCACTAGTGTTCACATCACTGGTGTTCACATCACTAGTGTTCACATCACTGGTGTTCATCACTGGTGTTCACATCACTAGTGTTCACATCAGTAGTGTTCACATCACTGGTGTTCACATCACTAGTGTTCACATCACTAGTGTTCACATCACTAGTGTTCACATCACTGGTGTTCACATCACTGGTGTTCACATCACTAGTGTTCACATCACTGGTGTTCACATCACTGGTGTTCACATCACTGGTGTTCACATCACTAGTGTTCACATCACTAGTGTTCACATCACTGGTGTTCACATCACTGGTGTTCACATCACTAGTGTTCACATCACTAGTGTTCACATCACTAGTGTTCACATCACTGGTGTTCACATCACTGGTGTTCACATCACTGGTGTTCACATCACTAGTGTTCACATCACTGGTGTTCACATCACTGGTGTTCACATCACTGGTGTTCACATCACTAGTGTTCACATCACTAGTGTTCACATCACTGGTGTTCACATCACTGGTGTTCACATCACTGGTGTTCACATCACTGGTGTTCACATCACTGGTGTTCACATCACTGGTGTTCACATCACTAGTGTTCACATCACTGGTGTTCACATCACTGGTGTTCACATCACTGGTGTTCACATCACTAGTGTTCACATCACTGGTGTTCACATCACTAGTGTTCACATCACTAGTGTTCACATCACTGGTGTTCACATCACTGGTGTTCACATCACTAGTGTTCACATCACTAGTGTTCACATCACTAGTGTTCACATCACTGGTGTTCACATCACTGGTGTTCACATCACTGGTGTTCACATCACTAGTGTTCACATCACTGGTGTTCACATCACTGGTGTTCACATCACTAGTGTTCACATCACTGGTGTTCACATCACTAGTGTTCACATCACTAGTGTTCACATCACTAGTGTTCACATCACTGGTGTTCACATCACTAGTGTTCACATCACTGGTGTTCATCACTGGTGTTCACATCACTAGTGTTCACATCACTGGTGTTCACATCACTAGTGTTCACATCACTAGTGTTCACATCACTGGTGTTCACATCACTGGTGTTCAGATCACTGGTGTTCACATCACTAGTGTTCACATCACTGGTGTTCATCACTGGTGTTCACATCACTAGTGTTCACATCACTAGTGTTCACATCACTAGTGTTCACATCACTGGTGTTCACATCACTGGTGTTCACATCACTGGTGTTCAGATCACTGGTGTTCAGATCACTAGTGTTCAGATCACTAGTGTTCACATCACTGGTGTTCACATCACTAGTGTTCACATCACTAGTGTTCACATCACTGGTGTTCATCACTGGTGTTCACATCACTGGTGTTCACATCACTGGTGTTCACATCACTAGTGTTCACATCACTAGTGTTCACATCACTGGTGTTCATCACTGGTGTTCACATCACTGGTGTTCACATCACTGGTGTTCACATCACTGGTGTTCACATCACTAGTGTTCACATCACTAGTGTTCACATCACTAGTGTTCACATCACTGGTGTTCACATCACTAGTGTTCACATCACTAGTGTTCACATCACTGGTGTTCACATCACTGGTGTTCATCACTGGTGTTCACATCACTGGTGTTCACATCACTGGTGTTCACATCACTGGTGTTCACATCACTAGTGTTCACATCACTAGTGTTCACATCACTGGTGTTCACATCACTAGTGTTCACATCACTGGTGTTCACATCACTAGTGTTCACATCACTGGTGTTCATCACTGGTGTTCACATCACTGGTGTTCACATCTCTAGTGTTCACATCACTGGTGTTCACATCACTGGTGTTCACATCACTGGTGTTCATCACTGGTGTTCACATCACTGGTGTTCACATCACTGGTGTTCACATCACTGGTGTTCATCACTGGTGTTCACATCACTGGTGTTCATCACTGGTGTTCACATCACTGGTGTTCACATCACTGGTGTTCACATCACTGGTGTTCACATCACTAGTGTTCACATCACTGGTGTTCACATCACTGGTGTTCATCACTGGTGTTCACATCACTGGTGTTCACATCACTGGTGTTCATCACTGGTGTTCACATCACTGGTGTTCACATCACTAGTGTTCACATCACTAGTGTTCACATCACTGGTGTTCACATCACTGGTGTTCACATCACTAGTGTTCACATCACTAGTGTTCACATCACTAGTGTTCACATCAGTAGTGTTCACATCACTGGTGTTCACATCACTGGTGTTCACATCACTAGTGTTCACATCACTGGTGTTCACATCACTGGTGTTCACATCACTAGTGTTCACATCACTGGTGTTCACATCACTAGTGTTCACATCACTGGTGTTCACATCACTGGTGTTCACATCACTGGTGTTCACATCACTAGTGTTCACATCACTAGTGTTCACATCACTGGTGTTCACATCACTGGTGTTCAGATCACTGGTGTTCACATCACTGGTGTTCACATCACTGGTGTTCACATCACTGGTGTTCACATCACTGGTGTTCATCACTAGTGTTCACATCACTGGTGTTCACATCACTGGTGTTCACATCACTAGTGTTCACATCACTGGTGTTCACATCACTAGTGTTCACATCACTGGTGTTCACATCACTAGTGTTCACATCACTGGTGTTCACATCACTAGTGTTCACATCACTGGTGTTCACATCACTAGTGTTCACATCACTGGTGTTCACATCACTAGTGTTCACATCACTGGTGTTCACATCACTGGTGTTCACATCACTGGTGTTCATCACTAGTGTTCACATCACTGGTGTTCACATCACTAGTGTTCACATCACTGGTGTTCACATCACTGGTGTTCACATCACTAGTGTTCACATCACTGGTGTTCACATCACTGGTGTTCACATCACTAGTGTTCACATCACTGGTGTTCACATCACTGGTGTTCACATCACTAGTGTTCACATCACTGGTGTTCACATCACTAGTGTTCACATCACTGGTGTTCACATCACTGGTGTTCACATCACTGGTGTTCACATCACTAGTGTTCACATCACTAGTGTTCACATCACTGGTGTTCACATCACTGGTGTTCACATCACTAGTGTTCACATCACTGGTGTTCACATCACTGGTGTTCATCACTGGTGTTCACATCACTGGTGTTCACATCACTGGTGTTCATCACTGGTGTTCACATCACTGGTGTTCACATCACTAGTGTTCACATCACTAGTGTTCACATCACTGGTGTTCACATCACTGGTGTTCACATCACTGGTGTTCACATCACTAGTGTTCACATCACTAGTGTTCACATCACTAGTGTTCTCATCACTGGTGCACATCACTGGTGTTCACATCACTGGTGTTCATCACTGGTGTTCACATCACTGGTGTTCACATCACTAGTGTTCACATCACTGGTGTTCACATCACTGGTGTTCACATCACTGGTGTTCACGTCAGTAGTGTTCACATCACTGGTGTTCACGTCAGTAGTGTTCACATCACTGGTGTTCACATCACTAGTGTTCACATCACTGGTGTTCACATCACTGGTGTTCACATCACTAGTGTTCACATCACTGGTGTTCACATCACTGGTGTTCACATCACTGGTGTTCACATCACTGGTGTTCACATCACTAGTGTTCAGATCACTGGTGTTCAGATCACTGGTGTTCACATCACTAGTGTTCACATCACTGGTGTTCACATCACTGGTGTTCATCACTGGTGTTCACATCACTGGTGTTCACGTCACTAGTGTTCACATCACTGGTGTTCACATCAGTAGTGTTCACATCACTGGTGTTCACATCACTAGTGTTCACATCACTAGTGTTCACATCACTGGTGTTCACATCACTGGTGTTCACATCACTAGTGTTCACATCACTGGTGTTCACATCACTAGTGTTCACATCACTGGTGTTCACATCACTAGTGTTCACATCACTGGTGTTCACATCACTAGTGTTCACATCACTGGTGTTCACATCACTAGTGTTCAGATCACTGGTGTTCACATCACTAGTGTTCACATCACTGGTGTTCACATCACTGGTGTTCACATCACTAGTGTTCACATCACTGGTGTTCACATCACTAGTGTTCACATCACTAGTGTTCAGATCACTGGTGTTCAGATCACTGGTGTTCACATCACTAGTGTTCACATCACTGGTGTTCACATCACTGGTGTTCACATCACTGGTGTTCACATCACTGGTGTTCACGTCAGTAGTGTTCACATCACTGGTGTTCACATCAGTAGTGTTCACATCACTGGTGTTCACATCACTAGTGTTCACATCACTAGTGTTCACATCACTGGTGTTCACATCACTGGTGTTCACATCACTAGTGTTCACATCACTGGTGTTCACATCACTGGTGTTCACATCACTGGTGTTCACATCACTGGTGTTCACATCACTGGTGTTCACATCACTGGTGTTCACATCACTGGTGTTCACATCACTAGTGTTCACATCACTAGTGTTCACATCACTGGTGTTCACATCACTGGTGTTCACATCACTAGTGTTCACATCACTGGTGTTCACATCAGTAGTGTTCACATCACTGGTGTTCACATCACTAGTGTTCACATCACTGGTGTTCACATCACTGGTGTTCACATCACTAGTGTTCACATCACTGGTGTTCACATCACTGGTGTTCACATCACTAGTGTTCACATCACTGGTGTTCACATCACTAGTGTTCACATCACTAGTGTTCAGATCACTGGTGTTCAGATCACTGGTGTTCACATCACTGGTGTTCACATCACTGGTGTTCACATCACTAGTGTTCACATCACTGGTGTTCACATCACTAGTGTTCACATCACTAGTGTTCAGATCACTGGTGTTCAGATCACTGGTGTTCACATCACTAGTGTTCACATCACTGGTGTTCACATCACTGGTGTTCACATCACTAGTGTTCACATCACTGGTGTTCACATCACTGGTGTTCACATCACTGGTGTTCATCACTGGTGTTCACATCACTAGTGTTCACATCACTGGTGTTCACATCACTGGTGTTCACATCACTAGTGTTCACATCACTGGTGTTCACATCACTGGTGTTCAGATCACTGGTGTTCACATCACTAGTGTTCACATCACTGGTGTTCACATCACTGGTGTTCACATCACTAGTGTTCACATCACTGGTGTTCACATCACTGGTGTTCATCACTAGTGTTCACATCACTGGTGTTCACATCACTAGTGTTCACATCACTAGTGTTCACATCACTGGTGTTCACATCACTAGTGTTCACATCACTGGTGTTCACATCACTAGTGTTCACATCACTAGTGTTCACATCACTAGTGTTCACATCACTGGTGTTCACGTCACTGGTGTTCACATCACTGGTGTACAGAACCTCCTGATCCACTATCACAGCTTTAGAGCTTCTCACTCACACAAGTGAAGCAGGTTTACGCTCTTCCCAAAGTGTCGTATAGTGACTCACATGGATCATGACTCAAGTTTGAAATAACGACTATATTTTAGAATTAGATGAAGACACAGTGGTCTGATTTTGGTCACAAAGTTCTGCTTTTGCAGTACACTTTCCAGAGACTCATTTTACTCATTTATGAGAAACATAGCTATAAATTCACTTTTTGCTTTAGTAAAAAATGTATGTAGTAAATATAGCTAATAACTACCCCCATCAATAATAAAAGCTAGAATAAATACCGTAGATACATTATTGATTTCGCAGTGGAGAAATACACATCACGAATTGGACTAGACATTTTGCTGCCATCTAGTGGTGAATCTGAGAATTGCATTTTTTGTGAAGGTTCACTGAAAATGTACTTTTTTTTTTTTTTTGCTCACCTCAAATTATTTTTGATATTACTTACACTCACTGTTTTAAAAGACTGAGAACAAAAGATGGGTCATTCCAGAAGTGGAGGACATGAAAAATAAACCTTCACTTTTCTGATTTTCTGCTACAGATTCATCAATAATCGGTAATAAACTATCAAACGCTTGATTAGCTCAGCTTACGGATCAATAGTAACATTTTTATTACATGTTTATTTGTTTTATTTCTGTATTTCCTCTAATCACAGTAACAGGGTTGCAGGTAACAGGGTTGCAGATCCACACTAATGTTCACTTTATCTCAGGAGGAGAAGCTGTTTAGCTGTTACTGCTAATCAAGAGAAAAAACTTATTTATGCAAATAAGTAAAGGAAAAATAATAATATTTGTCTTATTCTGCTCATTTGCATAACAGGGTTCATGAGGCAGAGTGAGACATTCAATCAAGACTAACGATGTTATAAAAATATGAAAAATAGAAGATAAACCTTTGCTCTGCCCATTCTTTTGGAAAACTGTTTGATGATGTCAAGTCCAGGGTGATTGATTGATTGATTGATTGATTGATCATGTGGTTCTGTTTTCTTCTTCTTCTACCAGACTAAAAATGTTCTGGTAACAGGGTTGGTGCAGGTTGTGGGACACATGTTCCATGAATAATAATTATTATTTGAAATATTATGTCGATTAAAACAAATGTTCCACAGTTACAAGAGATGGAAATGAAACTAATTATAGAAAAAACAAGAAATTTCAATTCAATTTTAACTGTTTTATTTGAGATTCAGTTTGGTCATTAGAGGAAAATGACATTTTGGGGGAACTCCAGACTTATTTGGTATTTTAAAAACTATTTTCAAGCATTCTTTTCTCTTAGTTTTTTAGATTTGTTCTCAGGACAAGTAAATTCACTCAGAAACTGTATGTTTTAGTATTTTGTGTGTGGATTATTTAATATTTGATGGGTGGGACGTAAAATGTCCTCCAATTCTGGAATGACCCAGATAAGGATCCACCAACCACTAGGGGGAGCCCAAAGCAGAAGCCACACTATGTAAGAGGGATATTGTCTGTCTCTGATAGAATAATGAGGAATTTAATTATTTTTAGACATTGTATTCATTTAAACAATAAATAAAGTGTGAATATACTGTTATCTCTCTGTCTCTACATCATGGAAAATTGGAGTAACAAATTGTCAGAGGTAGAGTAGAGTAGCTAAAAATAGTACTCAAGTCAAAATATAATTGGACGTAGATATATAATATATCGATATATAAATAGAAGTCCAAAATTCAAGCAAATATATTGATTAATTAGAAAAAACCTGATCTGACGGAGCTGCAAAGAACACAAATGTTCAAATCATTTAATATTGTCACAAAAAGCTTTTGTCACTTTAGACTTACTCACAGTGGGAAGCACAACCTTTACTCCAGTAAGAGCGCTGTTACTTCAACTAAAATATCACTCAAGTAGGAGTGAAAGTGTGACCCACCTCTGCACGTTGGGGTCTTGATGGGGTTTGTTTACTATAGAAATCATGGTTTAATCATTTCCTAAGATGTTTTGGTTTGTTTTTTCAGAGCGTCCATGTGCGCTCTGGGCTTCACAGAGCAACACCTGCTTAACAACCTGGTGTCAGACCCCCGTGGGCCTGTAGGGGGCGTGTACCGTATCCTGTGTCACCGCGCCGAGCTGTCCCGCGGCGCAGACTCCCTCCCCGCCATCAGGGGCGTGGTACGGGACCCCAAACGAGAGGGGCTCCGGGCGTACAGGGGACTCAGGCACACGTCCAAGTTCTGCTCCATCTCATGAGCCAGGAGAGCGCCCCCTGCTGCATCTGTGTCTAAACACAGGTTTGTGTAAGAGCTCGAATGTCTAAAACAGCTTTTATTAGTACTAAAAATGAGATTCCAGTCAATACTAAAACTAGTATCAACACTAGATACTCATTTAAACAAGTATCAATACTAAAAAAAGGACAAAACTGAACCTTTCTGAAATCATGTTTGACATTTTACTGATGTGACGACACAAAAGCACACAAAACATTCATGGAAATGCCAAAACGATGCTAAAACTGCAGGTGCCAAGTATCAAAATCTGATACCGCAAGAACTGAGCAAGAATCGATACCAAAAAATCCCACACGCAGGACAAGAGCTTGACCTTTCCTGGACAGAACACACGACGTCTTTTCTCACTGTTATTCTGAGTCGTCTAAAGAAGAGCTTTGTACAAATGTTCATTGTGGTATCAAAATGTGAGTATCTTAATATGGTAACAACAGTAAAAAGTACACCGCAGATAATACTCCCTACAACTGTACACAGCTGCCACTGAACATCATATTTGATACTGTATTTTGTATTTGACGACTACTTTTCTATTTAAATCTGATTGTACATATATATTTATTATCTTATGTATATAATTGTGTCTCGTCTGACACTGGTCTGTTGCTCTTCTTGTTCTTTTACCCTCTGTTTTATATCGTATATTATATTTGATGAGTGAGCTACTGTACCCAAAACTATTTGTGGATCAATAAAGTTTGTCTAAGTTTAAGCTTTGTGTCGGACCCAAGAACCACGGCCACAGGATGTGATCAATACTGTGTGTAATAGTCAACTATAACTGAAAATACATATTATACTTAAAGGTTTCTTGATTCTTGTGAGGCTTAACACGTTATAATGTTGTTACCTCCTCAAAAACAGACCTGGGGGGAATTCCACAAACAGCAGCGCCTGAAGCTGAAGGAGCAGAAACTGAGGCTACGTTTATACGGCGACGATCAAAACAGAAGACGCAAAAGTGGGCGAATTCGATATATGAATATGCATATGCCAGGCCGCTAATATAATGTCAGAGCCTTTTTCAGGACACCGACAGGGGCTCTCATCACGGTCGTTTGGCCCTCGATGTCGGGTCGAAGCTCTTCGCTTAATGCAACAAGAGCTTGTTTAGTCATTCTGAGGTACTCAGACATGTTTGTTATTGTTTTTACCGGCTTGGTGGATCCAGTGTGACGTCAGGTGTACGCGACGTGAACATGTTTTGTGCTTCTTGCCGTTTAGACGGAGACACGACCCGGGCCGTCTTCAGAACTCCACACTCTGGAAGGAGTCTTCAGATTTTTGCGGTTTCAGAGACCGACGGCGCAGTTGCCATGTAAACGAAAGACACTTCCGATAGAATATTTTGTCGTTTTCAGTCGCAGTCGTCCTCGTCTAAACGGCCCCTTAGACTGAAGCCTGAAGTTGTTCCACTAGCACGTTTCAGCTGCGCCTCAGCAGACGCAGTACTTACGGTTCAGAAGAATATTTTTAAATTACTGCAAATTTGTCAAAACTGACCAAGAACTTAAGGTTGTTTTTTTTTTGCTGATATTGTTTTCGGACAGCACAGATAGTCATGCAGGAGGTGTGCGGAACTGTTTGTTTGACACTTCAGGTATGTATTCTCTGCGACACGGCCTGATTAAGCCTCATCTTTATCCTGCCCCGGACCAGGCGAGCCGGGGGAACCATGTTGCCCCAGTAACTCAGCGGGGACTAAGGTTAGCGAGAGTCATGGAACTGAACTCTCACTAAAACTAGCGCGAACTGTCGAATAAAGCCGGACTTTGCACTTACCCCCGTTCGTGGAATACCCCCCTGGAGGAATACCCCCCTGGAGGAATACCCCCCTGGAGGAATACCCCCCTGGAGGAATACCCCTCTGGAGGAATACCCCTCTGGAGGAATACCCCTCTGGAGGAATACCCCTCTGGAGGAATACCCCCCTGGAGGAATACCCCTCTGGAGGAATACCCCTCTGGAGGAATACCCCTCTGGAGGAATACCCCGCTGGAGGAATACCCCCTGGAGGAATACCCCCCTGGAGGAATACCCCCCTGGAGGAATACCCCCCTGGAGGAATACCCCCCTGGAGGAATACCCCCCTGGAGGAATACCCCTCTGGAGGAATACCCCTCTGGAGGAATACCCTCCTGGAGGAATACCCCTCTGGAGGAATACCCCTCTGGAGGAATACCCCCCTGGAGGAATACCCCTCTGGAGGAATACCCCTCTGGAGGAATACCCCTCTGGAGTTGTTTTGTTTCATTCACACGTTTGAATAACTTTTATTTTTAGTCTGTCTGCATCTCCAAATCTCAAAGCTCTGTTCCACTTTGTGATGTCACGAAGCCGTAGTTGGGGAAACTGCACTATAACACAGTGTTTCCCAACCAGGGGTACAAGTACCCCCAGGGGTACGCGAGCACACTGCAGGGGGCACTCGGCAGTGTCGCTGGGAGATTTTTTTTGTTGAATTTTTTAATTCTAATTTGAGTAAATTTGAGTTAAAGAAAAGAGAGGAAAATGCCTGAGAATTAAAATTTCAAATTAAGGAGATGAAATAAAATGATTTTCATTTAAAAATCTGTCACGTTTTACTTTTGGAGAATTATCCACACGTGTGAGTGAGGGGGACTCGAGGTGTGACAAAAGGCTCAGGGGAACACAAGACAACAAAGGTTGGAAAACACTGATGTAAAATGGTGTAAAATTGTCCCTTTAACAGTGGAGAGGAGACACTGCCCCCTGCTGGTTCCACCTGCATCTACAACAACACAACAGAACTCCTTTAACTGGAGGAGTTCTGACCCTGAGCACATCTAGTACTGTATTTGTGTTTTCTATGATTTGTCTTATGGACGGATGAATAACACTTGTTTTGTAAAGTACTTGTGTATTTCTTTATATTTCTAATAGTGCCAAACACAAAACAGTTTAAATTACTTTTGGGCCTTTCAATAATCAGACTGGATTCTTAACTCATTAAACATGTTCAACTCATTTGTCTTTTCTTTAACTGTATTTGTCAGTTTAGTTCAGCAAATAACATTAAGGTGATTTCAGAAGCATCTCATGTTGCTCTTTTAATGTGAGACCATTTCATCTGCACGTTCTCTTTTAGAAGTAAACCTACAATATAAAGAAACACGAAACAACAAACTCTTTCTGTTCTCGCTCCTCCTGCGGGACAATGGCCTCTGTCTGGTGGATTGTGACGCGGGGAACAGGTGGTTCGCGTCTCGCTTTTCTTTTGTCTGCTCCACACAAACTTGCACTAAGTGCCCCCCCCCCCTCCGCGGGGCCCCGCAGCAGCTGTGCGCAGCACCAGATGACGCCCAGGACCCTCCCAACAGCCCGGACCGGCCCGACCCCTGCCCCCGTGCGCCCCGCGGCAGATGGCCCCAACAATGGACCCCTGTGTCCCTGTGTCCCTGTGTCCCTGTGTCCCTGTGTCCCTGTGTCCCTGTGTCCCTGTGTCCCTGTGTCCCTGTGTCCCGGCCCTATTGTCCCGGACACATTCACATGCAAATGAGCCTCACTCGTCCCGCCCTCTCCACAAAACACCACACATCTGAAAAACTGCACAAATGTGACTTTTACAGAGTTTATTTGAGATTTCAGTAGAGCCAGAACACTGTAGATGTTGTCGGGGTTTTACAGAAGGGACTTCTACACATACTACACATATCTGGGGTTTAAACAGCCTAATTTAGGCACATTTCCCAAGTAAAACTTAAGAGATGATAAATTAACTTTATAACAATTCTTGTTCTTCTTTTTTTCTAAGTATTTAGTTGTGAGCGGCGCCTGCAGTGAAACCTTCAGAGCCACACTCACGTGTCTCAGACATTTCTAAAGTGAAACCTTTAGAGCATTAGGACAGTTCTGGAAAGTGGGATCGGCTGAATGCGATGCTGGTTGTATCGCCAGCCCGGAGGACGTCTTCAAAAAGTCCCTTTTGTTGACGCCTCCTCCTCAGCACCGCTTCTTCTCCTGCTGCGGGTGCTTGAGCCCTCTGCGCCCCGGGGTAGGGCACAGTGTCGCCCGGGCGCCGGGACGGGGCTTCTCCTTTCTCTCCAAACCTCATCCGCACAAAGAATGAGGGTCAGTGCGGCCCGCGGGCCGCCCGGCTCACAGAAAGAACCGGGGCGTGTGGCGCGCGCGGGCGGGCACGAGGCCACGTGCACACACAGGTGCGTGCGTGCGTGCGTGCGTGCGTGGGGCGTCCTCCTCAGAGGAGTATGAGCAGACATCCTGACGATATCCAAAGATGCACAGCCTGGAGACCAGGGGAGGGGCTCAGCGCGCGGGCAGGCTGATCTCGGGCAGCCAGTCGTTGAGGGCGCGGCTCTCCTCACAGAACACTCGCAGCTTCTCCAGAGACGGGTCGTCCCACGAGCCCTCGCACGGCCCCGTGATCAGGACGCAGTGCGCCTCCTCCTCTTTGCGTCCCACCAGCTCGTGCAGACGCTGGCGGTCGCTCACGCGCACGATGCTGATGTCGTTATCGAAGCAGAAGGACTGGATGAGAGTGAAGTGGATCTGCAGAGCCACGTCCCACTGGAACTGCTCGTCCACAGCCAGGACGCAGAAGGACACGCTGTCCGGGTCTCTGTGGAGGACACAGGGGACACATGGTCACTACACTGCGCAGTGCACATACTTCTTATAAATTTATCGTCGTGTGAAATGCGCGTACTTACAGGTTCATGACTTTGGCGCACTCGTACACGCCCACGGTGAGGCAGTCGGTGTCTTTGGCCGTCTCCAGCACGTCCACCAGGGCCTGGCCGGTGCAGGGGGAGGCGGCCTGGATCTGCACTTCTTCCAGAGTCATGATGAGGCAAAGATATTCCGCAAAGCGAAGAGCAAAAGAGCAAAAGAGCAAAAGAGCGAGGTGTTTGGAGTAAGTCCACAGGAGCAGGGTGCTCAGACTCCGCCGTGTGGCGCTTATATACGCGCCAGCGCGCGCGCTGATTGGCTGCTGGCGCGTGTATTGGTATGCTAATGCTATTGTCCGCGCGAGGCTCGTGGCAGATTGATGGGGGGGGGGGGGAGCCTCACGCGACAGCAGGACGGGATAAAAATAGCGCCTTTCACAACACTACAGCTGGAGACTTGAGCATAAAGACGAGTCTGCACTTTTTGTGCTCTGCGCCTCAGCTGGACTCAAAACATACAAGAAGCACGATCACTTCACTTTCTCCTTGTTAGCTCACTTTGTTTTATACGATGCACTCTTTTGCAATAATGTAAGCTCCTGGAAGGTCCTGTTAGTGCGTGACTCAGCTCTGCATCCAGTGCACAAACTATTGTTCCGTGTGTATTTTAGACGCACACGGAGGGCGTCCACTTGTGGCCTAGAAAATCAATAGAACATTTGGCACATTTTCGTGTCCACATCGACACTTTCATTCAAAACAGATCGGGCCAAAATCTTACACCTTTAGTCCCTTTTGCACACGTTTATGTCACGGTGCCTGGACATGTTCGCGTGCGTAAAGTTTGTCTCGTATGATCATGACGCGCGGTGTTTGGAGAAAGTGGACACGTCGCCGCTGCCAAAAAACTCGTTGACCCAGTAAAGTAAAAGCCCACCCCCCCCTCAGAGAGAAAGGGCAGGTGGACCGTGCCATCTGTGGACTGGGGGGCCCGTGCGTAAAGCTGTGCCATTGTGCGCGCAGGCAGCAGCAGCAGCGCCTTCGTCTTTACGCACAAAGCCTCCATAGAAATGCAAATGAGCAGCGCGTGCCAGAGCGCCCTGCAGGCTGGACTGACCACGTGGACATCAGCTGCGGATTATTTATTTACTTTGCAGAGGGTCAGCACGAGTTTGGAGTGCTTTTCTTTGGGGGCAATAAAAGCAGACAGCGACTGAACCCGGTGCACCGTCTGTCCGTGTGCGCGTGGAGACTGTAAAGCGCCTCTGCGTTTTTACGGCTCAGCATTTGATTGTGTCTGATGATCACTCTGAAATGTGCACTGCGATGAGAATACTGCAGTACAGGGAGCAAGTAGTAATAGTATTAAGAGTATGCACACAGCTCAATCTTGTGCAGATCTGAAGTATTCTGGGCAGACGCAGAGGTGAAGAGTCTGTTCCTTTTAAACTCTTCTAGATCAGATTTAAACTCTTCTAGATCAGATTTAAACTCTTCTAGATCAGATTTAAACTCTTCTAGATCAGATTTAAACTCTTCTAGATCAGATTTAAACTCTTCTAGATCAGATTTAAACTCTTCTAGATCAGATTTAAACTCTTCTAGATCAGATTTAAACTCTTCTAAATCATCTGTAGCTGACAATGGCCTCTACACGCGCAGCCCGCAGTGCGCATGCGTGCACCTGTCTGGAGGAACATGTGTTTTGTGCGTCTGAATGACCCGTGACCCGCCGCTGAGTGCGCGGGGCGGGGCTTTTATGTGCGGCAGATGGGCAACTGCAGCTATGTGCGCGTGCGTGCTCCCCTGTTCTGTGCGCGTGCGTGCCCGTAGCCCCCCCTCTGTTCTGCTGACCCCGAGCCCCCTGAGGTCACGAGCCCATTGTCCACGCGCCTCCACCACCATTAGAACATGAACGCGCCTTATCCCCCCCCCCCCCCCCCAAACACGCGCATGTAGACACACGCGCACATCACGCGCTCTGTTTGCTGCCATAACAGGAGCGCGCTTTTATCTGTGCACATCTTCTACTTCTGTGTTTGGCCCGACAACAGACGCGTCTCTGGCACTTTCACTGCGTAAAGTCTGAGTCCAAACGGGGCGGGGCCCGGACCACGGGGCGGGCGCGTGCGAGGGGACACCGGCCCATTGTGGCTCGTGAGCACATCTGCCGGATAGAGGGAGGAGAGGGAGGGGGATGGAGGGAGGAGAGGAGGAGAGAGCAAAAAGAGCGACAGGTGTTGGACTGGGGTCTGCTCCAATGACCCCGGGCCACAAGGACACCCACGAGGACACCCTGCCCGCGTGCGTGCGTGCGTGCGTGCGTTTTTTATTGTATTTATTCGTTTCTTTGGAAGGGACAATGCACATTAAAGAACGCACAATTTGTATAAGACACACAAACCGACTCAAATATGCCGGATTTAGCACAGTCCCAGACATAAAGATACAGCAGACAACAGAAAACATGTTACAGGTGCAGATATTAGACACTTTAGTACATGTGTTATGATCACAAACATCAAAACTATTTAGTATCTGTACAATAGTAGCATAATTCAGTCAATTACAGTAAAAATACAGTTGATGGGCTTAGCCTAAAGTGCGAATTAAAAGGTGCTTCTCAGTGTGAGTAATAAGGCGCCTGTTCTGTTCACAGTGTGGATTTTTGTATAGTGTGTGTGTGTGTGTGTGTGTGTGTGTACACACACTCATGCTTGTGGATCAGGGTGGGAAGTGTTTCAGAAGGGACCAACAAAAAAGAAGTGGTCGGGGTCAGCACAGTGTGAGCGGACGAGAGACTCAACCAGAACTAGAACAAACCTGAGCAGGTCTGAACCAGGTCTCGTCCTCATGTCCTCACAGGGACAGGGACACTTCAGGCTTCCCTGATGCTCCAAAGGGACACTCCTGTCTCTATGTCATCAACAACAAATATATAATAATGGAATAAAACCCCTGCTCTGCTCCTGTCTGCTCCTGTCTGCTCCTGTCTGCTCCTGTCTGCTCCTGTCTGCTCCTGTCTGCTCCTGTCTGCTCCTGTGTCTCTGCTCATTCCACAATTGGAGGACATTTTACATCCCGCCCATCAAATATGAAATAATCCACACACAAAATACTAAAACATACAGTTTCTGAGTGAATTTACTTGTCCTGAGAACAAATCTAAAAAACTAAGAGAAAAGAATGTTTGAAAATAGTTTTTTAAATACCAAATAAATCTGGAGTTCCCCCAAAATGTCATTTTCCTCTTGTCCCGCCCCTCGAATGAACAAACTGAATCTCAAATAAAACAGATAAAACTGAATTTCAATTTCTTGTTTTTTCTATAATCAGTTTCATTTCCATCTCTTGTAACTGTGGAACATTTGTTTTAATAGACATAATATTTCAAATAATAATTATTATTCATGGAACATGTGTCCCACAACCTGCACCAACCCTGTTACCAGAACATTTTTAGTCTGGTAGAAGAAGAAGAAAACAGAACCACATGATCAATAAATCAATCAATCAATCACCCTGGACTTGACATCATCAAACAGTTTTCCAAAAGAATGGGCAGAGCAAAGGTTTATCTTCTATTTTTCATATTTTTATAACATCGTTAGTCTTGATTGAATGTCTCACTCTGCCTCATGAACCCTGTTATGCAAATGATCAGAATAAGACAAATATTATTATTATTTTTCCTTTACTTATTTGCATAAATAAGTTTTTCCTCTTGATTCGCAGTAACAGCTAAACAGCTTCTCCTCCTGAGATAAAGTGAACATTAGTGCGGATCTGCAACCCTGTTACCTGCAACCCTGTTACTGTGATTAGAGGAAATACAGAAATAAAACAAATAAACATGTAATAAAAATGTTACTATTGATCTGTAATCCTGTTATTGATGAATCTGTAGCAGAAAATCAGAAAAGTGAAGGTTTATTTTTCAAGAATTTTGTGTGAATGTCTCTGCTCCTGTCTGCTCCTGTCTGCTCCTGTCTACTCCTGTCTGCTCCTGTCTCTGCTCCTGTCTCTGCTCCATAAAGTTCAGACTTTGTGTAACCTTCTTCGCTTTCTTCCAGAATGATGACTTCTTCTTCTTCTTCTTCTTCTTCTTCTTCTTCTTCTTCTTCTTCTTCTTCTTCTTCTTCTTCTTCTTCTTCTTCTTCTTCTTCTTCTTCTTCTTCTTCTCGTCTTTTGTGCGCAGCAGCTGTTCCTGTTCTCCACGCGCACTCGATATCGATCACTGGTTTCCATGGAGACACGCACGTGCACGCACGGCCCGGGGAGCAGCCCGCCACGCGCTCATGCATATGCAAATGAGCGGCGCGTGCCTCTTCTCCGAACAGCACGAGCTCTGACAGGTCAAAAGTGTTCAATGTTCAAAGTTCAATGTTCAAAGTTAAAAGTTAAAAGTTAAAGTGCCATTTTCACTCCGGCCGCGCTTTTTTAAAATCATTTTGGACTCGTGAAAAAAGTTGTATCCAGGCCAGGCCAGCAGGATATGTTCAACTTCAGTTTATCATGAGCCATTTGGCCTGTGGGCCAATTGTTTCACATGTAGGAAATGTAATTTGGGTCAAATTTACTGGCCTTACAAGTCTGATTTTCAGTTTCTATGAATTTGGTACTTTGCCAGTTGAAGTGTGTGGGCAGAAACTGAATTTGAATCACATAACTTGAAATTTTATTTGTTTAATTTGAGTCATTGCATTGAAAAACTGAATCTGAATAGAATCATTTGAAATTGAATTTATTAGTTTGTAACAGGAATCTAACAAAATTTGAAAATTCACTGTTTTTACATGAGCATGTTCAGTTCTCCAAATTCAAATTCAGTTCTCCAAATTCAAATTTAATTTACTGTGACAAACATTCGGGTAGTTTAAGGATGAAGGAAGAGCAGTCGTGTACCCGGATGTTTGTCACAGTAAACTGAATTTGAATTTCGAGAACTGAACGTGAGCATAAAAAGAGTGAATTTTCAAATTTTATTAGATTCCTGTTACAAACTAATAAATTCAATTTCAAATGATTCTATTCAGTGCAATGATTCAAATTAAAAAATACAAATTCAAATGATGTGATTCAAATTGACATACACAGACTGCAGTAAAACCCACATGAACAAATACTTAAGTCAAATGATTCAAGTACCTGTTCAAAAATGTACTTTAAGAGTCAAAATGTTAAGTATTTTGTTTAAGAGTAGATTTTTGGAACAATTAAAGCAGCACATGCAGTGATTCTGGAGAAGACCTCAGCTGACTTTAAGTGGTTCAATTCATTTCTTCATTTTTCCAGAACATTTCTGCTAGTTTCATGTAAACATCTTTATCACGTTCACATCATGTATTTGTATTTTGGAGAGTTCGTCACCAGTATAAGTGTGTCTGTGTGCAGCCATCAGAGCATCTGCAGTTTCCACCACAAACATGAAAGTGCAGAGTCTGATCTGCATCACAAAAGACTTTAACAAACCCACAAGTGAACATGAGATCTACACCAAACACAGATCCGCCCGCATCAAAACACCACATATTCTGAGCGAGGAGCCCCGGGGTTTGCAGTGGGGCGCACGCTATGAGGAAAAGGTGATGAAATGTTACATCTCACCCCCCCCCAAAAAAAACAAATCTAACTAGGGGAACGTCAAAGTTGATCACAGTCAGAGCAGGGGCTGTAGTGTGAAGCTCTGTGTCCTATTATTATTTTATTTAAGAGAATATAAACCGCCTTCACTTACATTTTATGTCACAACTCACCAAAAGAAATGTGTGGAAGCCCATTCCCGTTACACTAAGTCAAAATTATGAGATAAAAATTCAAAATTATTAGATAAAAAGTCAAAATTATGAGATAAAAAGTCAAAATTTTGAGGTAAAAAGTCAAAATTATGAGATAAGAAAGTCAAAATTATGAGATAAAAAGTTAAATTATGAGATAAAAAGTTAAAATTATGAGATAAAAAGTCAAAATTATGAGATAAAAAGTCAAAATTATGAGATAAGAAAGTCAAAATTATGAGATAAAAAGTCAAAATTTTGAGGTAAAAAGTCATAATTATGAAATAAAGTCAAAATTTTGAGGTAAAAAAGTCAAAATTATGAGATACAAAGTCAAAATTATGAGATAAAAAGTCAAAATTATGAGATAAAAAGTCAAAATTATGAGATAAAAAGTCAAAATTTTGAGGTAAAAAGTCTAAATTATGAGATGAGAAAGTCAAAATTATGAGATAAAAAGTTAAAATTATGAGATAAGAAAGTCAAAATTATGAGATAAAAAGTCATAATTATGAGATAAAAAGTCAAAATTATGAGATAAAAAGTCAAAATTATGAGATAAAGTCAAAATTTTGAGATAAAAAGTCATAATTATGAGATAAAAATTCAAAATTATGAGATAAAAATTCAAAATTATGGGATAGGAAAGTCAAAATTTTGAGATAAAAAAAGTCAAAATTATGAGATAAAAAGTCAAAATTTTGAGATGAAAAGTTAAAATTATGAGATAAAAAGTCAAAATTATGAGATAAAAAGTCAAAATTTTGAGGTAAAAAGTCAAAATTATGAGATAAAAAGTCAAAATTATGAGATAAGAAAGTCAAAATTATGAGATAAAAAGTCAAAATTATGAGATAAAAAGTCAAAATTATGAGATACGTCGTGCGCATGTCTCTGGTGCGTCCAGCGATTCCCATGACACTGTCCAGAAGTCTGTAGTTGCGCTTCAGTGAAAGCTGCTACATCTGCCTCGTCCACTTTGTCTTTCCTGCCCCACAGTCCTTTCATTCTCATTGCCCGTTCCAAAGTTCATCGGCTCAACACTACGCTGTGCTCTTCAGCTAATACTGCCAGAATTTCATCATTTGAGTACATCCTTCTGAAATAGTCCTCAATGTAGTGAATCCACTCCATGTTAACATTGGATGTCGTGCCTTCGTTCACGTGCTTATGCACACTGCCTATCTCATAATTTAGACTTTTTATCTCATAATTTTGACTTTTTATCTCGAAATTTTGACTTTTTATCTCGAAATTTTGACTTTCTTATCTCATAATTTTGACTTTTTATCTCATAATTTTGACTTTTTACCAAAATTTTTTGACTTATCTCATAATTTTGACTTTCTTATCTCATAATTTTGACTTTTTATCTCATAATTTTGAGTTTTTTATCTCATAATTTTGACTTTCTTATCTCGTAATTATGACTTAGTGTAACCAACTTTTTTTTTTTTTACTGGCGGGAATGGGCTTCCATAGGAAATGTACACGTATCTGTGTGAAGAAAGGAGGCCCTTTCTTTAGATCATCAAGATCACACTTCATGTAGGTGTTTCCATACAGATAGGCTGTATGTAGTTCAGTCTTAGTGTCGCTGTGATGTGTGATGTGGCGTGGTGTGGTGTGATGTGGTGTGCTCAGAGCTGAACTGCTTCATGTGTGGTTCAGCTCAACATGTAAATTCATGTTGTTCAGATGAAAGTCCAGCCCTGATCCATCAGACATCTGCTCTTCTGTGTCCTCTGTCCTCTGTGTCCTGCAGGCACGCGTCCCCCGGCTGCAGGGGCCCGTGGGGGGTGGGGACCCTTTGTGCAACAGCCAATAGGAACGTGGCGTGTGCCGGGCTGAGGGTATATAAGGCCACACGCTTCTGTGAGCAGCGCGACCCCGTGTGTGGAGCTACTGGACCGTTTTCACCTCTGCCTAAACATCGAGCCTGACCTCAGTATGGAGCGTCCTGGAAAGGCCCTGAAGGAGGCGCTGCTGTGCGCCCAGAGCGAAGAGCGCCTCACTGTGGGAGTGTATGAGAGTGCCCAAGTCATGAACGAGTGAGTACATCTAAAGTTAGTGTAACTCTGCATTATGCTAATGTCCAGAGTGAGCTGACCATGTGTCCCCTGTGTCCTCCACAGAGACCCGGACAGCGTGTCCTTCTGCGTCCTGGCTGTGGACGAGCAGTTCCAGTGGGACGTGGCTCTGCAGATCCACTTCACTCTCATCCAGTCCTTCTGCTTCGATAACGACATCAGCATCGTGCGCGTGAGCGACCGCCAGCGTCTGCACGAGCTGGTGGGACGCAAAGAGGAGGAGGCGCACTGCGTCCTGATCACGGGGCCGTGCGAGGGCTCGTGGGACGACCCGTCTCTGGAGAAGCTGCGAGTGTTCTGTGAGGAGAGCCGCGCCCTCAACGACTGGCTGCCCGAGATCAGCCTGCCCGCGCGCTGAGCCCCTCCCCTGGTCTCCAGGCTGTGCATCTTTGGATATCGTCAGGATGTCTGCTCATACTCCTCTGAGGAGGACGCCCCACGCACGCACGCACGCACGCACCTGTGTGTGCACGTGGCCTCGTGCCCGCCCGCGCGCGCCACACGCCCCGGTTCTTTCTGTGAGCCGGGCGGCCCGCGGGCCGCACTGACCCTCATTCTTTGTGCGGATGAGGTTTGGAGAGAAAGGAGAAGCCCCGTCCCGGCGCCCGGGCGACACTGTGCCCTACCCCGGGGCGCAGAGGGCTCAAGCACCCGCAGCAGGAGAAGAAGCGGTGCTGAGGAGGAGGCGTCAACAAAAGGGACTTTTTGAAGACGTCCTCCGGGCTGGCGATACAACCAGCATCGCATTCAGCCGATCCCACTTTCCAGAACTGTCCTAATGCTCTAAAGGTTTCACTTTAGAAATGTCTGAGACACGTGAGTGTGGCTCTGAAGGTTTCACTGCAGGCGCCGCTCACAACGAAATACTTAGAAAAAAAGAAGAAGAACAAGAATTGTTATGAAGGTTTCACTTGGGAAATGTTACAAAAGGTAACAATGACAAAGGTTTTCAGTGCTTCAGGTTCTGGAACAGACTTAGTGGAATGTGACTTAGTGGAGATGTGATGTAGAAATGTAGAAATGTCCCTGTGAACACGTGGACTGAGATGTGACTGAACCTGCATGAATAAAACATGAACCTAAAGCCTGACTGTTTGCTCTGACACTCACACCACACTGAGGAGCTGCAGCCCCCTGTGCAGGAGAAAGGGAGGGCATCTGACACACGGACACAGGAGAATGGGAGGGCATCTGACACAAGGACACAGGAGAATGGGAGGGCATCTGACACAAGGACACAGGAGAAAGGGAGGGCATCTGACACACGGACACAGGAGAATGGGAGGGCATCTGACACACGGGGATTGTTAATTCCACAGAGAATGCAAAGGCCAAAACAAGTCAAAAACACAGACCTGTAATGAGTGAGATGCTGTGATAGTGGTCGCCGCAGTAACCACACGGCACAGACCCCCACACACAGACCCCCCTCCATCTGCCCACAGCCGAACACCGGAGGGCCCCGGAGAGCCCGCGGAGGGCCCCGGAGAGCCCGCGGAGGGCCCCGGAGAGCCCGCGGAGGGAGGGCCCCGGAGAGCCCGCGGAGGGCCCCGGAGAGCCCGCGGAGGGCCCCGGAGAGCCCGCGGAGGGCCCCGGAGAGCCCGCAGACACCCTGATCCTCGTACACTGCTGCTGTACGTGTTTAATATAATGTGGACAGATTACTACTGATTATTTATTGATATTTTGCAACTCATGTTGCCAACATGCTAAAAGTAGGCACTGCTTTGTCTGAAGCTCAAATCAGACTTTATTCTGAACCTTGTTTACACAATGTCCCCAGAAAGAGTTCACTTCGCTAAACTCCAACAGCTGAGCTCATTTGTGATGTTAAACGAGTCTCTCTCAATAACATTACAGTCTGAAGCTCGCTCGCATTAGCCAACAGTCAGATGTTTACTGAAATTGAATGGAGAATACTCTTTAGTTTGTTTTAGTCATTCAGTTTTCACCAGTTATCTACATACTCATACTGAGACTCTGAAATGAAAGAGGCCTTTGTCTTTTTGTCTCTTTAGTTGGACAAATGGCTCAGATTGGAATGAAATCACAGCCTGCTCAAATGCAGTAAATACATGTTTTAAAGGTGCACTGTGCAACTTTTCTGGTGCTTGTTTCTCTGGAGATGTCATTGCTCTGCTTAGAACAGGGGTGGGCAAACTTTTTGACTCGTGGGCCACAAAGGGTTCTAAAATTTAACAGAAGAGCCGGACCAGGAGCAGGTGGATTTAGTGTTTTGGTAAAAACACTAAAAATAACATGGGATATGTAGAAAATTTGTGCTAAAAACAAACAAAAGCATTACAACAAAATGTCCATCTTTCAAGTTCCACGGTATTTAACTATTGAAATGACTCTTAAAACACAGAACATTTTATTAATAAAATATAGCTTTAAAAAAAATTACTAACAGTTACTATTTTAAAGCACTGAAAGTTCTGTTCTCCTTCAGGTTCTTTTATTCTTTCGTTGACTGCTTGTTGGCATGTTTTGTGGCAAAGTGACGGTTGATATTATATTCTTTAAAAACCGCAAAACGCGGATACATTGACCTCAACAAAGGTCAATGTATCTAGTGCGCCAGCTATTGGAAAATGCCAGAATTGCAGGGAAATTAAAACATTAAAACATTAACAAGGTTTATTAATATAATTTCTTCAAGTTCAGCGGGCCGGATTAAAAGGCTTAACGGGCCGCATATGGCCCCTGGGCCGTAGTTTGCCCATGCCTGGCTTAGAATGTTCATCAGTATGACAACAACACCCTCCTACCATCCGGTAAACGACACGACGACACTAAACAGCTGCTTCTTCCCACAGGCCATGAGGCTGATCAATGCACTTCAGATCATTCTATAAACATGATATTGATACACAAAAAAATAAGAGATCTCTGCATTTTCTTCTGAAATCAGCATCTCTACCTGTATCACAGCCGTTCCATTCCAGCGTCTGTGGAATTCAACACAAACACAAAGCTGAGCTACTTCAGTTCTGGCACCAGGAGTGGAATAAAGTCACCCAAGAACAATGTGAAAGACTTGGACTAAACCAGGATTAAAGCAGGTCTGAACCAGGACTAAACCAGGTCTAAACTAGGACTAAACCAGGTCTGAACCAAGACTAAACCAGGTCTAAACTAGGACTAAACCAGGTCTGAACCAAGACTAAACCAGGTCTAAACTAGGACTAAACCAGGACTAAACTAGGACTAAACCAGGTCTGAACCAAGACTAAACCAGGTCTAAACTAGGACTAAACCAGGTCTGAACCAAGACTAAACCAGGTCTAAACTAGGACTAAACCAGGACTAAACTAGGACTAAACCAGGTCTGAACCAAGACTAAACCAGGTCTAAACTAGGACTAAACCAGGTCTGAACCAAGACTAAACCAGGTCTAAACTAGGACTAAACCAGGACTAAACTAGGACTAAACCAGGTCTGAACCAAGACTAAACCAGGTCTAAACTAGGACTAAACCAGGTCTGAACCAAGACTAAACCAGGTCTAAACTAGGACTAAACCAGGTCTGAACCAGGACTAAACCAGGTCTGAACCAAGACTAAACTAGGACTAAACCACGACTAAACAAGGACTAAACCAGGACTGAACCAGGTCTAAACTAGGACTAAACCAGGTCTAAACAAGGACTAAACCAGGTCTAAACTAGGACTAAACCACGACTAAACAAGGACTAAACCAGGACTGAACCAGGTCTAAACTAGGACTAAACCAGGTCTAAACTAGGACTAAACCACGACTAAACAAGGACTAAACCAGGACTGAACCAGGTCTAAACTAGGACTAAACCAGGTCTAAACTAGGGCTAAACCAGGTCTAAACTAGGACTAAACCAGGTCTAAACAAGGACTAAACCAGGTCTAAACTAGGACTAAACCACGACTAAACAAGGACTAAACCAGGACTGAACCAGGTCTAAACTAGGACTAAACCAGGTCTAAACTAGGGCTAAACCAGGTCTAAACTAGGACTAAACCAGGTCTAAACAAGGACTAAACCAGGTCTAAACTAGGACTAAACCAGGTCTGAACCAAGACTAAACAAGGACTAAACCAGGACTGAACCAGGTCTAAACTAGGACTAAACCAGGTCTAAACTAGGGCTAAACCAGGTCTGAACCAGGACTAAAGCAGGTCTGAACCAGGACTAAGCCAGGTCTAAACAAGGACTAAACCAGGTCTAAACTAGGACTAAACCAGGTCTAAACTAGGGCTAAACCAGGTCTGAACCAGGACTAAAGCAGGTCTGAACCAGGACTAAGCCAGGTCTAAACAAGGACTAAACCAGGTCTAAACTAGGACTAAACCAGGTCTAAACTAGGACTAAACCAGGTCTAAACTAGGACTAAACCAGGTCTGAACCAGGACTAAACCAGGTCTAAACTAGGACTAAACCAGGTCTAAACAAGGACTAAACCAGGTCTAAACTAGGACTAAACCAGGTCTAAACTAGGACTAAACCAGGTCTAAACTAGGGCTAAACCAGGTCTAAACTAGGACTAAACCAGGTCTAAACAAGGACTAAACCAGGTCTAAACTAGGACTAAACCACGACTAAACAAGGACTAAACCAGGACTGAACCAGGTCTAAACTAGGACTAAACCAGGTCTAAACTAGGACTAAACCACGACTAAACAAGGACTAAACCAGGACTGAACCAGGTCTAAACTAGGACTAAACCAGGTCTAAACTAGGACTAAACCAGGTCTAAACAAGGACTAAACCAGGTCTAAACTAGGACTAAACCAGGTCTAAACAAGGACTAAACCAGGTCTAAACTAGGACTAAACCACGACTAAACAAGGACTAAACCAGGACTGAACCAGGTCTAAACTAGGGCTAAACCAGGTCTAAACTAGGACTAAACCAGGTCTAAACAAGGACTAAACCAGGTCTAAACTAGGACTAAACCAGGTCTAAACAAGGACTAAACCAGGTCTAAACTAGGACTAAACCACGACTAAACAAGGACTAAACCAGGACTGAACCAGGTCTAAACTAGGGCTAAACCAGGTCTAAACTAGGACTAAACCAGGTCTAAACAAGGACTAAACCAGGTCTAAACTAGGACTAAACCAGGTCTGAACCAAGACTAAACTAGGACTAAACCACGACTAAACAAGGACTAAACCAGGACTGAACCAGGTCTAAACTAGGACTAAACCAGGTCTAAACTAGGGCTAAACCAGGTCTGAACCAGGACTAAAGCAGGTCTGAACCAGGACTAAGCCAGGTCTAAACAAGGACTAAACCAGGTCTAAACTAGGACTAAACCAGGTCTAAACTAGGACTAAACCAGGTCTAAACTAGGACTAAACCAGGTCTGAACCAGGACTAAACCAGGTCTAAACTAGGACTAAACCAGGTCTAAACTAGGACTAAACCAGGTCTGAACCAGGACTAAACCAGGTCTAAACTAGGACTAAAGCAGGTCTAAACTAGGACTAAACCAGGTCTGAACCAGGACTAAACCAGGTCTAAACTAGGACTAAACCAGGTCTAAACTAGGACTAAACCAGATCTAAATTAGGACCCAAGAACAATGTAAAGACTTGTGGAGAGCATGAGACGCATGAAAGCTGTGATTAAAAATAAGGGACCTTTTGATTAAAGTCAAACTCCTGAAGACGAACATGAACACACTGATCACAGACATGTTGTGTTTCTGTGTGTTTGCTAACATGTGCTTTGTATCACCATGGTAACTCCTGACCATTATTCCTACCACAGAGATCCATGTGGAACACCTTCAGTGTGATGAGTCCTCAGGTACAGTATGGATGTGCCTGAGCACTATTAAAGGTTCTGTATTACACCTATTACTCACATCTTGTGGGTACACACATGTGTGGCTATGAAGAGATGAACATTTCCAGGGCTGAAATTCTAGTAAAGGTGTATAGAGTTTAAAAACACAGTGGAGCACAGTGTGTTTTCTCAATGTAAATCTGCAGGGTTTGTGTGTCAAACGTGTGAATGAAACAAAACACAACTCCAGGTCTGTAGATTAGAAAATAATTCAATATCCTCCCGAGAGCCGCCCATTCATTTATGTCCTTCATAGTCAAAATAAATAATACATACAAATAACAATAAAAAAAAAAAAACTAAAATAAATAATAAATAAATAAATAAGTAAATAAATAAATAAATAAAATAATACATAAAAATACAAAAAAATACAAAAATAAATAAATAAATAAATCAAAGTAAATACAAAATAAATAATACATAAAAATAAAAATAAATAAATACTAAAATAAATAAATAAATAATAAATAAATAAATAAATAAATAAATAATAAATTAAAAGGGAGACTAAAAACTATTTGACGTGACGTGTAGAAGCTTGTCAGAGATGTTGGTCATCAAAAAAAAAAAAACAAGTTTTTGTGAGGTTGTTAACTTCACATGGATTTTACACCAAAATGTCCCTGACGTCCATTACGCAGGACACGTTACGAATATTATTATTATGAATACAAATAAAATTAACAAAATGTAAATGCTACGGTGTTCAGTTACCTCCAAATAGAAAATAATAATAATAATAATAATAATAATAATAATTCAGATAGACTTTATTTCTTCAGGTCCCAGGAGGATATCGGCCCTTGAAGTCTTCTCTGTGCTCAGGTCTTTTCCCAACTTCCACTGGAGGATTTGTGTAAAGTCTGAGGATCTTTGTTGGGTGGGACATTAACGCTAAGAGAATCTTAATCAGCTTTAATTGGATTTAACCTGAGCATATTCCAGGTGATCGTTTGGATGGTGTATGTAATGTGTGGTCTGGAATAAACAGAAAAAATAAGAAACGTGTAATGAGTGGATATTATAACTAATCAATACACATAATGGAAATACACACAGGACATGTATCCAGAGGGAACAGGCAATAAACATGGGTAACTGAATGTAAATGAGGGTAAACACAGAGCAGAAAACTAAGGAGAGGTACTAATTAGGCAAAAGTGAACATGGAACAAACACAGAATTTTAGCAAATATATCTCCTCAAAAGCACAATAATAATACAGATAATACACAAACTTACTTGTATTTTCCATAGATCTACAAAAACATGACACAGCTACACACTGTAAACCTTTTTCCCAGTTTTGTAATTGTTTTTAGGTTTAAAATGTTGGAAATCGTGGCGTTACCCTTAAGAATTTCAAAGCTGTTACCTGGCAACCATCATGCACACTGAGCTAAAACTTCTACAATGTAATAATTATTATTTGACAAATAAAATGATAAGAAAACCCCTTTATTTTATAATGAAATAATGTTCATGTCAATACACCTCAGAAAAATGTTTATTGTGTCTGAATTGTGCTGAGGCGTCTTTCCAGGACTACGGCCCTCGTCTGTGGGACTGTCCGAGGAGCTCAGGGCCAAAGAGAACGCTCAGGTTTTTAAGAGTCGCTCAAGACTCTCCTGTTTAGCTCGGCCTTTGATTGACTTCGGTCGTCTGTTTGCTTGTCTTTCATTTGTTTGTTTGTTCTTTGTTTGTTTGTCCGTCTCTTTGTTTGTTTGTCTGTTTGTTTGTTTGTCTGTTTGTCCATCTGTCTGTTTTTCCGTCTGTTTGTCCGTCTGTTTGTTTGTTTGTTCGTCTGTTTATTTGTTCGTCTCTTTGTTTTGTTTGTCTGTTTGTTTGTCCATCTGTCTGTTTTTCCGTCTGTTTGTTTGTCCATCTGTCTGTTTGTCTGTTTGTCCGTCTGTTTGTTTGTCCATCTGTTTGTTTGTCTGTCTGTTTGTTTGTTTGTTTGTTCTTTGTTTGTTTGTCCGTCTGTTTGTTTGTTTGTCTGTTTGTCCGTTTGTCCGTTTGTCTGTTTGTTTGTTTGTCTGTTTGTCCATCTGTCTGTTTTTCCGTCTGTTTGTCCGTCTGTTTGTTTGTCCGTCTGTTTGTTTGTTTGTTCATCTGTTTGTTTGTCCGTCTCTTTGTTTGTTCGTCTGTCTCTTTGTTTGTTTGTCTGTTTGTTTGTCTGTTTGTCCATCTGTCTGTTTTTCCGTCTGTTTGTCCGTCTGTTTGTTTGTCCGTCTGTTTGTTTGTTTGTTTGTTTGTTCGTCTCTTTGTTTGTCTGTCTGTCTGTTCATGATAAAAGAAGAAATTCAATTTGTCAACTGGACAAAGTTTGTTTGGTCAAAAACGTTTTGCCGCTCATCCGAGAGGCTTCATCAGCTCAGTCAGAACTGACGATTGATCTGTGTAAAACGATCAGTTATATTCACCAAAGTGAGCAGATGTTTCACAGTTGCACTTTAACAAGTGAAACAAACATTTGTCATTTGTGGCTCTGCACTTTTATGTGAGTGAAGCGAAGAGTGTGCAGAGTGACCCAGATGCCCTCCCACTGCACGCTGGACATGTGTTTGGGTGGGGGCAGTGGAGAACCCCCCCCCCCCCCCCAGCCGAGGCATTCACTCAGGGGTAACCACCATCTGCTCTGGGACTATCCACGGAGGACGAGAAGAGAAGAGGGAGAGAGAGAGAGGAGGGGGAGAGAGAGGAGGGGGAGAGAGAGATAGGAAAGGAAAGGAGAGAGGAGGAGAGAAAAGTGAGCAAGAGAGGAATAGAGGGAAAGGAGAGAGAGAGAGAGATGGGAGAGAGGCAAGAGATAGAGGGGGGGAGGGAAGAGATGAATAGAGGGAGAGATGAGGAGACACAGTAGACACTTGAGAAGTGTCTCTGATCAGTCACAGGACATGAGAAGGACAAAAGTCCACAGTGGAGACAGAGTCGAGTGTAGAGAAGGACAAAGGATCAGTCTAATGCTCATTTAAAGCTCCACTCTGTCACTTTTGTTAATTGCTTTGTAGAATGTTCCACAATGTGGAATTACAGTTGACTCCCTCGTTCCTCCCTCGCTCCTCCCTCTCTCCTTGCTCCTCCCTCTCTCCTCCCTCTCCTCCCTCTCTCCTCCCTCTCCTCCCTCTCCTCTCCTCCCTCTCTCCTCCCTCTCTCCTTGCTCCTCCCTCTCTCCTCCCTCTCTCCTCTCTCCTCCCTCTCTCCTCTCTCTCTCTCCTCCCTCTCCTCTCCTCCCTCTCTCCTCCCTCTCTCCTCCCTCTCCTCCTCTCCTCTCTCTCTCCTCCCTCTCTCCTCTCTCCTCTCCTCTCCTCCTCTCTCCTCCCTCTCTCCTCCCTCTCTCCTCTCTCTCCTCCCTCTCCTCTCTCCTCCTCTCCTCTCCTCCTCTCTCCTCCTCTCCTCTCTCCTCCCTCTCCTCTCCTCCCTCTCTCCTCCCTCTCCTCTCTCCTCCTCTCCTCTCCTCCCTCTCTCCTCCCTCTCTCCTCCCTCTCTCCTCCCTCTCCTCCCTCTCTCCCTCCTCTCCTCCCTCTCTCCTCCCTCTCCTCTCCTCTCTCTCCTCTCCTCCCTCTCTCCTCCCTCTCCTCCCTCCTCTCCTCTCTCCTCCCTCTCCTCTCTCCTCTCCTCCCTCTCTCCTCCCTCTCCTCCCTCTCTCCTCTCCTCTCTCCTCCCTCTCCTCCCTCTCTCCTCCTCTCCTCTCTCCTCCCTCTTCTCCCTCTCCTCTCTCCTCTCCTGCCTCTCTCCTCTCTCCTCCCTCTCTCCTCCCTCTCTCCTCGTTCCTCCCTCTCCTCCCTCTCTCCTCCCTCTCTCCTCCTCTCCTCCCTCTCTCCTCCCTCTCTCCTCGAGCTGTATGTAGTGAGGCTGTATGTAGTCGGGCTGTATGTAGTCGGGCTGTATGTAGTCGGGCTGTATGTAGTCGGGCTGTATGTCGTCGGGCTGTATGTAGTCGGGCTGTATGTCGTCGGGCTGTATGTCGTCGGGCTGTATGTCGTCGGGCTGTATGTCGTCGGGCTGTATGTAGTCGGGCTGTATGTAGTCGGGCTGTATGTCGTCGGGCTGTATGTAGTCGGGCTGTATGTCGTCGGGCTGTATGTCGTCGGGCTGTATGTCGTCGGGCTGTATGTAGTCGGGTTGTATGTAGTCGGGCTGTATGTCGTCGGGCTGTATGTCGTCGGGCTGTATGTCGTCGGGCTGTATGTCGTCGGGCTGTATGTCGTCGGGCTGTATGTAGTCGGGTTGTATGTAGTCGGGCTGTATGTCGTCGGGCTGTATGTCGTCGGGCTGTATGTCGTCGGGCTGTATGTAGTCGGGCTGTATGTCGTCGGGTTGTATGTCGTCGGGCTGTATGTCGTCGGGCTGTATGTCGTCGGGCTGTTAGCACAAACACGGTGATAAAATCATTAAAAAGGGAGGAAAAGGAGGGAACGGAGGGAGAGAGAGGAGAGAAGGGGGAGGAGAGGGTAGAGAGAGGAGTAAGAGAGATGAATAGAGGGAGAGAAGAGGAGGAGAGGGAGAGAGGGAGGGAGAGAGAGAGAGAGAGAGAGAGGAGATAGAGAGAAGAGAGAGAAGGTCGAGGACCCAGCAGTTGTTTCAAATGCTTTCAACACCTATTTTATTGAGAGTGTGTCTGAAATCACAAATCACATCAGTGTACATCAGCGCTGTATTTCTAGACCTTAAGAAAGTGTTTGACACAGTTAACCACCAAGTGTTAATGACCAGGCTCTCACATTTCAATTTCTCAGCAGATGCTTTGCTTTGGTTCCAGTCTTACTTATCAAATAGAGTACAGTCTGTCACAGTAAACGGAGTAACCTCCCAGTGCCTCAGCAGCAGCGCCGGAGTTCCACAAGGCTCTGTACTCGGACCACTGCTATTTTCACTATACATCAACGATTTACCGGATGTCTGCCTTGAATTGAATACGTTGATGTATGCGGATGATGCTGTCCTTTTTATCCAGGGTAGGGATGTCAGCACTGTTGCTGCCAAGCTTACAACTGGACTTAGCAAGGTGCACAACTGGCTTCAACAAAGCTGCCTCTTACTCAATTTAAAAAAGACAGTTTGTATGACTTTCAGCAAAAAAACAGTGAATCAGTCAAACTCTTCTGTGTTTTTGGATGGAGAGGAATTGGAGTTGGTGACTCAATATAAATATCTCGGAGTTATATTAGATTGTAATCTCACATTCAAAAAACACATTAAAAAAGTTACAAATACCATCAAATTTAATATGCAAAATTTCAAACAGATTCTGCCATTTATTACAGCATGGGAAGCAAAGTCTTACCTCCATTCTATGCTCTTCTCTCATATTTCGTACGTTCATACGTTCTTTCTATAAAGGGCTGTTTGAGCTGGAACACTCTGCCTGCTGCAGTCAGGGACAGCGCCACCTTTGGGTCTTTTAAAAAACAAGTAAAGGGTTGGCTATTTAATAATCAAAGATGTGATCACTAAAAATCATTTTAATCTTTTAATCTTTTTAGACTAGTTTGTGTGAGAGTGTGAATGTGAGTGTGTGTGTATGTAAGTTGTAGTGAGTGAGTGCATGAGCACAGTCATAGGAACTTTAACTAAAAGCACCTTAGTATTAGAACTACCTCATGGCATTTTAAGTGATTGTACAGAATTGTTTTATGTCTTGTCCAACCATGTGTATAATGTTTGTTGTATTGTCTTAATCCAGAGTGTGTTTTATTATTGTCACTGCATGTTCTGCTCTTTTCCTCTATCCTGTTTTACCCCTCCCAATGGGACTACAGGTGGAAATGAGCTCCTAGATAAATCCGGTGTATTTACGGCACTAGTCGTTCATTAATACATGCTGTCCCATTCAAATAAATAAATAAAATAAAATAAACAAATAAGGCACAGACATTTCCCTTTAAATGACGTAAAAAAAAGAACTCTTCTTCCCAATCATTGTTAAAACAGTACGTCTTTTTTCACTTTTCTGCCATGATTTTTGGGGCAAAAGCACAAACAGGTCAACTCCTCCTCATCACTTCACCTGGTCAGCGTGTCAGGAAAGAGGCGTGGCGGCCGCGCACCAATGACCTTTGACTTAGAAAGAGGCGAGTTCAATATCAAATATTTCTACTTGAATTTTTTAATTTTATATAACGTAATTTTAAAAATCTGCATAATGAAAAAATGTAACTTTATATATATATATATATATATATATATATATATATATATATATATATATATATATATATATATATATATATATATATATTTTTGGTGCAGACCTTGCGGGCGCCGTAAAAGGGTCCTCAGGGCACATGGTCGCCCGCGGGCACTGCGTTGGTGACCCCTGACAGAGTTTGTACTTTTCCTGCTGAGATGTGGCATATGGAGCTAATGGCTGTCTGCTAACTATGCTAATGTGGCTCCACACACACATGCACACATACACACACACATACAGAGGTGAGAGGGAGGGAGGAGAGAAAGAGAGAAGAGAAGGAAATAGAGGAGAGGGGAGAAAGAGGAGAGAGGGAGCAAAGAGAGGAAGAGAGAGAAAAGGGAGAGAAAAGACAAGGGGAGAAAGGAGAGAGGAGGGGAGGGAGTGAGGGCGAGAGAGAGGAGGAGGGGGGATAGATGGGGAGAGAGATGAGAGAGAGAGTGAGTAGAGGGGGCGAGAGGGGGAAGGAGTGATGAACAGAGGAGGAGGAGTTATGTAACTTTACAAAAAACAACTGCTTTTATTTGAACCTTTTTTGTCTTAAAAGTTACAAGGTGGAGCTTGAGCACTGAGCACTGAAGGACTCACACAGCTCCATCCTCACATTAGCGTTAGCCATAGCATTAGCATACAGCCCGTTGTAGCTGTAGCCTGAGCAGGACAGCGTCAGTCACACATGCTGTCCTGCTGTCCCTGCTGTGATCTCTTCACCATCTCGTAAACCTCCAAATCCTCTTTTTGTTGTTTTTGTTTGTGCTGTTTGTGGCTAGCGCCGCCTGCGCTACCTCTGGGCTAAACACTCACGACTTTTGCAGTGTCCTCAAACTAACTATTAGGCTGTCGCTGACTGGAACATTATGATTAACATTTTTCCGCCTTCGTCTGGTCTACCCAGAGTCAAATCTTCTCAAACAACCCAGTGCATGAGTCAAATACAAACTCTTTGAATGGAATCTATAGACCAGTTTCAAAGCTACGTCATCACTGAATGTGCGCGCAGTGTTGACTCAAAACAAAGCCACTGCCGCCATAAAACCCCCAGCGAAGATATAGAAGAGAAGAACTCGAATAAAGAGAAACAGATGAAATAAATGACAGTTCATACCATTCAACCGACATACACACAAGTGAACACCTGCTGCTTGTTTAGGGTCATTTGCCCAGGTGTTCAATGGTGTTTAATCATGCTGATTAACGAGCGAGCACAGGACACCGCAAAGCTCACAGACATATTAACCGGGTAACCTCTACGACAGACACATGTAAACCAACACGAATAACTTTGTTAAAATGCATGATAAGTTTTCGCATGACCATCATAAATGGCATTTGACATGACTGAGATCACATCTGTGACTCGTGAATTAAGTCGTAGTATGTTACTTACCCCGCAACGCAAGTGCAGTCGGCGGTCAGAACGTAGTTCTCGCGCTTGTTGATGATAGCCCAAGCATTGTACATGGTCGTCTTGTGGCCTTGTCTTTGACTGGGGAGAACATCAGATGCCAACACACAAAACTCCCCATCGATATGGTGGTATTTCACCTCCTGTACCACACACGGCAAACTGGTAGGCATCCATGGATTTGTATGCGCGCACTTTCTCTCTTGTATACACGCTGGGCTTCTCCACTAAATAACAGTGGATATCTGACCACTGTAAATCTGGACACTTTCTGCGGTCGTACTGCCACTCTGTGATCGCATAAGGCTCTGGTAGTCGAACCCCGTTGCTCAACGTGAGCTCTTGAATGTAGCTCTCCCTGTCGTTCAGATACTCCGCTATGGTCCGCCATGGTTGATTCTGGGTCAACAGTGCGCGCACATGCCAGTGACGTCACGTCTGTTTACTAACTGTAAAGGGGTCTATACATTTTTGTGATTTGAAACGTACAGTTTAATCATTTTGTGCCAGTTTATGTTAATGTTAAAAGCGTTTGACTTCTGGCTGCTGCCTCGACATGTGTCAGTTAGTGTAACTGTTAGTGACGCCCATAGCGTTCTGGTCCAGTCAAATGAAGCTCATTGTGCTAGCGGTTACAAGAGAGAATTTGGAGCCAAGCTCTAAATTATGAACTAAATTATGCACTCCTGGCTTAGATCTGGTTTAGATTTGGTATAGAAGTGGTTTAGATCTGGTTTAAACCTGCCTTAGATCTGGTCTGGTTTAAACCTGGTTTACATCTGGTTTAGTCCTGGTTTAGTCCTGGTTTTTAGTCCTGGTTTAGTCCTGGTTTAGTCCTGGTTTAGTTCTGGTTTAGTCTTGGTTTAGTTCTGGTTTAGTCCTGGTTTAGTCCTGGTTTTGCCCTGGTTTACATCTGGTTTAGTTCTGGTTTAGTCCTGGTTTAGTCCTGGTTTAGTCCTGGTTTCGCCCTGGTTTAGTCCTGGTTTAGTTCTGGTTTAGTCCTGGTTTAGTCCTGGTTTAGTCCTGGTTTAGTTCTGGTTTAGTCCTGGTTTAGTCCTGGTTTCACCATGGTTTACATCAGGTTTAGTTCTGGTTTAGTCCTGGTTTAGTCCTGGTTTAGTCCTGGTCTAGTCTTGGTTTAGCCCTGGTTTAGCCCTGGTTTAGTTCTGGTTTAGTTCTGGTGTAGTCTTGGTTTAGTTATGGTTTAGTCTTGGTTTAGTTATGGTTTAGTCCTGGTTTAGTCCTGGTTTAGTTCTGGTTTAGTCCTGGTTTCGCCCTGATTTAGTCCTGGTTTAGTTCTGGTTTAGTCTTGGTTTAGTTCTGGTTTAGTCTTGGCTTAGGTCTGGTTTAGTCCTGGTTTAGTCCTGGTTTCACCCTGGTTTACATCTGGTTTAGTTCTGGTTTAGTCCTGGTTTAGTTCTGGTTTAGTCTTGGTTTGGGACTGGTTTAGTCTTGGTTTAGCCCTGGTTTAGTTATGGTTTAGTCTTGGTTTAGTTCTGGTTTAGTCCTGGTTTAGTTCTGGTTTAGTCCTGGTTTAGTCCTGGTTTAGTTCTGGTTTAGTCTTGGTTTGGGACTGGTTTAGTCTTGGTTTAGCCCTGGTTTAGTTATGGTTTAGTCTTGGTTTAGTCCTGGTTTCGCCCTGGTTTCGCCCTGGTTTAGTCCTGGTTTAGTTCTGGTTTAGTTCTGGTTTAGTTCTGGTTTAGTCCTGGTTTAGTCCTGGTTTAGTCCTGGTTTCGCCCTGGTTTAGCCCTGGTTTAGTCCTGGTTTAGTTCTGGTTTAGTTCTGGTTTAGTCTTGGTTTAGTTCTGGTTTAGTCTTGGCTTAGGTCTGGTTTAGTCCTGGTTTAGTCCTGGTTTCACCCTGGTTTACATCTGGTTTAGTTCTGGTTTAGTCCTGGTTTAGTTCTGGTTTAGTCTTGGTTTGGGACTGGTTTAGTCTTGGTTTAGCCCTGGTTTAGTTATGGTTTAGTCTTGGTTTAGTTCTGGTTTAGTCCTGGTTTAGTTCTGGTTTAGTCCTGGTTTAGTCCTGGTTTAGTTCTGGTTTAGTCTTGGTTTGGGACTGGTTTAGTCTTGGTTTAGCCCTGGTTTAGTTATGGTTTAGTCTTGGTTTAGTCCTGGTTTCGCCCTGGTTTCGCCCTGGTTTAGTCCTGGTTTAGTTCTGGTTTAGTTCTGGTTTAGTTCTGGTTTAGTCCTGGTTTAGTCCTGGTTTAGTCCTGGTTTCGCCCTGGTTTAGCCCTGGTTTAGTCCTGGTTTAGTTCTGGTTTAGTTCTGGTTTAGTCCTGGTTTAGTCCTGGTTTAGTCCTGGTTTAGTTCTGGTTTAGTCTTGGTTTAGTCCTGGTTTAGTCCTGGTTTAGTCCTGGTTTAGTCCTGGTTTAGTCCTGGTTTAGTCCTGGTTTAGTTCTGGTTTAGTCTTGGTTTAGTTCTGGTTTAGTCCTGGTTTAGTCCTGGTTTTGCCCTGGTTTACATCTGGTTTAGTTCTGGTTTAGTCCTGGTTTAGTCCTGGTTTAGCCCTGGTTTCGCCCTGGTTTAGTCCTGGTTTAGTTCTGGTTTAGTCCTGGTTTAGTCCTGGTTTAGTCCTGGTTTAGTTCTGGTTTAGTCCTGGTTTAGTCCTGGTTTCACCATGATTTACATCAGGTTTAGTTCTGGTTTAGTCCTGG
>JAVJIX010000170.1:712500-950000 GCA_036785185.1 Paratrypauchen microcephalus
TAAAATACATTCACAACACAATATATAAAACATGAAACCAATTAAAAATCATGTGACCAAATTGGGAATTGATCCCATCGTAAATAATTTCAAAAAAGTCGTCATCTCTTTCATGGACCCTGTCTGGTGTCTCGTGAAAAGTCTGGATGGTGCCACCAGGGGTCTGAGCTGATCAGAACAAGTCTAAAGTACTATGTATTTCATCTTTTCTAATCACTTTTGACTGTCTAAAGAAACAGTGTTTCATTATAGTGATGAGGAATTGTGGTCTGGTAACACTCTGGTCCCGTCACACGGTGACGTGGGGGCAGGTGCTCTCGATTTCACAAAAGCCGCAGGACAAGAAACTGTTCTTGGTGACAGTTTCATGCCCCCAAGGACTTTTCTCTTTTCCCCTCCCCTCCGTGTGTGCACAGGAGCAGCATTTTAAACACACGGAAGTGAACAGGTGTTAAGCCAATGTTTATTCTGTGTGTTTATAGACACGAGATTAAGATCACTGCTCCTCTGGTCACTTCTCCTCTGGTCACTTCTCCTCTGGTCACTGCTCCTCTGGTCACTTCTCCTCTGGTCACTTCTCCTCTGGTCACTTCTCCTCTGGTCACTGCTCCTCTGGTCACTCCTCCTCTGGTCACTTCTCCTCTGGTCACTCCTCTGGTCACTGCTCCTCTGGTCACTCCTCTGGTCACTTCTCCTCTGGTCACTTCTCCTCTGGTCACTTCTCCTCTGGTCACTCCTCCTCTGGTCACCGCTCCTCTGGTCACTTCTCCTCTGGTCACTTCTCCTCTGGTCACTGCTCCTCTGGTCACTGCTCCTCTGGTCACTCCTCTGGTCACTTCTCCTCTGGTCACTTCTCCTCTGGTCACTTCTCCTCTGGTCACTGCTCCTCTGGTCGCTGCTCCTCTGGTCACTGCTCCTCTGGTCACTCCTCCTCTGGTCACTCCTCCTCTGGTCACTGCTCCTCTGGTCGCTGCTCCTCTGGTCACTGCTCCTCTGGTCACTCCTCCTCTGGTCACTTCTCCTCTGGTCACTTCTCCTCTGGTCACTCCTCTGGTCACTTCTCCTCTGGTCACTCCTCTGGTCACTGCTCCTCTGGTCACTTCTCCTCTGGTCACTTCTCCTCTGGTCACTCCTCTGGTCACTGCTCCTCTGGTCACTTCTCCTCTGGTCACTCCTCTGGTCACTGCTCCTCTGGTCACTCCTCCTCTGGTCACTCCTCCTCTGGTCACTTCTCCTCTGGTCACTTCTCCTCTGGTCACTCCTCTGGTCACTTCTCCTCTGGTCACTCCTCCTCTGGTCACTGCTCCTCTGGTCACTTCTCCTCTGGTCACCGCTCCTCTGGTCACTTCTCCTCTGGTCACTTCTCCTCTGGTCACTGCTCCTCTGGTCACTCCTCCTCTGGTCACTTCTCCTCTGGTCACTTCTCCTCTGGTCACTCCTCTGGTCACTGCTCCTCTGGTCACTTCTCCTCTGGTCACCGCTCCTCTGGTCACTTCTCCTCTGGTCACTTCTCCTCTGGTCACTGCTCCTCTGGTCACTCCTCCTCTGGTCACTTCTCCTCTGGTCACTCCTCTGGTCACTGCTCCTCTGGTCACTCCTCTGGTCACTTCTCCTCTGGTCACTGCTCCTCTGGTCACTCCTCTGGTCACTCCTCCTCTGGTCACTTCTCCTCTGGTCACTCCTCCTCTGGTCACTTTGCCCTCACTTGATCTAAAATTAACAAAGTCATTCAGTGAAGGGGGATAATCTTGTACATTAGACATTTTTAAATATAATAAGATTGTTCCAGGTCATTCATTTGTATTTCCACAGAATGTGACAGTGGAAGTGTCTGTAGTGTTTTTGTCAAGTGTTTTTAAAGCTCGTTTATAGATTGATTCAATGGGTTTTATTGTTGTTTAGTCCTGGTTTAGTCCTGGTTCAGTCCTGGTTTAGTCCTGTTTTAGTCCTGGTTTAGTCCTGTTTTAGTCCTGGTTTAGTCCTGTTTTAGTCCTGGTTTAGTCCTGGTTCAGTCCCGGTTCAGTCCCGTTTTAGTCCCGGTTTAGTCCCGGTTTAGTCCTGTTTTAGTCCTGGTTTAGTCCTGGTTCAGTCCTGGTTCAGTCCTGTTTTAGTCCTGGTTTAGTCCTGGTTTAGTCCTGGTTTAGTCCTGGTTCAGTCCTGGTTCAGTCCTGGTTCAGTCCTGGTTTAGTCCTGGTTCAGTCCTGGTTCAGTCCTGGTTTAGTCCTGGTTCAGTCCTAGTTCAGTCCTGGTTCAGTCCTGTTTTAGTCCTGGTTTAGTCCTGGTTCAGTCCTGGTTCAGTCCTGTTTTAGTCCTGGTTCAGTCCTGGTTCAGTCCTGGTTCAGTCCTGGTTCAGTCCTGGTTCAGTCCTGGTTCAGACCTGGTTCAGTCCTGGTTCAGTCCTGGTTTAGTCCTGTTTCAGTCCTGGTTTAGTCCTGGTTTAGTCCTGGTTCAGTCCTGGTTTAGT
This sequence comes from Paratrypauchen microcephalus, assembly GCA_036785185.1. Taxonomy (NCBI): domain Eukaryota; kingdom Metazoa; phylum Chordata; class Actinopteri; order Gobiiformes; family Gobiidae; genus Paratrypauchen; species Paratrypauchen microcephalus. The sequence goes on from JAVJIX010000170.1 coordinate 714,965, forward strand.
CCTGGTTCAGTCCTGGTTTAGTTCTGGTTTAGTCCTGGTTCAGTCCTGGTTCAGTCCTGGTTTAGTCCCGGTTTAGTCCCGGTTTAGTCCCGGTTCAGTCCCGGTTCAGTCCCGGTTCAGTCCTGGTTCAGTCCTGGTTCAGACCTGGTTCAGTCCTGGTTCAGTCCTGTTTTAGTCCTGTTTCAGTCCTGGTTTAGTCCTGGTTTAGTCCTGGTTCAGTCCTGTTTTAGTCCTGGTTCAGTCCTGGTTTAGTCCTGGTTTAGTCCTGGTTCAGTCCTGGTTTAGTCCTGGTTTAGTCCTGGTTTAGTCCTCAGAGCTGGTGTCAGGGGGTTCCAGACTTACTGAACCTGTTGTGTTAGCTGCACCGACGCCTAAAGGAGTCGTCACACTGGATAAGTCACACTATAGATCGCTGCGCTGCTCCCAGACACACAAGGTTAGAGCTGCATTTTCTTCAATATTCTTTACTTGGGTTGACACAGGTTTGAATGTCTTGCTTAATTTTGTTGATAATTTTGTTGACAATTTTGTTGACATGTCTGATAAAATAGATGTGCAAAGGGAATTTGGGATATCACTATTTTTAACTGTACACTAAATGGACAGAAAATTGGTTTAATTTTTTTTTTTTTTTTTTTTTTTTTGAGCTAAAACTGCAAACTTAGTATTTGATAAACAAATCTTGTTCCTCTTGCTTTGTACAAGATTGTAAGGTTTGGTGTACGGGTGTTGTACTGTGGGGGGGGTAGTTACCAGCTAAATGAGTCACTTTTGAAATAAATACTACTACTTTTCAGAGTGCTTTTCTTGCAACATACTCTACTTTTTAGTTTAGTCTAGTCTTTATTTGAAAAGGGACAATGTACAGAGACATTAAGCTCATAAAACAAAGATGATCTGCACCAGATTGTAGCGACAGAGCTGTTTCCAGCTGCACTCCCTGTTACATTAATAAATTACACTCAAAAAAAGATTTCCTTGGATTTAATTTAAAAAGTTGCGTCAAATGGTTCCACGAAACTGTTACAACACCACACAAGGCACACATTTCAAAAATAAGTACAAGTATTTACAAAATCTTCATCTTTTAAAATTCATACTGACCTACATACTGATTCTACATTTCGTTTATATCAGTCTTTACGTAGCTTATTGTTTATCAAATAACAATAGAAACTGTAAGGGTTTTCTGACAGAGACCCAAATGCAGACAGAGACCAAAAATGCGGATCAGAGTTGTGTTTTATTTTTCAAAGACAGAGTCCAAAAATGTACAACCAAAAAGTTCCAGATCAGGTTTGAAGCAACAAAAAACAATTCCTTGAGTCCACAAAAAATTTTAACAAAAAATCCAGGATCAGGTTTCAGGTACTCACAAAAACAGGTTTTCTACAGCATGCAGGTTACTCGGAAACAGGCAGGTAAATACAGACGGTCCGACACAGAACAGAAAACAAGACAGACTTAAATAGGAGCTACAATTCACACCTGAGCCAATTGGGAAGGGAAAAGACTAATTACACAAAGTGGAAACAGGTGAGGCATAGGTGGGGCATAGGGGGTGTGGCAGGCAGTGAAAACAAAACAAGGAGCTGTCAAAATGAAAAAGGTTGCGGTGCAAAAGACGGCCAGCAGGGTGGAGTCAAGAGTCCAAACACCAGACCCTAACAGTACCCCCCCCCCCTAACGGACGCCCCCTGGCGTCCCCTTGACAGACACGGGATGTCGGCGACGAAAGTCTTTAACAAGCTCAGGGTCCAGGATATGCCGAGCCGGCACCCAGCATCTCTCTTCAGGGCCGTAACCCTCCCAGTCTACGAGATACTGGAGCCCACGTCCCCGGCGCCGAACATCCAAGAGCCGACGCACGGTGAATGCCTCAGAGCCGTCGATGAGACGAGGGGGAGGCGGCGGCGGCGGCGGCTTGGGGGCAGGGTGCATGGGGCTGCACACAAAGGGCTTAATTCTGGAAACATGAAATGTGGGGTGAATGCGGCGTAGGGGCAAAGGGAGTTTGAGCCTAACAGCTGTGGGGCTGAGAACCTTGGCAATGGGGAAAGGGCCAATGAACCTTGGGGAGAGTTTGCGGGACTCTGTTTTCAGAGGAATGTCCTGCGTCGAGAGCCACACACGCTGGCCCTGGCGATACCGTGGGGCACGGGAGCGATGCTTATCTGCCTGGGCCTTCATCTTGGCCGAGGAGCGAAGGAGGGTTGAGCGGGTGCGCCTCCATGTTCGACGACACCGCCGAACGAAAGCCTCCGCAGAAGGAACGCCAACCTCCTCCTCCTGGGCTGGAAACAGCGGCGGCTGATACCCCACGGAGCATTCGAAGGGCGACCGACCCGTGGCAGAGGAGACGTGAGAGTTGATGGCATACTCGGCCCAGGGTAGCTGCTGGCTCCAGGTGGATGGGTTTTGGGATGCCAAGCAACGCAGTACCGTCTCCAGCAGCTGATTTGCCCTCTCGGTCTGGCCATTGCTCTGTGGATGAAACCCTGAGGACAGACAAGCAGAGGTGCCAAGCAGTTTACAAAACGCTCTCCAAAAAGCAGATGTGAACTGGGGGCCCCTGTCAGATACCACCTCTGTGGGTAACCCATGTATGCGGAAGACATGCTGTATCATGAGGTTGGCAGTGTCCTTGGCAGATGGTAGGCCAGGTAGGGGAATGAAATGGACAGACTTGGAGAATCGGTCTACAACGGTAAGTATGGTATTATTACCATCAGACGGGGGCAAACCAGTCACAAAATCCAGGGATATATGAGACCATGGCCTTCGGGGGACAGACAGGGGTTGCAGAAGACCAGCAGGACGTGTAGTTGAGGTCTTGTTCTGAGCGCAGATTTGGCAGGAGCGGACGAAGTTGCGGATGTCCTCAGTCATTGATGGCCACCAGAATCGCCTCTCAATAAAGGCCTGGGTGCGTCTAGATCCAGGGTGACAGGACAGCTGGCTGGAGTGGCCCCATTGCAGCACCTGGGGGCGGACAGAATTAGGTACATACAGACGGTTAGTGGGACATTGGCTAGGACCGGCCTCGCCTGCTTGGGCAGTTAAAACGGTAGACTCTATGTCTAACCGAACCGCCCCCAGAAGGCAGTGGGATGGAAGAATGGGGTCTTCTTCAGGGGCTTTCTTGGGCACGGCAAACTGCCTGGAAAGGGCGTCAGGCTTGACATTCTTGTGGCCGGGGCGATAGGACAGCGTGAAATTGAACCTGGAGAACAACAAGGACCATCGGGCTTGACGGGGGTTAAGTCTCTTGGCCTTCTTGATGTATTCCAGGTTCTTATGGTCTGTCCAGACTAAAAACGGCTGGGGTGCGCCCTCTAGCCAATGCCGCCATTCTTCCAGAGCCAGCTTCACAGCCAATAGCTCCCTGTTACCTACATCATAATTCTGCTCAGCTGGTGACAGACGGTGGGAGAAGAAGGCACAGGGGTGTATCCGGTTGTCCTTGGCAGAGCGTTGGGAGAGGACAGCACCAACCCCAACCTCAGAGGCATCAACTTCCACGATAAACTGCTTGTTGGGATCGGGTTGAGTCAGGATAGGGGCAGAGATGAATCTTTGCTTCAGGTCTTGGAAGGTCTTTTCTGCTGCTGGGGACCAGACGAACTTGATTTTAGAAGAGGTCAGAGCGGTAAGGGGGCTGCCACAGCGCTGAAGTTCCGGATAAAGCGTCTGTAGAAGTTAGCGAAGCCCAGGAAACTCTGCAGGTCCCGGCGACTGGCAGGTGAGGGCCACTCCAAGACCGCCTTGACCTTCCGTTGGTCCATTTGGATGCCTCCAGGGGTAATCACGTAGCCGAGGAATGATACGGTCTCCTGGTGGAATTCACACTTCTCCGCTTTCACGAACAGTTGGTTCTCCAGGAGACGTTGCAGGACCTTGCGGACGTGGGTGACATGCTCCTTCAGGGACTTAGAAAAAATGAGGATGTCATCTAAAAACACAAACACAAACTGGTTAAGCATGTCTCTGAGAACGTCATTGACCAAGGCTTGAAACACAGCAGGGGCGTTGGTGAGGCCGAATGGCATGACGAGATACTCGTAATGTCCTGAGCTGGTGTTAAAAGCAGTTTTCCACTCGTCCCCCTCGCGTATGCGGACCAGGTGGTAAGCATTCCGGAGGTCCAGTTTTGTGAACACTGTGGCCTCCTGGAGGAGTTCGAATGCAGAAGCCATAAGGGGAAGAGGGTATCTGTTTTGACTGTGATATCATTTAAGTCTCTGTAGTCAATGCATGGGCGCAATGAGCCGTCTTTTTTACCCACAAAAAAGAACCCGGCTCCAGCTGGGGAGGAAGAGGGGCGAATGATACCTGCTGCAAGAGACTCCTGGATGTATTTGTCCATGGCCTCTGTTTCAGGACGGGAGAGAGAGTACAAGCGGCCTCTAGGGGGAGAAGTGCCAGGAAGAAGGTCAATAGCACAGTCATAAGGGCGATGAGGAGGAAGAGTAGCCGCTTTGGATTTACTGAAAACCAGCCTCAGATCCATGTAGTCCGGAGGAATGCCGGACAAATCTGGACAGACTTCTTGGACTTCAGGGGGTGACATCAGCTGTGTCTGGGCCTGGAGGAGACAGTTGGAATGACAGAAGGGGCTCCACCCCATGATACACTTCCCCGCCCAGTCTACGTGTTGGTTATGTTTTACCAGCCAGGGATGACCAAGGACCACTGGGGCTTGTGGGGCACTTATCAAATGAAACTGCAACTGTTCATGATGATTGCCAGAGAGAGAAAGACTCACCGGAGCTGTGGTGTGAGTAATGTTGGCCAGCTTCATACCAGTCAGCGCGTTGGCCACCAGGGGTTTCGCGAGGCTCACTGTTGGCATGTTCCACTGACTGACCAGGTTGACATCAATAAAGTTTTCCTCCGCTCCAGAATCAATGAGTGCCCCTACCTCCAGTTGCTGGTGCCCCCAGGACAGGATAGCTGGCATGATGGTGCGCTGAACAGAGGAGGGGTGTATAGGGGTCACGCTCACCAGTACCCCTCTTACTGGTGAGCGCTGGCTTTTACTGGGCAGTTGGCTACGAAGTGACCCGACTGGCCACAGTAGAGACAGGCACGGGAGGCAATTCTTCTTTGTCGCTCGTCCGGGGTCAGATGGGTGCGGTCCACTTGCATGGGCTCAGGATCGGGTGCTGCAGGAGGTGGTGACTGCGAGTGCATGACTGGACTGATCAAGGACCTCCCAGGTGAGCCCCCAAGAGCTCTCGCTTGGCGGCGTTGCTGCAGCCTGACGTCGATGCGGATGGCTCTGTTGATGAGTTCCTCACAGGTCGCAGGCAGATCTTGACATGCCAGCTCGTCTTTGATGTCCTCTGATAGGCCATTGAGGAAGGTGTCGAACAGGGCTCCCGGGCTCCATCCGGTGGTGGTTGCGAGGGTTTGGAAATCGATTGCATAATCTGACACCGACCTGCGGCCCTGGCGCATGTGAAGCAGTTCACGGGCAGCTTCATGTCCATGCTTGGAGCGATCGAAGACCCTCTTCATCTCCGCAGCAAACAGTTCGAAACCTCTGCAGACGGGCGAGGATGCATCCCACATTGCAGTTCCCCATTCCCTGGCACGCCCCGACAGCTGAGTGATCACATAGGCCACCTTTGCGCGGTCAGTCGGGAAGGTGCCAGGTTGCAGCTCAAAGATGAGGGTGCACTGCGACAGGAAGGAGCGGCAGGTGCCAGGTTCGCCGGCGTACTTCTCTGGTGGAGGTAGTAGTGGTTCGCGGGCAGGTGTGGCAGAGGTGGTGGTCCCAGCAGAAGCATCTGGCTGGTTGGACTGGGCAGGTTGGGTGGACACTGAAGCAGAGTGGGAAAGCTAGAGTGGTTGGATCTGGGCTGCCAGATCTCTGATGCTGGCAGCGACTGCGTCTAGTTGTGCTTGTTGACGTCCTAGGAATACGCCCTGTTGTTCCAAACAAGCTCTGAGGTGCTCTGTATCTGCTGGGTCTGTCATGGTCGGACCGTACTGTAAGGGTTTTTCTGACAGAGACCCAAATGCAGACAGAGACCAAAAATGCAGATCAGAGTTGTGTTTAATTTTTTCAAAGACAAAGTCCTAAAATGTACAACCAAAAAGTTCCAGATCAGGTTTGAAGCAACAAAAAACAATTCCTTGAGTCCACAAAAAATTCTAACAAAAAATCCAGGATCAGGTTTCAGGTACTCACAAAAACAGGTTTTCTTTAGCATGCAGGTTACTCGGAAACAGGCAGGTAAATACAGACGGTCCGACACAGAACAGAAAACAAGACAGACTTAAATAGGAGCTACAATTCACACCTGAGCCAATTGGGAAGGGAAAAGACTAATTACACGGAGTGGAAACAGGTGGGGCATAGGGGGTGTGGCAGGCAGTGAAAACAAAACAAGGAGCTGTCAAAATGAAAAAGGCTGCGGTGCAAAAGACGGCCAGCAGGGTGGAGTCCAAACACCAGACCCTAACAAGAAATTACCATATGAAAAATACATTCCAGCTCAATGCATTGATCAACCATTATCCATATTTTAACATTAACTTAACACAATTCACAAGTAGCTCGGATATACATTTACAAACAAAACAAACCTTGTTCCTCTGTCAACTGTCGCTGTGATTCTGTTTTCACTGTTGACCGTTGCCGTGGACCCTCCGTCTGTCAAGCCCACGTTTTTCTTGCACTTCCGTCCAAACAGGAAGTCACCGAAATAAAAGCGCAACCTAAGTTACCAACAATAACAACTTAAACTTTTGTAAACATGTAAAAACTTTGACACTTCAATGCATTTTAACTTGTGTACCATTACATTTTTTTACCTTCTAATAGCAGAACTAACTTATGAACTGGGCGTTCCACTATAGACATTTTATGCAAATGTTCACCCTTATTGCTGAGATTTCTGTCTGCAAAGGCAAGTTTAACCTTTCTCACAAGTCCGTCTGGATCTGTTAAGTGTCCATTGGGCACGTGGTTGAGTTTCATCCTTGTCCATCACTATGTCACCTGTCTGCATATTTCTTTTAGGCATGTGCCATCGCTGCCGGACCATGATGTTGTGGAGATACTCTTTCTTCCATCTGCTCCAAAATTGTTCCACTAAATACTATACTTGACGCCAGCGACTTTGCGCATACAAGTCCTCTTTAACGAAATGTCCTGGAGGAGGCAATGCTGTTGTGGCTTTCATAGTGACGAGGTGATTTGGGGTTAGTGGTTCCAAGCTGTTTGGATCGTTAAGATTGTTGTCAATGGGCGGCTGTTCACTATTGCAGCTGCTTCGTACAAAAAGGTTCTGAGGGATGAGTTGGTGAGCCGTCCTTTTGTGAGAGCTAATGTGGCATTGAGAACGTTCCTCAGAGTCCGTATTTGCCGTTCCCATACTCCACCTGCGTGACTAGCACGAGGTGTGTTAAGAACAAAATCACACTGTTTTTCAGCAAGGAAGAATGTCAATTTGTCAGTGTCTATTTCATTTTGAGCTGCATTCCGTTCATTTTTGGCACCAATAAAATTAGTACCTTGATCACATTTTATTTGTCTGGCAAAGCCTCTCGAAGCAATAAAGCACCTTAGTCCATTCATAAAAGCGTCTGTAGACAGGTCTTCTAACATTTCTACGTGTACAGCTCATGAACAGAAACATTTTGTGTTCTTTTCTTGCCTGTTTGGTCATGAACGGGCCAAAAGTGTCCATACCACAGTATGTGAAAGGGGGAGAACATTCAACTCTTTCAGTGGGGAAATCACTCATTTTTTGTCCTTCCACAGGTCTCCGTAGTCTCCGACAATTCACACACTGACGAATGTAGGATGATACTGTTTGACTTAATTTAGGGATCCAATAGCCAGTGGACCGTATTTCATTCATTGTAAACCCTTTTCCTTGATGATTGACTCTTTTGTGACACTGAGCAACTATCAGCGTTGTGATGAGGTGTTCTCTTGGAATGACAGTTGGATGTTTGAATGAGTTTGGGGCGATGAGTGAAGTAGGCTTCCTCCCACCTTGAGCACAGTGGCCGTTTCCCAATTCACCGACGGCACGCTTGTGAGCGTCCTTGGAACGGGATATGCGTCATATCCGGCGCGACAAGGGCCGTTCCATTCGTTTTTTTCCACCTGCACCGTCAAGACGAGCTCTGAACGGCGCCGTCGTTTCCATGGAAATCGGGGCGTGGACCAAGTGTGCAAACATGCACGCTCCGCACACTTAAAAGCCCCAGCATGCACAGCGCGGGACTACAAAGACCGACTCGCCAGCGACATCCACAAGTGAGAGTTGCGACGTCACTATAAAATATACGTACTGGTTCTCCTCACCTACAACTATGCTACATGAAACTCTTCATAAACTACACTAAACATGTGTGACGGTAGCCGTAACGGCATAGATCACGGCACCTGTATTACCGTTCACATGCTTTTCCCCTTACACTTCTATATTTCCTTTGCTGTTGTAATGCTGGATATTCTACAGTGTCGCCATGTCCAGCGTTTACTCTAAGCTGCGCACTGTTCGCACATTCTCAGCGCACAAGAAAACTTGTGCAGCGCACTGTAAATCAGGGATGAAAGAGCTTTTAGCGGATCTCCGCTTTTTATTCAGCCGCGGGGGCATTTTTTTTATATCTGCAAAGTGCGAGCCGCGCGGTGGGGGGGGGTTCATTTCGGATGTGGAGTTAGTGTGTGTTTGCTCAGACACATTAAAAATTAGGGGGAACATTGGCCATGTCCCAATTCCAAGTATTACTAGTCGCAATAGTATAATATTTTTGTCTTTAGGGAACAAGGAGCAGACCACCGGCTCATTGAGCTGAGGCGGGACCTGTTCAATTTCGCAGGCGGCCATGTGAGAAACGTAGTGCACTAAGGACAGAGCGAGTGTGCGCCGTCTCAACGACAGACCGACGGCACACTCACAAGCGTGCCGTCGCTGAATTGGGAAACGGCCATTGTCTTTGTCCAAGAAGAGATCCAAATTGTACATTTTATTGTTTTTTGGTATTGTTTTTCCTTTGCTCAGTGTTGCTATTTCATTTGAATATGCTAGTCTTTGAAGAGCTTTAATGATGATTTTTCGATTTTGCCTCTCACTGACAGTAGTGAGTGATCTTGATCTGTCTTTGAGCAGATCCCGTTTGAGACGTGCTATAGCACTGACTGCACAGGACCAGAATGACAACTTGGTGAGATGGTCACTAAGACTTTTATGCTCTGAAGTTTGCGTGTTTAGTGTCTGCACTTTTCTCACCTCTGGGTCTCCTATTGGAAGTTCAATAGTCTCTTTTGTAGGAAGATCTATTCCCTTTTTCCACAGGAACTGTGGGCCTGTAAGCCATTTGGATGACAGCAGTTCATCTACTGTTGTGCCTCTTGATGCCAAGTCAGCAGGGTTTTCACAGGTAGGTACATAAAACCATTGTTGTGGTGTAGTATTGTTGCGGATCTTTTACAGCGTCTGGCTTTGTTACTTATTTACCCCAGAGTGACCTTTGAGTCTGTCCAAAAGAACTCCTCCCCATCGCTATAGAGTAGCTTCTCCTTTAAAATATTGCTTTACTGTGACTGATACTGTAGCTGTGGTCAGTTCTAACCTTGGAATAGTGGTGACCTTTGTTGGAGAGACTCCTGCTTTGCCCATAATAAAGGTACAGTGAACATCTTTGTTTTTGTTAATCAGTCTTAAGTAAGAACATTGTCCATATCCTGATGTACTTGCATCTGAAAAGTGATGCAATTCCCTTTTTTACAACATGTCCAAATGTTCCAGGAACATAACACCTGTTTATTTGCAACATCTTTAGATTGTTTAAATCTTGTTTCCAGCTCTCCCACCATGGCTTGAGATGTTCAGGTAATGGATTGTCCCAGTCCGTTCCCTTGTCGACACATTTCTTGGAGGATTCTTTTGCCGTTTAGCGCAAATGGAGCAATGACTCCCGGGGGGTCGTATATTGCTGCAACTGTGGACAAGATGGGGGTTGGTCCTTTACTGCGATGTTGAAAGTGAAACAATCTTTTTCTATGTTCCAATGGATGCCGAATGCTCTTTCTGTTTGTATTTCACTGAATATCAGGTCTTTTGTTTTTGTGTCTGTTGCACGTTCTGAAGTCTGAATGCTGCTTAGAACGACACTGCTGTTGGACACAAACTTGTGTAGCCTTAGTCCACCCTTTGCACATAAGTTGCGTGCTTCCTTAGCCAGTTGTACAGCATCTTTAACTGTCTCAACACTTGTGACTCCGTTATCTACATAAAAGTCTCTGGCAATGAATTGTGAACCCACAGGATCCTCAAGGCTGTTTTCTTTAGCTGAATATGTGAGTCCATAGTTTGCACAGCCGGGTGATGAAACAGCGCCAAAGAGGTGAACTGTCATCCTGTATGCTTGAGGTGGTTTACTAAAGTCACCATCTTTCCACCATAAGAACCGTAAGTAGTTGCGATCACTTGCATTGACTTTGAACTGGTGGAACATCTTTTCTATGTCACACATTAAAGCTATCGGATGCTGTCGAAAGCGTACAAGTACACCAGTTAGATTGTTAATCATGTCTGAGCTGTTCAGTAAATGTTCATTAAGGCATGTACCTTTATGCTTAGCTGAGCAGTCAAACACCACGCGCAGCCGCTCTGGTTTCTTTGAATGATAGATGCCGTGGTGTGGTATGTACCATGTTTCACCTGCTGGTCCATTATCGTCTGTCTCCTCTGCATCACCTCTTTTGATGATGTCATTCATGTACGTGACATAGTCTTTTCTGTATTTGTCATCACGCATGAGTTTACGTTTGAGTGGATTAAGTCTGCTTTCTGCAAGTTGTTTGTTATTGGGCATTTGTGGCCTTTCTTTGAATGGCAATGGCATTTCATAATGTCCATGTTCAGTCTGTGTTATGCCTTCTTCAAGTTTCTCTAGGAATATGAGATCTTCCTGAGACAGTTTTTTCATTTCTCTCAGTTTCTTTGAAGTCCCTTTCTAGACCACGTCTTGCATCTGCAGGAGTGGATGGAGGTATTTCTTTGACAGTTACTCTGTGACTACTTGACTCTGTATCATTGGAGGGCACAGAGTTGCCAACTATGCTCCATCCTAAATCAGTTTGAATAGCATATAGCTCATTGTCTTTGCCTAAGAGTACTTGTCTAGGTGCTACAGCTCTGGGACAAGTATAACCAATGAGAAGACTTACTTCACAGCTGAGAAGTGGTGGGACCTCATCGACAATGGGTAACAAATGGCTCCACAGTTTGGCTGTTTCACACGTCGGTATGTGTTCTCTGTTTGCGGGTATGTAGTCCTTTGTGTAAGCAGTGGGGAGCCTTATCACTGTTGCTGAATTGTAACCTCTTACAAGAAGATCATACACTTTTCCGCTGCTTACAACTGCGTTTTTACCCATCATTGTAGTGAGTCTGACTTTCACTGGGTACACCTCTGCCTTACGTGTTACATCTTGATCAATAAAGGCCGTGTCACTCTGAGTGTCTAAAGCATAGACTCATTTTTCCTTTTGTGGGTTAGCAGAAGTTGACACCCACACTGGTACAGCGCTCTCAAGTCTCACGCTTTGAGAGTGTGACACACGCAATTCGACGTGTTCACACGCTCACACATGGTATTTCTCACGCTGACATTTTTTTAAGCAATTCAAAACTGTAGCCACTGTTCACAGCGCTTCTGTGCCCAGAAAATCGGTAAGTTAATGCAGGCACCGCGCATTTTCAGCAAAAAAAAGTCACTCGCACACCAGTACTCGAGTTGAGCGATCAGCTGTGAGGCCGATCGCTCACAGCTGATCGGCCTGTTCGCCGATCAGCTGTGAGTGAGCCGCGTGATATTTACGCGGCATTTCCAAGAGAAGAAGAATCCTTAACTTGCTACGTTAATGCTACGTAAGAAGGAACTCTCGTCTCGGGACACGGGATAAGTTCGGGATTATGTCCTTTTCTCCGGAGCTCCGGATTATTAAAGACTGTGACACGTGCATACATGGATACGAGTGACCGCGTTTTTATGGGTGAGTCATATCAGATTATTTCTGCATCTATTTCGGCACTAAACCAGGACTAAACCAGGACTAAACCAGGACTAAACCAGGACTAAACCAGGACTAAACCAGGACTAAACCAGGACTAAACCAAGACTAAACCAGGTCTAAACCAGGTCTAAACCAGGACTAAACCAAGACTAAACCAAGACTAAACCAGGTCTAAACCAGGTCTAAACCAGGACTAAACCAAGACTAAACCAAGACTAAACCAGGTCTAAACCAGGTCTAAACCAGGACTAAACCAAGACTAAACCAAGACTAAACCAAGACTAAACCAAGACTAAACCAGGTCTAAACCAGGTCTAAACCAGGGCTAAACCAAGACTAAACAGGACTAAACCGGGTCTAAACCAGGATTAAACAGGGACTAAACCAGGACTAAACCAAGACTAAACCAGGACTAAACCAAGACTAAACCAGGTCTAAACCAAGACTAAACCAGGTCTAAACCAAGACTAAACCAAGACTAAACCAGGTCTAAACCAGGTCTAAACCAGGACTAAACCAAGACTAAGCCAAGACTAAACCAGGTCTAAACCAGAACTAAACCAGGACTAAACCAGGTCTAAACCAAAACTAAGCCAAGACTAAACCAGGTCTAAGCCAGGACTAAACCAGGACTAAACCAGGTCTAAAACAGGACTAAACCAGGACTAACCCAGCACTAAACCAGGATTAAACCAGGTCTAAACCAGGACTAAACCAGGTCTAAACCAGGACTAAGCCAAGACTAAACCAGATCTAAACCGGGTCTAAAAAAGGACTAAACCAGGTCTAAACCAGGACTAAACCAGGACTAAACCAGGACTAAACCAAGACTAAACCAGGTCTAAACCAGGTCTAAACCAGGACTAAACCAAGACTAAACCAAGACTAAACCAGGTCTAAACCAGGTCTAAACCAGGACTAAACCAAGACTAAACCAGGTCTAAACCAGGTCTAAACCAGGACTAAACCAAGACTAAACCAAGACTAAACCAAGACTAAACCAAGACTAAACCAGGTCTAAACCAGGTCTAAACCAGGGCTAAACCAAGACTAAACAGGACTAAACCGGGTCTAAACCAGGATTAAACAGGGACTAAACCAGGACTAAACCAAGACTAAACCAGGACTAAACCAGGACTAAACCAGGACTAAACCAGGACTAAAACAGGACTAAAACTGGACTAAAACTGGACTAAACCAGGACTAAAACTGGACTGAACCAGGACTAAAACAGGACTAAAACAGGACTAAACCAAGACTAAACCAGGTCTAAACCAAGACTAAACCAGGTCTAAACCAAGACTAAACCAGGTCTAAACCAAGACTAAACCAGGTCTAAACCAAGACTAAACCAAGACTAAACCAGGTCTAAACCAGGTCTAAACCAGGACTAAACCAAGACTAAGCCAAGACTAAACCAGGTCTAAACCAGAACTAAACCAGGACTAAACCAGGTCTAAACCAAAACTAAGCCAAGACTAAACCAGGTCTAAGCCAGGACTAAACCAGGACTAAACCAGGTCTAAAACAGGACTAAACCAGGACTAACCCAGCACTAAACCAGGACTAAACCAGGTCTAAACCAGGACTAAACCAGGTCTAAACCAGGACTAAGCCAAGACTAAACCAGATCTAAACCGGGTCTAAAAAAGGACTAAACCAGGTCTAAACTAGGACTAAACCAGGTCTAAACCAGGACTAAGCCAAGACTAAACCAAGACTAAACCAGGTCTAAACCAGGTCTAAACCAGGTCTAAACCAGGACTAAACCAAGACTAAACCAGGACTAAACCGGGTCTAAACCAGGATTAAACAGGGACTAAACCAGGACTAAACCAAGACTAAGCCAAGACTAAACCAGGTCTAAACCAGGACTAAACCAGGTCTAAACCAAAACTAAGCCAAGACTAAACCAGGTCTAAACCAGGACTAAACCAGGTCTAAAACAGGACTAAACCAGGACTAACCGGCACTAAACCAGCACTAAACCAGGTCTAAACCAGGACTAAACCAGGTCTAAAGCAGGACTAAGCCAAGACTAAACCAGATCTAAACCAGGTCTAAACCAGGACTAAACCAGGTCTAAACCAGGACTAAACCAGGTCTAAACCAGGACTAAGCCAAGACTAAACCAAGACTAAACCAGGTCTAAACCAGGTCTAAACCAGGACTAAACCAAGACTAAACCAGGACTAATCCGGGTCTAAACCAGGATTAAACAGGGACTAAACCAGGACTAAACCAAGACTAAGCCAAGACTAAACCAGGTCTAAACCAGGACTAAACCAGGTCTAAACCAAAACTAAGCCAAGACTAAACCAGGTCTAAACCAGGACTAAACCAGGACTAAACCAGGTCTAAAACAGGACTAAACCAGGACTAACCCGGCACTAAACCAGGACTAAACCAGGTCTAAACCAGGACTAAACCAGGTCTAAAGCAGGACTAAGCCAAGACTAAACCAGATCTAAACCGTGTCTAAACCAGGACTAAACCAGGTCTAAACTAGGACTAAACCAAGTCTAAACCAGGACTAAGCCAAGACTAAACCAGATCTAAACCAGGACTAAACCAGGACTAAACCAGGACTAAACCAAGCCTGTGTGTGATAACATATTATCCTGTGCATTATTGAATTATTGAATGATAATATGGACTTTTTGTTAAAAAAGCATTTCCATTTTAACAAAGTACCTTCTAATTCTAAAATTCTATAAAGTTTTGTTTCTGCACGGTTCGAGTTTAAGTAAGCTACGCTGTTTCAGCAGGTTAAGGTTTCAGTGCATTGAATGTTCCTATAATTTCACGAAAGCTTATGTTGATGCAGTAATATTTGATTACCCTGTATTAATACAATTATTTTTAATGTTTACCCATGTAATGGATCCAATGTAGTGGCGCATGTTTTTATTTACAATATAATGTATATAAACTACCTCTGTGCTTCAAGTTTAATACAAGTTTGTTTTGCTGTTACTGGTTTCAACTCATGAAACAATGTTGAAAACATGTGAAACAGTTTGGTTTTCGATGTACAGATCACTTTTGCCAATAAATAACCAATAATTACATGATCACTGTTTTGTTTGAGTCTATGATGTATTTTACTGAACATGAGTATTTACAATACAAATATTTGATAACAGGTTGGGCACATTAGCCAGTGATGATTACTTACACTTTCTTATATATTGTCTTTCACTTTATTAAGATCAGATTCTGCAGCTAAAATTACAACAATATACCAAAGGTGACTTGACTTGGACTTTTTTTTATTTTTTTTTATTTATTTATTTATTTATTTCAGGACAGTGCATATTCATAAACATTTCTGTCAATATGCCAGAATTAGCCAGGAGGCTATTTTTCATCTGTAGTCCTGTGACAGATGTAATTGTCATTCTAAAAACAGGGAACAATGGTTACATAAAATATAAAGAATATAGATATAAAATATAGAATATAAAATTATCACTATTTACAGGGACAAGACACTGACATGACAACAACTGACAACAGATCAATTCAACGATTGAGACAGTTAACAAATACATATGTTTTCACCCAGGCACAACAGAGACATACTTCATCATAAAACCACTTACATAAATATGACACATATATCGCACTGACCTGAACAGGCACACAGTTACACCATCACACAGTCACACAGACACACAGACACACAGTCACACAGACACACAGTCACACAGTCACACAGACACACAGTCACACAGTCACGCACACCAAGGGAGGAGGCAAGAGGCTAGCAGGGGGCAGCGAGAGCACATGAGTTAGTGCTCACAGATCTGATTGTCCATAAGCCATTCTTTTAACTTTGTTTTGAAGGTGACATATGAGTTTGCGTTCCTGATGGTGGTGGGAGTGAGGTTCCAGTCAGAGGCAGCGCGGACAGAGAAGGATGTTTGACCAAATGTACTCTTTCTGAAGGGGGTGATGCAGTCCCCTCTTACTGCTCCTCTGGTTCTGCTGTGGGTGGTGTTTCTGACATTTATAAATCGGCTAAGTGGTGGGGCTGACAGACCGTGCATGATTTTATAGATGAGGCATAGATTGGAGTATTTGATTGTGTTATCCAAGTTGAGTAGACTGTGTTTGTGTAATATTGGACAGTGATGGGTGTGGTTGGGTTTTTTGTCCAGGATTTTAACTGTGCGTTTGTGCAGTGAATACAGAGGTTTCAGAGCTGTGGCAGTGGCAAGTGACCAGATGGGTAGACAGTAGGTAATGTGGGATAGAAGAATTGAATGCATGAACATTTTTGCTGCTAGGGTAGACATTTGGTGACGGATGTGTCTGAAATTATGGATGTTGAATTTGATACGATTGCAGATTTTATTGATGTGTGCTTTGAATGTGAGGTTGGAGTCAATTAATAAGCCGAGGTATTTGTATTCTGTTACAATTTGCAGAGGTTCTCCGGAGACAAGAACATCAGGCATGGTATTGGTTGACTTGACATATTACAGGACTTGACTTGACTTGACTTGACTTGACTTCCGCTACTCGGAAATCTCACTCCTACCAATCTTCAAAACTTGAGAGCCCTGGTACTATCATTGAGGTGCTGACTGTGTGCTCTGCTCAGTGACATGGCTGTGGCTGTTTAGGTGAGTTACTTTGTGTTGCATTGTTTGTGCTCACATGACCTTGTGTTTCTTTGCATGCCGATGGGGTAATTTTCATCATGAAGACAGGTTGGGTGTCTTAGAGCAATTTTCAAAAGTGAGGCGGCGTCTGCAGTCCTTAGCACTGTGCCCTTGTTTGAAACAACCATAACAAAGCTTATTGTCTTTTACATATTCCTTTCTGTTTTCTAAAGACATTTTCAGAATGTTTGGGCACTTGTGTAGTGGATGTGTCTCTTGACACAACATGAAGAGCCACTGTATGTTTTATTCTTTGCTTTATTGTCGCCTTGTTCAGTTATGTTTGTGTTAAATACACTTGCCTTGTTCCTTCTGATTTCCTTTGTGTTTCTTCTATCACCATTTGTGTCTGTGGAGTGAAGTGAAGTATGGAAGTGACTGGGTTACATGCGACTTGTGCTTTAAGCGAGAGGAATGAGGCAAAATCGCTGAAGCTGGGAAACTCGCCCCCGTCCATAAGTGTCTTTGTCACATGCCTGTTCCATCTCGCATTTATCCAGTCTGGTAGTTTGTGTCACAGTTTCTGATTTTCTTCACAGTCATTGAGTATCTGCAATCCTTTTACATGAGGCATTGCAAGCGTGCATGCATTTTGCAGTGTGCAATTATAAGACAGCTATAGACAGCTTCTCTCTGAATGCCTTTCTTATCACAAATGGCCGTACCTTTGATTCAGGTTTTCCCAGGCATCTCTAGAAACCTCCTCATTGTTTCAAAAGAAAGTCCCTTCAAGGCATTTGCCAGCAGCAGTTTAAGATAAGATAAGATAAGATAAGATATGCCTTTATTAGTCCCACAGTGGGGAAATTCCAGTGTTCAAGAACAGCAAGAAAAAGTAGCATGCAACAGAACAATATATATATATATTTTTTTTAATTTATATTACAACAGAACAATATAATAAATAAATAATGGCCTAGGATAATTTAAAATAGACCTAAAAAGAGACTCTGGAGTATAGCTGAATATTGTAGTGCAGATAAAGTTGAGTGACATGTTAACAGTGTTCGCTGTACAGTCTGACAGCAGCAGGAAGGAAAGACCTGCGAAACCTTCACACACCATTCCATACATAATTGTGTGTTATACACGCACGCTTTGTGACAACAGAGACATTGAATATCCAAACAGTGCCACCTGTGGGTCAGGTTCAGAGGTTCTCAGGTTCAGAGAACCACTGAAATCCACTGCACCAAAAGTCATACAGTTTTGGACATGGCCAGAAAAGGTGGGCCAAGGTTCCGTCTGCAGATTTACATCTCTGACATAAAGGGGAAACAGTGGGATAAATTTTATGCAGTTTAGTTTTAGAGTAGTGGAGTCTATGCATGACTTTAAACTGGATAAGGTGGTGTCTAGTATTAATTGAGCAATGTTGTATTCTACTTAGAGGTAAGATCTTAAGCCCGAGCCCGAGCCCGACCTGACCCGACCCGAATTTCGGGTCGGGTTCGGGCCTAAAATGTCAATCATTGCTTCGGGTCGGGCTCGGGCTTCTCTCTCGCTGACTTTAAAAATAAATAAATATATGTTTATAAAAATGTATAATAAAACGATGTGTGGATACTAAACTAAGGAGTACTTGTTTTAAAATAAATAATTTGGATAAAACAGAGAAGGCGCTGTAAGGTATTTAACTATTAAACAGGAGCCGCTCTTAATAATCTTCCCCTCCGCAAGTCCGCATCTATTTTGACCTGGTATCCCCAATATGGTTACAAATATGGTTACAAATCAAGTTAATTGGTTGGGCTCGGGCCAGGTCGGGCTTTAATACCTGCAGGCCGAGTCGGGTCGGGCTGGATTTTTTAGGCCCGATCTTACCTCTAATTCTACTGAGACCTTTCCCCCAGGCAATATCATCAATCTGGATATTCAACTCCTCTTCCCAAGCACTCTTCAAAGACTGGGTGGCACAGTCCACCTGTTCAGAAAATACCTTAACAAAGCTTGAAATCAAGTGTCTTGAATCTGCTGGACCAAGCAAAAGATTATAAATCTCGCTTTCCTCAGGGAGGGATTCAAAATTCTGTAAGTTTTGGCGTACATAGTTCCTTACTTGCAGGTATCTAAAGAAGTGTGTTGCTGGGAGGGAAAACTTATCTTGCAGTTGAGTAAATGAGGCAAAATGTTTACTGATGTACAAATCTTTTAGAATGACTCTACCTTTTAGTTTCCAACTATGAAAGGTTGCATCAGACAGTGAAGGCGTAAATGCATGATTATGACACAGGGACGTAAACAGAGGTACCCGGTAATTTGCAACACTTCTTAATTTGCTGCCATATTCTCAAACAATTACGAATTATTAAGTTGTCCACTTTTCAATTGGGAAGACCAGGTGTTGAGAAAAGAAGAGCTGGGAGTGAAGTATCTTTAACGTCAGTCTTTTCAGTGGCAACCCACGCGGGGGTCTCTGTTGAAGCACCAATATTATAACCTTCACCCCAGTAAGCAAGAGCCCTAAGGTTCACCAGTAATAATGCTGAAAGCCCAAATCCACCCTTTTCTCTTGATTTTTGTAGATGCTTTTTTGATATCCTATGGGCTTTACCCTCCTGTTGTCCTCATATTCTGTATACACCCCGTGTCCTCCCGGTCAAAATGACCCGTCTTCACTAAATCCCAAATATAAGCAGTTTAATTGAATTTTAAACACCAAATTTTATTTTGCTTGAAGAAACCTTCACCACACAATGTGTGAATACCTGAGTTTTCCCTTTTCACCTGCATTTCTATAGCTTTAGAAACAAAAGAAAAGTGCAAAAAGGAATTTTGAATGCATTTTATTCATCCCAATGAGCCAGATTCTTCTGATTTTTTTTTTACTGAACAATGTAAGAAAAATATACAATCCATAAAACAATATAACTCATTCAACTAAATGTATGCACTTTTTTTTGCACTACCTGGCCAGAGAGAAACGAAATTTCGATTCACTGTATGTTGAACACATATGGCAGAATTGACAATAAAGCTGACTTTGATCTTTGATCTAATTAGCACATGTAGGGCAGTATGCAAATGTACAGCTCTTGCAGATATATTTCTTACACCTACAGCACACAGTATGTGTTTTACGGTCCTTCTTTGGCAGGCAGAACAGACAGCTCTTCCTCTTACTTGCCCCAGCTGGGGCATAAGCAGTGGCAGCTGGATCCTCAGGTTGATCAGGAGTTCCTGCACTCTGTATAGCTTTGACAACTGCTGCAGAGGCTTCTGTGCGGGGGACATGCTTCCTTCTTTCAATGAGTGGAGTTACAAGTGCCTTTCCTTGCTGCTCCAGGAACACCCTCCTCTTGTTCTGCTTACGAGGCATCCAGGTTGGGTTGATCTCTCTCCAAATCACAAAAGCATTGTAGAAGGAAACATCAATGATGTTGTGGAAGATGACCAGGGGCCAGCGGGCAGTCATCCTTCTGCAGCTGTATGTTCCAATCACCTTATCTAGGTTGTCCACACCTCCTTTGTTACAGTTGTAGTCTAGGATGACGGATGACTTCCTGTCCTCACGATTGCTAATGCCAGCGTCTGTGTGCAGCGTGCTCATAAGTACTACATTATTATTTTTCTTTGGGATGTAGGAAACTAGGGTGGTGGTGGGCGTGAAGGCAAACTTTGATGAGAAGACCTCTCTCTCCTTTGTTGCAAGCAGTGCAGGTGGGACCTCAGCCTTGTTCTTTCGAACTGTGCCAACCATGGTGATGTTCCTCTTCAGGAGCTGCTGTCCGAGTTCATAAGAGGTGAAGAAATTGTCACATGTCACATTGTGACCCCTCAGTCCCTCTGTCACATCAAGCACAACTCGCATCCCTTGGTTCTTCTCTGGGCCTACAGTGGTCGGCTTCCCGGTGTAGACTTGGATCTTCCAAGCGTAGCTTGATTTGGCATCACAAGCCACCCATGAGTTGATCCCATCGTTATAACGCACACTCATGGCTTCAGCACAGAGAGTTCGGGGTAATGTCATCTGCAGCACCTTTATAACTTCTGGAAATCCACAGATCAAAGGCACTGTCCACGAGAAGGCCACCTGTGTTGTCTTGTCTTATTTACATCTTCTACTGAAGTTTGGATCAATCTAGGAAAAGTCATAAAATTTCAAGTTCAAAAATTATCGTTAAGGTGATTTTTTTTTTTTTTTTAACACAGTGGCCGGTCATTTTGACCCGAGGACAACAGGAGGGTTAAAGCCCCATATAAATGGCATGATTATTGAGTCCAGCAATTTAAAGAAAGACTTTGTTTAAAAAAATTGGAAGATTTTGAAAGAGATAAAGAAATCTTGCCAAAGAAACCATCTTAATAGCATTTATCTGGCCCACCATTGAAAGGGGGAGTGTGCGCCACTTTCCAATATCTCCTTTTAGTTTTTCCACCTTCTCATTGAAATTCAATTTAAAAATTAATTTGGGATCTTTTGGAAGGATTACTCCAAGGTACTTCAACTTGTCTGTCACTTTAAATGGGAGTTTATGCAGGAACTCTGGTTTGTGATTTTTCCCAAGAGGCATAGATTCACTTTTTTGCCAGTTGATTGTGTACCCAGAGACGTCCCCAAATGACTTAATGAGATCTAACAGAATAGGAATGGTTGATTCAGGCTGTGACATGAAAATAGCCACATCATCGGCATATAAAGACAAATAGTGGTCCACACCTCGTAGATGAATGGGGTGGAGTGTATCATGCTGTCGAATACGGACAGCAAGGGGCTCAATACATAATGCAAAAAGGAGTGGACTAAGGGGGCATCCCTGACGCGTCCCACGCTGTAGTCGAAATGAGGCAGATCTATCTTGATTTGTGAGAATAGAAGAGGACGGATTGGCGTACAAGATTTGAATCCAAGAGATAAAACGGTGACCAAATCCAAATTCTTCCAACACCCTAAACATAATATGGCATTTCTGTTTGGTCAAATGCCTTCTCTGCATCTAGGCACAACACCGTCACCTCCTGATCGTTCTGGTAGTTATGGTATATTATATTCATTCATCTGCGGACATTAAAAAATGAAAACCTGCCAGGAATAAAACCTGTTTGATCTTTTAAGATTTAAGTCTTTATTTGGTCTCACACGGGAGAAATTTGACCCATCCTTTTCAGGAGCAGTGAGCAGCCATCTTTCAGTGCTGGTTTGCTTATTGCGGGGGGGGGGGGATTTAAACCCACATCCCGCCGGGGAAAGTCAGTGACTTACCAGTTGAGCTAACCAGCCGGCATCTTTATGAACAATGGAGGTAATATGTTTACTTAAAGGGATATGCCACCCCCAGGTCAAATTTGGGCATCTCCCCACAGTCCAGAGACTAAAATAAATGATGAAAAGCGTTTTCCTGCTCACCCAGCCATTGTCCGAGTCTGTCGCCACTGACCGCCGCGCAAGCTGCTGCTCCTCCGCCTTAGACTGGAGTCTAACGTCGCCAGAGAAAGATTTCGGCCAAAAGGAATTAATTTGCTCGATGAGTTTCCCAATTACTTTCTGTGTAGTGCGCATTCATATCGAGTGCAAATAAATGTGCAAATCAACACGGAGAGCTTGACTTGGTCATTTTGGGTGGGAACTATTTTCCAGTGCGGAAGAATACAGTCGAATCACGCACCACGCTGTGCAACAGGGGAACTCCCTTCCTGGTGCGTAACAGGGATTCCCCTGCACGCTGCCAGGGGAATCCCATGTTGCAAGGATCTGACACAATTCTTGGAAGCTAAAAATGTCCCAGTTCTTGCATGGCCAGCATACTCACCGGACATGTCACCCATTGAGCATGTTTGGGATGTGCTTGACCGGCGTATACGACAGCGTGTACCAGCTCCCACTAATATCCAGCAACTTCGCACAGCCATTGAAGAGGAGTGGACCAACATTCTACAGGCCACAACTGACAATCTGATAAACTCTATGTGAAGAAGATGTGTTGCACTGCATGAGGCAAATGGTGGTCACACCAGATACTGACTGGTTCTGAGTCCCCAGACCCCCAATAAAGCAAAAAAACTGCACATTTCGGGGTGTCCTTTTATTGTGGGCAGTCTGGGGCGCACCTGTGCACTGGTCATGATGTCGGATCGGCATCTTGATGTGGCGCACCTGTGAGGTGGGGTGGATTGTCTCGGCGGGGCAGAGGTGCTCGCTGTCACACATTTGGACAGATTTGTGAACAATGTTTGAGAGAAATGGTAGTGTTGTGTATCTGGAGTGAATTTTGGATCTTTGGGTCCATCTCAGCACAACCATCAAATGGGAGCAAAAACAAAAGTGTTGCGTTTATATTTTTGTTGAGTATATATATATATATATATATATATATATATATATATATATATACATATATATATATATATATACTGTACACACACTAACACACAGTGTTAGTGTGTGTTCCACAGTGTGTGTGTTCCACAGATGAACAAGAAGAAGAAGATACTAGTCCTCCTGCCCATCTCCTGCTTAGTCCTGTTGTTCAGCTATCAATCCTGGATTAGCCCATCTAACCCTGACAGAAGAGCTGTCGTCAGTTCACTCAAGCCGTGGTAAAGATTTACCTAACCATATTTTCAACTTTGTTTCTCATCTATCTGAAGGAGGTCACAGGAGGAAAGAGGAGCAGGTCAGACTTGCAGCAGAAGGTAAGAGGATCAGAAGGATGACAGAGGGGAGCAGAAGGAGGACAGAGGAGCAGGAGGAGGACAGAGCAGAAGGAGGACAGAGGAGCAGAAGGAGGACAGAGGAGCAGGAGGAGGACAGAGGAGCAGGAGGAGGACAGAGCAGAAGGAGGACAGAGGAGCAGAAGGAGGACAGAGGAGCAGGAGGAGGACAGAGGAGCAGGAGGAGGACAGAGGAGCAGGTGGAGGTCAAAGGAGCAGGAGGAGGACAGAGGGGAGCAGAGGAGGAGGTCAGAGGAGCAGGAGGAAGACAGAGCAGAAGGAGGACAGAGGAGCAGGAGGAGGACAGAGGAGCAGGAGGAGGACAGAGGGGAGCAGAGGAGGAGGTCAGAGGAGCAGGTGGAGGTAGGAGCAGAAGGAGGACAGAGGGGAGCAGAGGAGGAGGTCAGAGGAGCAGGTGGAGGTCAAAGGAGCAGGAGGAGGACAGAGGGGAGCAGAGGAGGAGGTCAGAGGAGCAGGAGGAAGACAGAGCAGAAGGAGGACAGAGGAGCAGAAGGAGGACAGAGGAGCAGGAGGAGGACAGAGGGGAGCAGAGGAGGAGGTCAGAGGAGGAGGAGGAGGACAGAGCAGAAGGAGGAGAGAGGAGCAGGAGGAGGTCAGAGGAGCAGAAGGAGGTCAGAGGAGCAGGAGGAGGACAGAGGGGAGCAGAGGAGGAGGTCAGAGGAGGAGAAGCAGGTCAGAGAGCCAAGGAGCGTGGAGGAAGTCAGACAAATCCTGCTGGAAGAGGAAAATTAAATGATGGCTCTGGTTATAGTATATGGTTATAGTGAAGAGAATGGGAGAAGTGGAGCTGCTGTTCTCATGTTCTTTCTGTTCCAGGTTGGCCCCTGAGGCCCCTGAGGCCCCTGAGGCCCCAAGTTCCTGCCAGTGTCCAGCTGGCTCAGTACAACTGAAAGAGAAATTTCCAAGGGATCAATTGGACCAAGTATATGAGCGGAGGAAAAAAGAGTATGAGAAGCACAAAAACAGGCAAGACGTCATTCTTTGAGCACTACCCTCATCTTCAGTTATTGTTGTTAACATTTCAACAAGGGGCAGGAATTCAAGCTATTCTTAAAACTCATTCACCTGAGGCATGGCCTGTCCATATACTGAGAATGAGAAAAATGGTAATGTGTTCTCTATCTGCAAGTTAAGGGATAGTGTGTGTTTTTTATGTTAATCTGTATGGGTTTCCTTCTAAAAGTTGCGTGTGTTGACACCGGCTTACCTCTGACACTCTCAGCTGATCCCGGTTCGGCTCGCTTTCTGGAGCCCACGTAAGTAGGTCCGGTAACTTCCCTGGAACATGAAATAAAGCTTGTTTTTCTTCTCAAAACAAAACATTTGTTAGAAATGTGATATATTTGTGTCCAAAACAGTTGTCCACCAAACATCCAGCAGCGAACTTAGCGTTTGCATATTGTCTCTCTCGACTTGTATCACTGCGCACATATTAGCTGTATTAGCCTGTTAACCTTTAGCGGAAGTGTACGGCGGATCCGCCGCAAGCCGAAGTTTACAAGTGAACAGGCTGATAGACATAACATGGGCGCAGTGATATGAATCAAGAGAGACAATATGCTACCGCTAACTACGCTGCTGGATGTTTCGTGGACAACTGTTTTGGACGCAAATATATCACCTTTCGGACAAATGCTTTGTTTTGAGAAGAAAAACAAGCTTTATTTCATGTTCCAGGGAAGTTACCAGACCTACTTACGTGGGCTCCAGAAAGCGAGCTGACCCGGGATCAGCTGAGACTGTCAGAGGTAAACCGGTGTCAACACACGGAACTTTTAGAAGGAAACCCATACAGATTAACATAAAAAAAACAAAAACGCACTATCCCTTTAAGGCTCTGGCTCAGGGTTAAGTTGTGATTGTATATACAGTGGTACCTCACCTTACGAAATTAATTTGTTCCAGAAGTGGTTTCGTAACGTGAATTTTTCGTAAGTTGAGTAGCTATTTCAATGGAAAAGGCCTGATCCGTTCCAAGGTTTTTTTTTATAGTGTAACATTGTGTTCTGTGTCCTGATTGGCTAAGAGACTGTAGAGCTATGACTAAATGTGGAATAAACCAGGTCTAAACCAGAACTAAACCAGGTCTAGACCTGGACTGGACCTGGACTAAACCAGGACTGGACCAGGGCCGTGCGGCTGGTTTGTGGCTCGGGCTCCAGAGGACGCGTTCCGGGCGCCGCGGTTCTCCTCGCGCCAGGTGCTCCTCGGTGCGCGCGGTGCTCCTCGCGCCAGGTGCTCCTCGCGCCAGGTGCTCCTCGCGCCAGGTGCTCCTGTCTCTGCGCTGCTTCCGGAGTCGTCTCCCCCCACGCTTCACTATTAATACATTTTGTTGAAAATCTATGAAAGTTCGAGTGTTCAAACGAGAGAGAAATGCGAGAAAAGCCCAACTCCAGTCTGAGAAAAGCGTAGAATGTGTGTGGTGAGGCATTTACAGCCCTAAAACATGTAGAACAATTGCAAAATACAAAGTTGTCCTACCTCGTGGACCTCTCCCACCGCGGGCCACTTCTGGAACCTAACCCCGTGTTTGTTGATAAAGTGTATTTACGTTTTGGGGCGTGCATCTGAGCGCGCATTAATTGAATTTTTGAGATTTCGCGTTTCGTAACTTGAATTTTCTTTCGTATGTAGAGACCAAAATTTAACGTGAAGGCGTTTCGTAACTTGAAATTTTCGTTTGTTGGGGCTTTCGTAAGGTGACGTACCACTGTAGTTCCTTTTAACTTGTTCATTTTAAAACTTTACGGATACCATGTTTTGGACTGTTAATAGATGAGAGGATAATATATGTTCTGCATGTATGCCTCCTACAGGAGCTCATCTGTATTGTCCAAAGTGCTACTGGCTCAGGCCAACTCTCCTCTGCAGTATCCCATCCAAGGCGTGACTGTCCCCCCACTGAAGAAGCGCCACATACCAGGTAAAGGCCAGTCCCACCAGGCCAGTCAATGCTGACAGAGAACAAACAATTAGTGGGTTTATTCTGCCAGGCAGGGTTGAGGAACTTTGTCAGGTTTTCTCTCTTTGAGGTTCTGTTCTGACCGTGAGAGAGATCGGACGTGTTTCTCTTTCCTCTCTTATCTATTGCTCTGCTGTCTGCGTGCCTCTCTTGTTTTTTGTAATTTTCTCGCTTTTTGGAGCAGATTTTCCAAATTCCTAAAATATGGATGTGATCAGCTGGACCCTCAGCACGATTGATACTCTTTTTTCACGGAGGAGTGCCGCTCCGGGAGAAGCGGTGTGTCCGGATGGTACTTTTGCTGCTGGACATGCGAGGGACTCGTATCTTGCGTGGCAAGTCGTATGTTTGGCACCAATGTACCTGGAGGATGTGGAGGATATTTACGTATTCGGATTTCTGATAGCTGGACATCTGTTAATTGGCCTGGGATTGTCCATGATCTATCGCAAAATTTGTAAGCTGGCAGCAAGTAAAGAGTCCCCCAAGCTGTCTGCAGCAATTTCGAGCCACTGTGAAGCCGTGGGAGATCTCGTGAAAGGTGTACATCAGAAAGTGGGACAGGTTGAGGACCTTTTGGAAGGATTTCAACCGAAGGAAACATCTCGACGTTTGGATATCATCACGGGCATGGTGACAGAACTGTGTAAGGCCAACGCAGCGCAGTCTGTGCTCCAAGAGGAACTAATGAGATCTCTCATGAATCTTCATGGCGATATGAAAATGGGGGTCTGGCAAAACCCAAGTTCAATCTAAAATTGTTCACCTGGGTCTCTAAAAATGTATTTCATCATGCTAAATTAATCCCTTCCTTATGTTGCCAAAGAAAAAGATCACCGTATGTTATATCTCCAATTGTTTTTCTGTCATTACATGTTGTTAAAATTGTCACTGAGTGTATTGCATCTTTTCTACTCTGCATCTCCCAGTCGGCGGCGCGCGCATGTACGTGGCCCCTCCCCTCCCCACTCTATACTGTCCTGCCTGGTTAGTGGGGAAACGACATTTCGAATTCACTCTATGTACATGTACATGATTGTTTTCGACAATAAAGCAAACTATGACTATGACTATGCCACAGCATCAGAGACACAAGTGGAGATTCGATTAAAAGATCAACCCCACTCCTCTGAGCTAAAACCGAGCTCGAGAAAACTTCAGAGCAGATAAGGAAAACACGACATGTATTTAAAACAAAATGGGGTCAAAACAATATTGAATAAAACTGTTTTGTTTTAGCACACAGATGTCCTTTGTGGTAGAGGGAAAGAGGGGCAGGAGAAGGGCGGCAGGAGCTAACAGCAGGGTGCATGAGAGGCATAGGCAGCGCCAGTGAACAAAGAGGGAGGGCTCGAGAAAATCATGATCAGTAGAGGAGAACTACTTGAAACAGAAGAAACATGATCGATGTTTAAAGGAATAGTAACGTTTTTACAAGCTGAACCTTATTTCGGTAATAAAACAACTTGATTTACTCACCCATTGTACTTTGGTGTCATTTGGAGCATTTCCGGAGATTTAGCAATATCTGTAACGTGAGTGCTAGGGGCATACGGTTGCGGTCACCAAATGACACAAACTTTAGCACTTTTCAGATGACAAAAGCTCAGTGTTGGTCTACACTTTCGCTGGGGTCAAAAGTGGCCTGTAATCCC
This sequence comes from Paratrypauchen microcephalus, assembly GCA_036785185.1. Lineage (NCBI taxonomy): Eukaryota > Metazoa > Chordata > Actinopteri > Gobiiformes > Gobiidae > Paratrypauchen > Paratrypauchen microcephalus. The sequence goes on from JAVJIX010000170.1 coordinate 742,973, forward strand.
ATATCCATCCATGTTTTCGATTGGATGACGAGGACTCACATTCACAGCTGATTTGCAGATAACACGACGCTCTCAGCTCTCGGTTACAGTCATAAACATCTCCGCTTGAGAAAAACCGAAATGGTGCGAACATGCATTTATCCCAGTAGTGAAAACAAAATGACAGCTTGGACGAAGTTGAGTTTTCACAGACTTCCTCGTCACAACCCGGAGTTATTGAAGCTGTGGCTCGTTGCTTTGAGAATGGACCCAAACACGAAAACATGGATGGATATGGGATTCCAGGCCACTTTTGGCTCCAGTGAAAGTGTAGACTAACATTGAGCTTTTGTCATATGAAAAGTGCTAAAGTTTGTGTCATTTGGTGACCACAACCGTATGCCCCTAGCACTCACGTTACAGATATCGCTAAACTATAAAATCTCCGGAAATGCTCCAAATGACACCAAGGTACAATGGGTGAGTAAATCACGTTGTTTTATTACCGAAATAAGGCTCAGATTGTAAAAACGTTACTATTGTAAAAATGTTACTATTCCTTTAGGGTAGGGGAAGGGGTAAGACAGAGTAATGGGACGATCCCCCAGGACCTGTTTGCCTTGGGTGACCCATAGCTCTAGGCACTTTGTGTTACATTTTGTATGAAAAGCACTTTATAAATAATGCTTGATTGATTGATTGATTGATTGATTGATTGATTGATTGATTGGGGCACTCAAACTATTTTCTACCCTTGTGTTAATGTCTTGTCCAATGTCTTACTTATTGTTTATTTACCCAAAAAAATGTCAATTTAAAAACAAAAAAGTGCTTCCATGGCAGCAAAACCCAAAACTGCTGTTTGAGTGGGTTTCAGTGGCACATTTTATATGCTCAACGATACAAATGTGAGTATTTAATTTTATGGAAAAAATTACAATGCACAATAGCTACTGTTGTTGCCCCAAGATGCAATAAAAGAGCTCAAAATAATCTGCTTTGCATTTCACATTTTGGAAAGAAATCTTAATTTGTGTAATTTTCAACCAAAACCAGGGTCAATTCAAAAACAATGACATTTAAAAACTACAATCATATTTTATATTCTGTTGGAGTAGAAGTAGCTGAAAAGAATGAGCACAAAGAAAGTTGAACGTAATAATGAACACATTTTTTTATGGATGTCCAAAGTTAGTGACCTTTTTATGCACTTAATGGTACAAAAAGTGAGTATTTCATATGACACCAAATGTACCAACGCACTCACCAACTCATGTTGGTGCCAATTATTGACCATTCCCAAGCTGCAAGAAAACAACACTAAACAAGCTGCATTTATCATATCGGACAAATATCAAAAATGTGTGTTTTAGTCAACAAAAAATGGGTCCTTTTATGATAAGAAATGGCATTAAAAGGGATAAAAACTAGAAGCAGAAGTATCTGAAAGAATGAGCCCAAAAAACTAAAATACAATAATGAACAGTAAATGTTCAAATACTGTGCACATTTTATGTGCTTGATTTTACAAACGTGATTTTGTTTAAGCTATGCCAGATGTTTAAAATGTGTTTCTTTTTATTGCAGGTTTGGCACTGTATGCAGGAGAGCAAAGATCCTACAAGGCAAGTCTGGGTGGGTTTGGTTTGTATAGAATACTGCAGATGAAGCCAGAGCCTGGGACTAGGGAATGACAACTGGCAGACAACTGGCGGACCTAAATATGCAACAACTATTTAAGAAAGATCTTGGGGAGGAGTGGGTTCCAGTCATCAGCAGATAGGAGGTAAGTAGAGGCTTGGACTCACCAGAGGCCAAAAGAACCGGAGGCAAAAAAAAAAAAAAGCAGGCAAATCTACAAAATCTTCACAACTCTCAAATACCATTGAAATAGCCTGCACATACTAGTAAGTTCACCACTGGAACAACTGAATGATGTGGCACTGGAGAAAAGGTTAGCAGGTCTTTTATACAGCAGGAGGTGACTGCAGGATGAGGATCAGCAGTGGAACTCAACAGGTGAGTAGAATTAGGATCCACTGAGGAAACACCAAACAGAGAGGGGGAGAGGGAGCAGAAGATCATGGAGATGGTCCACGGGCGCAGTAATGTGCTGCCCACTGCTCCTAATAACAGGATGGGTTAAATGCAGAGAAGAATTTCTCCTGTGTGAGATCAATAAAGTCACTTCTTCTTCTTTTCTGATTCCTGCTGGGTATCTGATCACTGGCAGGGCATAGCTGTTTATTGCCACTGAGCTGGCTTGCCTTGACTTGCCTTACTTGTTGCAGGTATTTGGCCGTAGCCGCTTTCCTTGTTGCCTCTTCAAGGCTGCCATTTGTTTGAGGGATACCAAGGTACTTGTAACTGTCCTCAATGTCTGCTATTGTTCCCTCTTAGAGTGAGACCCCCACTGTTCGGACTACCTTCCCTCTGAGGGGGTTCAGACCTAGCTTCAAGAGTGGTTTTCCACAACTGCATCGAGTTTGCAATGAAGGCGCTTAGAGTCCTGTTGGTATTGTACAGCTCCAAGGACTCAGTGATCCATGTGTGTGGCAATGAGTCATAAACTTTCTTGTAATCAATCCAGACAGTGCACAGGTTGGTCTGTCGGGTTCTGCAGTCACAGGTGTTTGGCTCCCCTGGTGTTTTTGCCGATGCCCTTCTGTGCTGCACACATGTATTGATCCGCATAACTGCTTATCTTAGCCACAAGGATGGCTGACCTGAGCTTCTATGTTTTGGAGAGACAGGTTATTGGCTGAGAGCTGGATGGGACTGTACCCTTTTGAGAGATCTTTCAGGACCAGGATCGTGGATCGTGTCAGTGCCTGGTGCTGACCAGTTTTTCATGCCTGAGACTCTTTCCTGGATGTCTGCCACTGTGATAGTGACTGAATCTCTCCTTTCCAGTACCTTTCAGTCTTCAGTCAGCCTTGGTGGGTCTGCTCTGGCGTTATTACCCTGTCATATATATAGCATTTGGTTGAGGTATTTCAGTTTTTTTTCTTGTCTTGTGTCACATATTTGATGTCTTCTGTATGTATAGAACATGTACACAGTACTGAACAAAAAAAACACACACACACATTGAATGGGAGTGTATGTCCAAACTTTAAACTGGTTGTGCGTTTTGCGCACAATATCTTAAAGTGATCATGACCCCTTGCCATGACATCTTCTAGGTATGCCCATCCTGTTGTATTGTTGTTTGCAGGTGACTGTGAGCGTAAGCAAAGGCGTTGTCAGTGTAACAGGCATCCCAGAGGTGACTGTTAGCGGTAAGTGTGAACAGCTCCTCTCAAAAATGTTTCCGTATAAAGTTCAGTTTAAAGGATGTTGGATGTGTTGATGTCCAGATTGGAGCTACAAAGCAGGACTACAAAAGGACTTAACCAGGACTACAAAAGGACTTAACCAGGACTACAAAAGGACTTAACCAGGACTACATCAAGACAAAAGCATGTCTAAACCAGGACTGCAGAAGGACTAAAGCAGGAGATTGGTCATTGGGGTCCTCAGAGTGCAGATGGTTCTCTCCAAGTCTGATTTGGACTCTATGGTGTTTTGCATATTTCTAACCTAATTTTATAGATTAGAACTTCAAATTGTAATAGGTTTGGAGTAAAGGAAATTGTATCTGTGTGTGCGATGGAGTGGACAAGTGTTCCGTTTGCATTCCTGAAGAGCTCAGAGCTTGTATTACATGTGGAGAGAACTGTACTGTGTTGTCTCTGATCATTGTGAGGTGAGACACTGCAGGAGAACCTTCAATTCTTACATGTAGAGATTTCACTTTCAACCCTCTCTGTTTATTCACAAAAATGTAAGAAATATATTACAAGCAATTTATGTAAACATTTTTTTTTAGTAAACTAGATCTGATTGAAAATTTTCCTAAAAAGAATCCAATTTTGCCTAATTTTTGGAGTTAAAACTTAAAACTAGATATAAAAAAAAAGGACTGTACAGTCTGGTGTGTGCAGGTGCTGTTTTAAAGGCTGGTCCTTATGTCCCTGAGAGGAAAAGTTTTCAGAAAACAGCCCTTAAAGTTATAATGTCCCATAGAACACTATGGAGGCAGGTGGATTAAATATTAAAACATCTTTAGGTGCAGAGAGGACAGTTTTTTTGTTTCCCCATGGAAGATATACCCAGAGACCAAACTGACTAAAAAACTAAATATAGAAAAAAGTTAGTTTTACCTGTAGTGTCGCCTCTTAACACATGCACTATTGCACCAAACAAGTTGACTTTACTAGAGTTAAAAAGACTAAAACATGCACTTCCTTCATGTCCATGTGATGTTAAACACAGGTAATGGAACGACCATTGTCACTGTAGAGTCTGGCAGCCTGTTGGCTCTCAACAATGTACTGGCCACAGTGTCCTACCAAAGCACTGTCTACCACGTCCACACTACTGATCTGGGTAGGTCCCTAACACTGCCCTATACACATGCACATACGAATGTTTTCAGTATGAAAGAGTCTAAATATGCAGGGTTTGCTGTTAACATATAATGAAGATGCACATGCTGAGTGATGGGTGCTGGTAACCCCAACATATACTGTAAACAAGGAAAGGAAGACAAGACAGATTAGGTTTTTCACTTGCAAGCGGAGAACGATCAGAGAGAAAAGCCCAGATAACAAATGCTCTGGCACAGTCTGCTCTGAGCGCTCTGGTTCTCTGTGCTCTCTGCTGCGTATTTATTCAGTTTCACAACCCTAGTTACAACCCGCTGCCCTGCCCTAAAGGGGTGGGGGGAAACGTGGCAGGACAGTGATAAAACATAAACAAAAAACACTTGTAAGATAATTCCAGATATGGCATCTATCAGCTGTGACAATGTCACTGTGACTTAGATAGTAAATGCAGGAGCCGAGCTGTCTGCTCACTTCTGCCCTCAGATATCTGACATTTCTGCAACTCAAAAACATATGATTACAAGTCATGTACACATTTAAAACTTCATTTCTAAAGAATAAAGAATCACAAAAGTTGATAATATATATAATTATTCCATCACTGAGCGCTGTCATGAAACAGACTGGTCATTTGTTTTGTTTGTTTCAGCCTCATTTTCCTTTGAAAACCATGAAGCCATGTTTCATATAGTGATCCGCCAGCCTCAGCTGCCCGTGCTGTTCGACATGGGAACAGGTAAGTCCACATATGCACTGTGTTGATGTTGTTGAGTGTGCACTAAAGCCTGTGTATACAGAGGAACAGCTCACATATGTTGGCACCACTCAAAACAATAGGCACAGCTTATATAGGAGACAGTTTCAAATAAAGTGGGTCAGTTTCAAATAAAATGGTCATGTTTTTCAAACATTTTTCCTTATATACTGTGTCTCTGTAAATGCTGGCGCTTTCCAATTATTCACATGAAACAACAACTTGGTCAGCAAAAACTAAAATAAAACATCACTAATCCTCATGAAATGATAATGTTTGATGTTCCTCTGTCTTTCAGATATCAGTTCTCAAGTCACCATCACCATCAAGACCTTCCTGCGCTACAACAAACTCAAAGTCCTCCTGAGCAGCATCCGAAGCTTCTACCCCACAGTGCCAGTGGTCATAGCTGATGACAGCCTGGAGCCAGAGAAGGTCACTGGAGACAACATCCAGCACTACATCATGCCCCCAGCTCAGGTAACACCACGATACTGGAGCACATGTTGGATAGACACTACTGTACCAGTCAAACACAAGGACACACAATGCAAAAGGAAATTCAATTTGTCAACTGGACAAAGGTTTATTTGGTCGAATACGTTTGGCAACTTGGATGAATTTCTCTTTTTGCTATGGATTCTACCTGGACGACAGGGATTCTACACACAAGAACACACATTCTATATATTCTGATACTGCATATTGAAAAAATAGTATACAGGCTATATGCATTTGTGAGGACATTGTGATGAAGTAAACACTGTGTCTTGCCAGGGTTGGTTTGCTGGCAGAAACTTGGCCATTTCCCAGGTCACCACCAAGTACTTCCTGTGGGTCGATGACGACTTTCTGTTCACTGCAGAAACAAAGATCGAGAAGATGATAGAAATCATGGAGGCGGTCCCGCAACTTGATGTGGTATGATTATATGCAGACATTCAACATGTTTTCTTGTTGTTTTTGCTATAAATATAGTAAATTACAAATGAACTGAGGTGATGTACTTTTCCTTGATGTGTGCGCTTTGTGGAGAAGAAATTTAAAAGATCATTCAGAGGGCTAAGATTGGAAGATGAAACAGAAATGTATAATTGTGGATCGCCAGCATAAAGGTGATAAGATAAGAAACTTTTAAATATCAATAATAATAATAATACATTTTATTTAAAAGCGCCTTTCAAGACACGCAAGACACAAAACAAAGTTATAACATAAAAATACTTAAAATACAAAGATAAAAACAGAGGTACAAAACTGGAAGATGGTGAAAGTGACTGTTCTGTGGTGTAGGATTGTCTGAACAGGTGTGTTTTGAGTCTGGATTTGAAAATAGGAAGAGAGTGAATATTGCGGAGGTCAGGAGGGAGAGAGTTCCAGAGCAGGGGAGCAGAGCGGCTGAAGGCTCTGCCCCCCATGGTGATGAGACGAGCAGAGGGGACAGAGAGCTGGAGAGAGGAGGAGGAGCTGGAGAGAGGAGGAGGAGGAGGAGCGGAGGGAGCGAGAAGGAATGGAGATGTGGAGGAGGTCAGTGATGTAAGGTGGGGCCAGGTTATGGATCGCTTTGAAGGTGGTTAGGAGAATTTTAAAGTCAATTCTTTGTTTTATGGGAAGCCAGTGTAGTTGTTGGAGAATGGGGGTGATGTGGTGGGAGCAGGAGGAGCAGGAGGAGGAGCAGGAGGAGGAGTCAGTGTAGTTGTTGGAGACAGGGGTGATGTGGTGGGAGGAGGGGGTCCTGGTGATGATGCGGGCAGCGGAATTTTAGAGAAGCTGCAGTTTCTGGAGGGATTTATTGGAGAGACCAAAGAGGAGGGAGTTGCAATAGTCAATCCGGGAAGTAACGAGGCTGTGAACGAGTATGGCAGTGGTGTGAGGAGGGAGAGAGGGGCGGAGACGAGAGATATTGCGGAGGTGAAAGTAGGCGGAGCGGGTGATGTTATTAATATGGGATTGAAAAGAAAGTGTGCTGTCAAGGATGACACCCAGACTCTTGATCTGAGGGGAAGGAAGGACAGTGGAATCATGGATAGATATAGAGAAACTGCTGGATTTGGAGATAGTGGAGGGGGTGCCTACAGGAGGACTTCAGTTTTAGAGCTGTTAAGTTTGAGAAAGTTGGAGGAGAACCAGGAATGGATTTCTTGTAGACAGAGGGTAAGAGAGGTTGGAGGGAGAGATGAGGAAGGTTTGGTAGAAATGTAGAGCTGGTGTCATCCGCGTAACAGTGAAAAAGAATGTGTTTACGGAACAGAAAGCCGAGTGGAAGGATGTAAATGATAAAAAGAAGGGGACCTAACTCAGAGCCTTGGGGAACACCAGCAGACACAGGGAAAGTGTTGGATTTGCAAGATTTGAATTGGATGAATTGACTGCAATCAGAGAGAAATGAAATGAACCAGGAGAGAGGAATGTGGGAAATACCAATGGACTGAAGTCTGTGAATGAGGATGTTGTGGGAGATTGTGTCAAAAGCTGCTGTCAGATCGAGGAGGATGAGGATAGAAAGTAAACCGGAATCAGAAGCTAACAGGAGGTCGTTGGTGATTTTGAGAAGTGCAGTTTCTGTGCTATGGAGTGGGCGGAAACCGGATTGAAATTGTTCGTAGATATTGTTAGTGGTGAGATGAGTGTGGAGTTGAGAGGCAACAGTTTTTTCGAGAATTTTGGCAATGAAGGGCAGGTTGGAAATAGGACGGAGGTTATTGAAGTTGTTGGGATCTAGACCGGGTTTTTTCAGAATGGGAGTAACAGAGGCAGTTTTGAGAGATGAAGGAACCGTACCAGAGACCAGGGAAGAGTGAATGATGTTAGTGATGATGGGGGCAAGAGAGGAGAGACAGGATTTAACAAGGGTTGTAGGGATAGGGTCAAGTTGGGAGGTAGAGGGTTTGGAGTTAAGAATGAGCTCAGAGACGACTTGGACAGAAGGAAGGGAAAAACTTGAAAATGGTGACAGAGGTAAATATTTCAAAATAGACATTAAAGAAGACATTTTGCTGCTATATAGTTTATGTATATTATAGAGTACATATAATACATTTAATATAGTACATTATATTACATAGTAATTTATGATACTCATGGAAAAACAGCATCACAACAAAGAGGTGCATGTTGAGGGCCCCTCCTATGGATAACTGCGCATCAGTGAAGAGAGCAAATGAAAACATTTGTACTAAAATGACTACGTGACACTGCTGAACCTATGTGTATCACCGATAAAGAAAATATAATAAGCAGTTAATGATGGCTCAAACAAGCATGAATGACTTCCAAATACAACTTCGGTTCAGTAAATGGTGAAGGGAAACTATTATAATGTGTTTAAAAAGTCTGAAAAATCAATTTTACATAATACGTTTAAAGGAAATGTGTACACAAAAAGAAAAGGTTTAAAACTGATCCATGTGGAAATCTGAATTTGAATTAAAATAACCATCCCTCAAAAGGTTGGATATTCCAATGAAAATGGACTACATCATATTTATTCAAGTGAACGAGAAACCTCTGAGCTTGGTGTGTATGCAACAACTTTCAGTGATGAAGGAATATAATATGAAACACCACTATGGCACACAAGACATCATGGGGAAAGATAAGCAGGTCTGAGAAAGCAGCAGCAGTGATAGTGCCATAAATAGGGCCATAAAGCGTGCTGGACTTGGACATTGGGCTTGTGAAAGTGTGCTGACAGATTTGGATACTAAACAAAAACTGGTGTTGAAAAGAAATTTTAAAAATGGAAAAATGGAGACCGAACGTTTAAGGCATTTCACTGTATTTTTCAGCAAGAGGCACTGTGCTGCTGGCTTTACAAATGGATCATGTCATAGAGCTGTAAGAAGTGGTCAGAACTGTGAATTTCAAACACGCCAGTTGAATAGTGTGCTTTGAGACAGAGACAGTCCACATGGACCACCCGAATAATAATAATGCACTGGATTTATATAGAACCTTTCAAGACACCCAAAACCCTTTACAGTGCAGTATTCATTCACTCACTCCACCCTCTGCAGTGGCAGCCCCTCCAACCGACACCAACACTCACTCACACATTTATACTAGGCAAGTTGGGTGGAGTGTCTTGCTTAATGACACAACAACATATACCACTGGAGCCACTGCTGCTCCACTGTGAAACCTGATATTTTGTCTGCATGGTTTATTCTCCTACAAGTTACAAACACACTTGTATAGAATGGCATTTGTACCATAGCCCAGTTATATTTATTCTGTATTGTACTGCTTTAATTTGTGCCTTATGCCTTTTGATTTAACTGTATGTAAAGCACTTATATAAGCACTATATAAAATATAGCTGCAAGCAGCAATGTGGGGCCAAGCAGTGACCCAGCCTAATTTGATGACGTGCATTGGATCGGTCTTCGCCCAAGGATCCCAGGGATACCAAGTTTTTGAAAACCGGACTTACGGACTTGGCATCTCTGGACTCCTTGGGCCAAGCCGAATCCAATGAACCCTATGACGTCATTTTTCCGCCAGGGTAGATTTTCCGCCATTTTGAATTTTATGAAAAACACTCAAAATGCTTCTCCTCCCTCAATTTTGGACCAATTTTTCTCAAATTTGGTACATAGCATCTTTGGACTGAGCCTCATCAGAAACTTGCCCGGATTTTTGATATCTCTTATCGTTTTGTCATGACAGCCAATCAAACGCTACATTACAAGCAGAAATGTCCCTCAAATTTTGTCCTGTTGGTGGCGCTAGAGAGTTTGAGCTGGGGCCCTGTAATTTTTTGTGAGGAATCCTGGAAAGGACGCGAACATCTGTGAAAAGTTTGAAAATAATCCTATGAAGGGTTCCTGAGATATGAGCTCACTTCCTGTTTGACGACTTTTAGGACGCGTTTGATTGGCTGTCACGACAAAAAGATAAGAGATATCAAAAATCCAGGCAAATTTCTGATGTGGCTCAGTCTGATGTGCTATGTTCCAAATTTGAGCAAAATTGGTCCAAAATTGAGGGAGGAGAAGCATTTTGAGTGTTTTCAAAAAATTCAAAATGGCGGAAAATCTACCCTGGTGGAAAATGACGTCATATGGTGCGTTGGATTCGGCTTGGCCCAAGGAGTCCAGGGATACCAAGGTTTTGAAAATTGGACATACGGTTCAAAAGTTACACGCAGAAATGTACCTGGAAATTCCTGCAACTTTGAGCTGCTGGTGGCGCTAGAGGGTTTGGGGTGGGGGCCTATAAATTGCTGTGGGTAATGAGGAGACTGGCTGGAATGTGCATGCCAAATTTCACAACTTTTTACCAAACGGTTCTAGGGGCTGCCATAGACTTCCTATACTAGAATAATAATAATAATAATAATAACTTTCCGACCCGAAGATCAAAGCAAAGATCAAAGGGTTACCAGGCAACTCGCCTAGGCAACGGAATACGATTCCTAGAGGGTGCCCAGCACCTCTGGTGCTTGGCCCCCTAAATATAGCTGCAAGCAGCAATGCGGGGGCCAAGCACCGTTTGACAGGGTCTAACAAGGTCTGACAGGATCTAACAGAGTCTGACAGGGTCTGACAGGGTCAGGGTCTAACCCTGTCAGAACAGACACATCAAAGACGGATCAAAGGTTGCTAGGTGCGTTGCTAGGCAGTTGACAAATTTCTGCAACTTTGACCTGCTGGTGCCACTAGACGGTTGGAGCTGGGGACCTATAAATTGCTGTGGGTAATGAGGAGACTGGCTGGAATGTGCATGCCAAATTTCACAACTTTTTACCAAACGGTTCTAGGGGCTGCCATAGACTTCCTATACTAGAAGAATAATAACTAGAAGAATAATAAATATAGCTGCAAGCAGCAATGCGGGGGCCAAGCACCGTTTGACAGGGTCTAACAAGGTCTGACACACATAACTTCATTCATTACAATTCCCACACAGCAGCATCATGTAAACTTAATTCTTCTCATCTCATGCCTCTCTGGAGACCAGGATCTACTGCTCCAAGTCAGTAAACTTCTTCTTTGGCGCTGTCGTAGTTCTGATCAGAGTTCTTGCTCCGCGCAGCGCACACACGACACGTCCCCTGCCTCAGACAGAGCAGATCTCGGCCCTGACCTCGCTGCTTGATCCGGCTTGTCTCTGTGATCCTCTGATCCAGGATCCTAGGTCCCAAGAGCGATCAGACCGCTCCATAGGCGCTGATCAACAGTCATCTGCTTTTCCGGATTCCCTCACCATCTTGCTCCTCTGGCCAATACACAGTACACAAACTACACTCTTCCTCTCTTCCGGGTCTCCGATCGGCAGATAATGATACAAGATTGCTACCTACAGGTTGGGAGACGTGAATTACACCTTCAAAGCTGCTCCAGGTCATATTCTAGCGACCCCCGCTGAAAAACACCCTTGACAAATATATTCGTCACGGCACTCAACGTTTGGATTCAACATGACAAATTTCTGCAACTTTGACCTCACCGTTTGACAGGGTCTAACAAGGTCTGACAGGATCTAACAGAGTCTGACAGGGTCTGACAGGGTCAGGGTCTAACCCTGTCAGAACAGACACATCAAAGACAGATCAAAGGTTGCTAGATGCGTTGCTAGGCAGTTGACAAATTTCTGCAACTTTGACCTGCTGGTGCCACTAGACGGTTGGAGCTGGGGACCTATAAATTGCTGTGGGTAATGAGGAGACTGGCTGGAATGTGCATGCCAAATTTCACAACTTTTTACCAAACGGTTCTAGGGGCTGCCATAGACTTCCTATATAAAATATCCTTATATTTTTTACCACAAAGTGGAGAAAATGAGCGTTATGTACAAAGAGTCATTTCGAGCAGATCAGTGATTTTGATGTCAATATTTATTGATTTAATGACACCTCAAACATCTAAAACAACAGAGAAACAGATTTTTGATGACAAAGTACATTTTTTATTTACAAATATAAGAATATAAGGCTCTTTGAATTGAAAATTCCTTCAAATCAATAGTGCCAAGAGATGTTTACAGGATATATCTTTTCCTATAAAATAGAACTTTGTCACTTCACAACAATATTGAGGCTCAGAGTACAGATCCATAATAAAAATAAAAATTAATACACACACACACACACACACACATATATGTACATACACACAAGCCCATGCATAAACCTTTACACACACACAGCTACACACACACACACACGCACACGCACGCACACACGTGCGTATACACACGCACGTACACACACATAACTTCATTCATTACAATTCCCACACAGCAGCATCATGTAAACTTAATTCTTCTCATCTCATGCCTCTCTGGAGACCAGGATCTACTGCTCCAAGTCAGTAAACTTCTTCTTTGGCGCTGTCGTAGTTCTGATCAGAGTTCTTGCTCCGCGCAGCGCACACACGACATGCCCCCTGCCTCAGACAGAGCAGATCTCGGCCCTGACCTCGCTGCTTGATCCGGCTTGTCTCTGTGATCCTCTGATCCAGGATCCTAGGTCCCAAGAGCGATCAGACCGCTCCATAGGCGCTGATCAACAGTCATCTGCTTTTCCGGATTCCCTCACCATCTTGCTCCTCTGGCCAATACACAGTACACAAACTACACTCTTCCTCTCTTCCGGGTCTCCGATCGGCAGATAATGATACAAGATTGCTACCTACAGGTTGGGAGACGTGAATTACACCTTCAAAGCTGCTCCAGGTCATATTCTAGCGACCCCCGCTGAAAAACACCCTTGACAAATATATTCGTCACGGCACTCAACGTTTGGATTCAACATGACAAATTTCTGCAACTTTGACCTCACCGTTTGACAGGGTCTAACAAGGTCTGACAGGATCTAACAGAGTCTGACAGGGTCTGACAGGGTCAGGGTCTAACCCTGTCAGAACAGACACATCAAAGACAGATCAAAGGTTGCTAGGTGCGTTGCTAGGCAGTTGACAAATTTCTGCAACTTTGACCTGCTGGTGCCACTAGACGGTTGGAGCTGGGGACCTATAAATTGCTGTGGGTAATGAGGAGACTGGCTGGAATGTGCATGCCAAATTTCACAACTTTTTACCAAACGGTTCTAGGGGCTGCCATAGACTTCCTATACTAGAAGAATAATAATAATAATAACTTTCAGACCCGAACATCAAAGCAAAGATCAAAGGGTTACTAGGCAACTCGCCTAGGCAACGGAATACGATTCCTAGAGGGTGCCCAGCACCTCTGGTGCTTGGCCCCCTAAATATAGCTGCAAGCAGCAATGCGGGGGCCAAGCACCGTTTGACTGGGTCTAACAAGGTCTGACAGGATCTAACAGAGTCTGACAGGGTCTGACAGGGTCAGCAAATCAATAGTGCCAAGAGATGTTTACAGGATATATCTTTTCCTATAAAATAGAACTTTGTCACTTCACAACAATATTGAGGCTCAGAGTACAGATCCATAATAAAAATAAAAATTAATACACACACACACACACACATATATGTACATACACACAAGCCCATGCATAAACCTTTACACACACACAGCTACACACACACACACACACACACACGCACACACGTGCGTATACACACGCACGTACACACACATAACTTCATTCATTACAATTCCCACACAGCAGCATCATTTAAACTTAATTCTTCTCATCTCATGCCTCTCTGGAGACCAGGATCTACTGCTCCAAGTCAGTAAACTTCTTCTTTGGCGCTGTCGTAGTTCTGATCAGAGTTCTTGCTCCGCGCAGCGCACACACGACATGCCCCCTGCCTCAGACAGAGCAGATCTCGGCCCTGACCTCGCTGCTTGATCCGGCTTGTCTCTGTGATCCTCTGATCCAGGATCCTAGGTCCCAAGAGCGATCAGACCGCTCCATAGGCGCTGATCAACAGTCATCTGCTTTTCCGGATTCCCTCACCATCTTGCTCCTCTGGCCAATACACAGTACACAAACTACACGGTCTAACAAGGTCTGACAGGATCTAACAGAGTCTGACAGGGTCTGACAGGGTCAGGGTCTAACCCTGTCAGAACAGACACATCAAAGACAGATCAAAGGTTGCTAGGTGCGTTGCTAGGCAGTTGACAAATTTCTGCAACTTTGACCTGCTGGTGCCACTAGACGGTTGGAGCTGGGGACCTATAAATTGCTGTGGGTAATGAGGAGACTGGCTGGAATGTGCATGCCAAATTTCACAACTTTTTACCAAACGGTTCTAGGGGCTGCCATAGACTTCCTATACTAGAAGAATAATAATAATAATAATAACTTTCAGACCCGAACATCAAAGCAAAGATCAAAGGGTTACTAGGCAACTCGCCTAGGCAACGGAATACGATTCCTAGAGGGTGCCCAGCACCTCTGGTGCTTGGCCCCCTAATAACTTTCAGACCCGAACATCAAAGCAAAGATCAAAGGGTTACTAGGCAACTCGCCTAGGCAACGGAATACGATTCCTAGAGGGTGCCCAGCACCTCTGGTGCTTGGCCCCCTAAATATAGCTGCAAGCAGCAATGCGGGGGCCAAGCACCGTTTGACAGGGTCTAACACTGGGGACCTATAAATTGCTGTGGGTAATGAGGAGACTGGCTGGAATGTGCATGCCAAATTTCACAACTTTTTACCAAACGGTTCTAGGGGCTGCCATAGACTTCCTATATAAAATATCCTTATATTTTTTACCACAAAGTGGAGAAAATGAGCGTTATGTACAAAGAGTCATTTCGAGCAGATCAGTGATTTTGATGTCAATATTTATTGATTTAATGACACCTCAAACATCTAAAACAACAGAGAAAGAGATTTTTGATGACAAAGTACATTTTTTATTTACAAATATAAGAATATAAGGCTCTTTGAATTGAAAATTCCTTCAAATCAATAGTGCCAAGAGATGTTTACAGGATATATCTTTTCCTATAAAATAGAACTTTGTCACTTCACAACAATATTGAGGCTCAGAGTACAGATCCATAATAAAAATAAAAATTAATACACACACACACACACACACACATATATGTACATACACACAAGCCCATGCATAAACCTTTACACACACACAGCTACACACACACACACACACGCACACGCACGCACACACGTGCGTATACACACGCACGTACACACACATAACTTCATTCATTACAATTCCCACACAGCAGCATCATGTAAACTTAATTCTTCTCATCTCATGCCTCTCTGGAGACCAGGATCTACTGCTCCAAGTCAGTAAACTTCTTCTTTGGCGCTGTCGTAGTTCTGATCAGAGTTCTTGCTCCGCGCAGCGCACACACGACATGCCCCCTGCCTCAGACAGAGCAGATCTCGGCCCTGACCTCGCTGCTTGATCCGGCTTGTCTCTGTGATCCTCTGATCCAGGATCCTAGGTCCCAAGAGCGATCAGACCGCTCCATAGGCGCTGATCAACAGTCATCTGCTTTTCCGGATTCCCTCACCATCTTGCTCCTCTGGCCAATACACAGTACACAAACTACACTCTTCCTCTCTTCCGGGTCTCCGATCGGCAGATAATGATACAAGATTGCTACCTACAGGTTGGGAGACGTGAATTACACCTTCAAAGCTGCTCCAGGTCATATTCTAGCGACCCCCGCTGAAAAACACCCTTGACAAATATATTCGTCACGGCACTCAACGTTTGGATTCAACATGACAAATTTCTGCAACTTTGACCTGCTGGTGCCACTAGACGGTTGGAGCTGGGGACCTATAAATTGCTGTGGGTAATGAGGAGACTGGCTGGAATGTGCATGCCAAATTTCACAACTTTTTACCAAACGGTTCTAGGGGCTGCCATAGACTTCCTATACTAGAATAATAATAATAATAATAACTTTCAGACCCGAACATCAAAGCAAAGATCAAAGGGTTACTAGGCAACTCGCCTAGGCAACGGAATACGATTCCTAGAGGGTGCCCAGCACCTCTGGTGCTTGGCCCCCTAATAATAATAACTTTCAGACCCGAACATCAAAGCACAGATCAAAGGTTGCTAGGTGCGTTGCCTAGGCAGTTGACAAATTTCTGCAACTTTGACCTGCTGGTGCCACTAGACGGTTGGAGCTGGGGACCTATAAATCGCTGTGGGTAATGAGGAGACTGGCTGGAATGTGCATGCCAAATTTCACAACTTTTTACCAAACGGTTCTAGGGGCTGCCATAGACTTCCTATATAAAATATCCTTATATTTTTTACCACAAAGTGGAGAAAATGAGCGTCATGTACAAAGAGTCATTTCGAGCAGATCGGTGATTTTGATGTCAATATTTATTGATTTAATGACACCTCAAACATCTAAAACAACAGAGAAACAGATTTTTGATGACAAAGTACATTTTGTATTTACAAATATAAGAATATAAGGCTCTTTGAATTGAAAATTCCTTCAAATCAATAGTGCCAAGAGATGTTTACAGGATATATCTTTTCCTATAAAATAGAACTTTGTCACTTCACAACAATATTGAGGCTCAGAGTACAGATCCATAATAAAAATAAAAATTAATACACACACACACACACACACATATATGTACATACACACAAGCCCATGCATAAACCTTTACACACACACAGCTACACACACACACACACGCACACGCACGCACACACGTGCGTATACACACGCACGTACACACACATAACTTCATTCATTACAATTCCCACACAGCAGCATCATGTAAACTTAATTCTTCTCATCTCATGCCTCTCTGGAGACCAGGATCTACTGCTCCAAGTCAGTAAACTTCTTCTTTGGCGCTGTCGTAGTTCTGATCAGAGTTCTTGCTCCGCGCAGCGCACACACGACATGCCCCCTGCCTCAGACAGAGCAGATCTCGGCCCTGACCTCGCTGCTTGATCCGGCTTGTCTCTGTGATCCTCTGATCCAGGATCCTAGGTCCCAAGAGCGATCAGACCGCTCCATAGGCGCTGATCAACAGTCATCTGCTTTTCCGGATTCCCTCACCATCTTGCTCCTCTGGCCAATACACAGTACACAAACTACACGGTCTAACAAGGTCTGACAGGATCTAACAGAGTCTGACAGGGTCTGACAGGGTCAGGGTCTAACCCTGTCAGAACAGACACATCAAAGACAGATCAAAGGTTGCTAGGTGCGTTGCTAGGCAGTTGACAAATTTCTGCAACTTTGACCTGCTGGTGCCACTAGACGGTTGGAGCTGGGGACCTATAAATTGCTGTGGGTAATGAGGAGACTGGCTGGAATGTGCATGCCAAATTTCACAACTTTTTACCAAACGGTTCTAGGGGCTGCCATAGACTTCCTATACTAGAAGAATAATAATAATAATAATAACTTTCAGACCCGAACATCAAAGCAAAGATCAAAGGGTTACTAGGCAACTCGCCTAGGCAACGGAATACGATTCCTAGAGGGTGCCCAGCACCTCTGGTGCTTGGCCCCCTAAATATAGCTGCAAGCAGCAATGCGGGGGCCAAGCACCGTTTGACAGGGTCTAACACTGGGGACCTATAAATTGCTGTGGGTAATGAGGAGACTGGCTGGAATGTGCATGCCAAATTTCACAACTTTTTACCAAACGGTTCTAGGGGCTGCCATAGACTTCCTATATAAAATATCCTTATATTTTTTACCACAAAGTGGAGAAAATGAGCGTTATGTACAAAGAGTCATTTCGAGCAGATCAGTGATTTTGATGTCAATATTTATTGATTTAATGACACCTCAAACATCTAAAACAACAGAGAAAGAGATTTTTGATGACAAAGTACATTTTTTATTTACAAATATAAGAATATAAGGCTCTTTGAATTGAAAATTCCTTCAAATCAATAGTGCCAAGAGATGTTTACAGGATATATCTTTTCCTATAAAATAGAACTTTGTCACTTCACAACAATATTGAGGCTCAGAGTACAGATCCATAATAAAAATAAAAATTAATACACACACACACACACACACATATATGTACATACACACAAGCCCATGCATAAACCTTTACACACACACAGCTACACACACACACACACGCACACGCACGCACACACGTGCGTATACACACGCACGTACACACACATAACTTCATTCATTACAATTCCCACACAGCAGCATCATGTAAACTTAATTCTTCTCATCTCATGCCTCTCTGGAGACCAGGATCTACTGCTCCAAGTCAGTAAACTTCTTCTTTGGCGCTGTCGTAGTTCTGATCAGAGTTCTTGCTCCGCGCAGCGCACACACGACATGCCCCCTGCCTCAGACAGAGCAGATCTCGGCCCTGACCTCGCTGCTTGATCCGGCTTGTCTCTGTGATCCTCTGATCCAGGATCCTAGGTCCCAAGAGCGATCAGACCGCTCCATAGGCGCTGATCAACAGTCATCTGCTTTTCCGGATTCCCTCACCATCTTGCTCCTCTGGCCAATACACAGTACACAAACTACACGGTCTAACAAGGTCTGACAGGATCTAACAGAGTCTGACAGGGTCTGACAGGGTCAGGGTCTAACCCTGTCAGAACAGACACATCAAAGACAGATCAAAGGTTGCTAGGTGCGTTGCTAGGCAGTTGACAAATTTCTGCAACTTTGACCTGCTGGTGCCACTAGACGGTTGGAGCTGGGGACCTATAAATTGCTGTGGGTAATGAGGAGACTGGCTGGAATGTGCATGCCAAATTTCACAACTTTTTACCAAACGGTTCTAGGGGCTGCCATAGACTTCCTATACTAGAAGAATAATAATAATAATAATAAATATAGCTGCAAGCAGCAATGCGGGGGCCAAGCACCGTTTGACAGGGTCTAACAAGGTCTGACAGGATCTAACAGAGTCTGACAGGGTCTGACAGGGTCAGGGTCTAACCCTGTCAGAACAGACACATCAAAGACAGATCAAAGGGTTGCTAGGTGCGTTGCTAGGCAGTTGACAAATTTCTGCAACTTTGACCTGCTGGTGCCACTAGACGGTTGGAGCTGGGGACCTATAAATTGCTGTGGGTAATGAGGAGACTGGCTGGAATGTGCATGCCAAATTTCACAACTTTTTACCAAACGGTTCTAGGGGCTGCCATAGACTTCCTATACTAGAAGAATAATAATAATAATAATAACTTTCAGACCCGAACATCAAAGCAAAGATCAAAGGGTTACTAGGCAACTCGCCTAGGCAACGGAATACGATTCCTAGAGGGTGCCCAGCACCTCTGGTGCTTGGCCCCCTAAATATAGCTGCAAGCAGCAATGCGGGGGCCAAGCACCGTTTGACAGGGTCTAACAAGGTCTGACAGGATCTAACAGAGTCTGACAGGGTCTGACAGGGTCAGGGTCTAACCCTGTCAGAACAGACAGATCAAAGACAGATCAAAGGTTGCTAGGTGCGTTGCTAGGCAGTTGACAAATTTCTGCAACTTTGACCTGCTGGTGCCACTAGACGGTTGGAGCTGGGGACCTATAAATTGCTGTGGGTAATGAGGAGACTGGCTGGAAAACTTTTAGATCATTTTCACAGATTTTCCAAGACTAACAGAATACTGAGTTCTTTGACTATATAAACATGGTACACATCAAAATGAAGTGTAGACTCTCTTCTTTCACCTAGAAAACAGAATTATGTAAACTTAATTCTTCTCATCTCATGCCTCTTTGGAAACCAGGATCCAAGATAGTAAACTTCTTTGGCGCTGTCGTGATTCTAATTATTTAAAAAAATGCTGCTTGTAGCTATATTATTAGGGACCGAGCCCGAAGGGGGACGAAGGTCCCTATTGTTGTTGCTTTGTTTCCGTATTATTATTCTTGTTCATACACGCTGGGGCAATTTTGAGCATGTTCCCATGCTTCAAAACAAACGAAACTTTGCACGGGCATCACAAAGTGCTGCCAGTACGACCACACAAAGTCTCGTCCCTGGGGGACCTGGGGGTCCCTGGGAGACCCCCCACTGGGGGACCCCCAGTGGGGGGTCTCCTAGACCGTACCTCAGATGGGCATAAATTTTGGTAAGCATAATCTTAAGACGTTGGAGATGTTAAATTGCGAAGGATTTTCAAATAGGCGGTAATATGACGATACGGCGGATCGATAAAGTTAGGTATGGAATTTGAAACACTTCTCCTACACCGTACCTCAGATAGGCTTAAATTTTGGTGAACATAATCTTAAGACGTTGGAGATGTTAAATTGCGAAGGATTTTCAAATAGGCGGTAATATGACGACACGGCGGATCAATAAAGTTAGGTATTTATTGAATGGGAGTGATGAGTTATGAATGGGAGGTATTTGTTGCTAGGCAACGCCCTGATCAAAGGTACATTGATCTTTGTACCTTTGGTCTGATATAGCTGCAAGCAGCAATGTGGGGACAAGCATCGAAGGTTCATGTAGGCCTCAGCATGGAGGCCACATGCAGGGTCTGACAGGGTCTAACAGAGTCTGACAGGGTCTGACAGGGTCTGACAGGGTCTGTTAGACCCTGACAGGGTATCTACAATGTCATGGCCACGCCCAACAGGAAGTGAGATAATTGTGCCAGGCACACGAAATTTGGTATGGCTGTGCGTCTCAGTAAGACGAACAAACGCAGGTGCGAGGTCCCGACCAACGCCGCTTGCGGCTTTAATTATATATTATTCTTCTTATTCTTTATTCCTTTCACCATGGGGAGTCTGTGTTTCAGCAAAAACAGTTTTTTTTACCAAAAGTGGAGAAAACAAGCATTTTCTACAAAGAGTCATTTCAAGCAGATCGGTGATTTTAACGTCAATATTTATTGATTTAGTGACACCTCAAACATCTAAAACAACAGAGAAACAGATTTTTGATGACAAAGTACATTTTTTATTTACAAATATAAGAATATAAGGCTCTTTGAATTGAAAATTCCTTCAAATCAATAGTGCCAAGAGATGTTTACAGGATATATCTTTTCCTATAAAATAGAACTTTATCACTTCACAACAATATTGAGGCTCAGAGTACAGATCCATAATAAAAATAAAAATTAATACACACACACACACACACATATATGTACATACACACAAGCCCATGCATAAACCTTTACACACACACAGCTACACACACACACACACGCACACGCACGCACACACGTGCGTATACACACGCACGTACACACACATAACTTCATTCATTACAATTCCCACACAGCAGCATCATGTAAACTTAATTCTTCTCATCTCATGCCTCTCTGGAGACCAGGATCTACTGCTCCAAGTCAGTAAACTTCTTCTTTGGCGCTGTCGTAGTTCTGATCAGAGTTCTTGCTCCGCGCAGCGCACACACGACATGCCCCCTGCCTCAGACAGAGCAGATCTCGGCCCTGACCTCGCTGCTTGATCCGGCTTGTCTCTGTGATCCTCTGATCCAGGATCCTAGGTCCCAAGAGCGATCAGACCGCTCCATAGGCGCTGATCAACAGTCATCTGCTTTTCCGGATTCCCTCACCATCTTGCTCCTCTGGCCAATACACAGTACACAAACTACACTCTTCCTCTCTTCCGGGTCTCCGATCGGCAGATAATGATACAAGATTGCTACCTACAGGTTGGGAGACGTGAATTACACCTTCAAAGCTGCTCCAGGTCATATTCTAGCGACCCCCGCTGAAAAACACCCTTGACAAATATATTCGTCACGGCACTCAACGTTTGGACTCAACATGACAAATTTCTGCAACTTTGACCTCACCGTTTGACAGGGTCTAACAAGGTCTGACAGGATCTAACAGAGTCTGACAGGGTCTGACAGGGTCAGGGTCTAACCCTGTCAGAACAGACACATCAAAGACAGATCAAAGGTTGCTAGGTGCGTTGCTAGGCAGTTGACAAATTTCTGCAACTTTGACCTGCTGGTGCCACTAGACGGTTGGAGCTGGGGACCTATAAATTGCTGTGGGTAATGAGGAGACTGGCTGGAATGTGCATGCCAAATTTCACAACTTTTTACCAAACGGTTCTAGGGGCTGCCATAGACTTCCTATACTAGAAGAATAATAATAATAATAATAACTTTCAGACCCGAACATCAAAGCAAAGATCAAAGGGTTACTAGGCAACTCGCCTAGGCAACGGAATACGATTCCTAGAGGGTGCCCAGCACCTCTGGTGCTTGGCCCCCTAAATATAGCTGCAAGCAGCAATGCGGGGGCCAAGCACCGTTTGACAGGGTCTAACAAGGTCTGACACACATAACTTCATTCATTACAATTCCCACACAGCAGCATCATGTAAACTTAATTCTTCTCATCTCATGCCTCTCTGGAGACCAGGATCTACTGCTCCAAGTCAGTAAACTTCTTCTTTGGCGCTGTCGTAGTTCTGATCAGAGTTCTTGCTCCGCGCAGCGCACACACGACATGCCCCCTGCCTCAGACAGAGCAGATCTCGGCCCTGACCTCGCTGCTTGATCCGGCTTGTCTCTGTGATCCTCTGATCCAGGATCCTAGGTCCCAAGAGCGATCAGATCGCTCCATAGGCGCTGATCAACAGTCATCTGCTTTTCCGGATTCCCTCACCATCTGGCTCCTCTGGCCAATACACAGTACACAAACTACACTCTTCCTCTCTTCCGGGTCTCCGATCGGCAGATAATGATACAAGATTGCTACCTACAGGTTGGGAGACGTGAATTACACCTTCAAAGCTGCTCCAGGTCATATTCTAGCGACCCCCGCTGAAAAACACCCTTGACAAATATATTCGTCACGGCACTCAACGTTTGGATTCAACATGACAAATTTCTGCAACTTTGACCTCACCGTTTGACAGGGTCTAACAAGGTCTGACAGGATCTAACAGAGTCTGACAGGGTCTGACAGGGTCAGGGTCTAACCCTGTCAGAACAGACACATCAAAGACGGATCAAAGGTTGCTAGGTGCGTTGCTAGGCAGTTGACAAATTTCTGCAACTTTGACCTGCTGCTGCCACTAGACGGTTGGAGCTGGGGACCTATAAATCGCTGTGGGTAATGAGGAGACTGGCTGGAATGTGCATGCCAAATTTCACAACTTTTTACCAAACGGTTCTAGGGGCTGCCATAGACTTCCTATACTAGAAGAATAATAATAATAATAATAACTTTCAGACCCGAACATCAAAGCAAAGATCAAAGGGTTACTAGGCAACTCGCCTAGGCAACGGAATACGATTCCTAGAGGGTGCCCAGCACCTCTGGTGCTTGGCCCCCTAATAATAATAACTTTCAGACCCGAACATCAAAGCAAAGATCAAAGGGTTACCAGGCAACTCGCCTAGGCAACGGAATACGATTCCTAGAGGGTGCCCAGCACCTCTGGTGCTTGGCCCCCTAATAATAACTTTCCGACCCAAAGATCAAAGCAAAGATCAAAGGGTTACCAGGCAACTCGCCTAGGCAACGGAATACGATTCCTAGAGGGTGCCCAGCACCTCTGGTGCTTGGCCCCCTAAATATAGCTGCAAGCAGCAATGCGGGGGCCAAGCACCGTTTGACAGGGTCTAACAAGGTCTGACAGGATCTAACAGAGTAACAAACAGTTCTAGGGGCTGCCATAGACTTCCTATATAAAATATCCTTATATTTTTTACCACAAAGTGGAGAAAATGAGCGTTATGTACAAAGAGTCATTTCGAGCAGATCGGTGATTTTGATGTCAATATTTATTGATTTAATGACACCTCAAACATCTAAAACAACAGAGAAACAGATTTTTGATGACAAAGTACATTTTTTATTTACAAATATAAGAATATAAGGCTCTTTGAATTGAAAATTCCTTCAAATCAATAGTGCCAAGAGATGTTTACAGGATATATCTTTTCCTATAAAATAGAACTTTGTCACTTCACAACAATATTGAGGCTCAGAGTACAGATCCATAATAAAAATAAAAATTAATACACACACACACACACACACACCAGAGGTGTGGACTCGAGTTATGTGACTTCGACTCGAGTCAGACTCGAGTCACGAATTTGATAACTTTAGACTCGACTCGACAAAATGTACAAACACTTGCAACTCGACTTGGACTTCAATATTAATAACTCGTGACTTCACTTGGACTTAGGCCTTTTGACTTGTGATGACTTGCTACGTCCAATGAAAAAAAACAAACTCTAAAAGTATGTTGATAAGGACCGCACTCGTACTTGTGAATCTGCAAAAATGTATGCAAAGAGCATGTGCGCGCGGCTTGCACAACATCCAATCACAGTAGATCTACGTTGCTTTCATTCGACCGCATCCAAGGCAAATTGCACAACAAATGATGCGGAAACAAGCATCCACGCGCCAGATCTTGCAGACGTTATATGATTTGTAGAAATTTTATTTCTTTGTAAAGGGGACTCGAAATGACTCGAAACTAAAATGCTAGGACTTTGGACTCGACTTGAGACTTGTGAGCTTTGACTTCGGACTTGACTCGGCACTTGGATACTCTTGACTCGCGACTTCACTCGGACTTGAGTGCAAAAGACTTAGACTTACTTGGGACTCGCCCAGCAATGACTTTGTCCCACCTCTGACACACACACACATATATGTACATACACACAAGCCCATGCATAAACCTTTACACACACACAGCTACACACACACACACACGCACACGCACACACGTGCGTATACACACGCACGTACACACACATAACTTCATTCATTACAATTCCCACACAGCAGCATCATGTAAACTTAATTCTTCTCATCTCATGCCTCTCTGGAGACCAGGATCTACTGCTCCAAGTCAGTAAACTTCTTCTTTGGCGCTGTCGTAGTTCTGATCAGAGTTCTTGCTCCGCGCAGCGCACACACGACATTCCCCCTGCCTCAGACAGAGCAGATCTCGGCCCTGACCTCGCTGCTTGATCCGGCTTGTCTCTGTGATCCTCTGATCCAGGATCCTAGGTCCCAAGAGCGATCAGATCGCTCCATAGGCGCTGATCAACAGTCATCTGCTTTTCCGGATTCCCTCACCATCTGGCTCCTCTGGCCAATACACAGTACACAAACTACACTCTTCCTCTCTTCCGGGTCTCCGATCGGCAGATAATGATACAAGATTGCTACCTACAGGTTGGGAGACGTGAATTACACCTTCAAAGCTGCTCCAGGTCATATTCTAGCGACCCCCGCTGAAAAACACCCTTGACAAATATATTCGTCACGGCACTCAACGTTTGGATTCAACATGACAAATTTCTGCAACTTTGACCTCACCGTTTGACAGGGTCTAACAAGGTCTGACAGGATCTAACAGAGTCTGACAGGGTCTGACAGGGTCAGGGTCTAACCCTGTCAGAACAGACACATCAAAGACAGATCAAAGGTTGCTAGGTGCGTTGCTAGGCAGTTGACAAATTTCTGCAACTTTGACCTGCTGCTGCCACTAGACGGTTGGAGCTGGGGACCTATAAATCGCTGTGGGTAATGAGGAGACTGGCTGGAATGTGCATGCCAAATTTCACAACTTTTTACCAAACGGTTCTAGGGGCTGCCATAGACTTCCTATACTAGAAGAATAATAATAATAATAATAACTTTCAGACCCGAACATCAAAGCAAAGATCAAAGGGTTACTAGGCAACTCGCCTAGGCAACGGAATACGATTCTAGAGGGTGCCCAGCACCTCTGGTGCTTGGCCCCCTAATAATAATAACTTTCAGACCCGAACATCAAAGCAAAGATCAAAGGGTTACTAGGCAACTCGCCTAGGCAACGGAATACGATTCCTAGAGGGTGCCCAGCACCTCTGGTGCTTGGCCCCCTAATAATAACTTTCCGACCCAAAGATCAAAGCAAAGATCAAAGGGTTACCAGGCAACTCGCCTAGGCAACGGAATACGATTCCTAGAGGGGGCCAAGCACCTCTGGTGCTTGGCCCCCCTAAATATAGCTGCAAGCAGCAATGCGGGGGCCAAGCACCGTTTGACAGGGTCTAACAAGGTCTGACAGGATCTAACAGAGTAACAAACAGTTCTAGGGGCTGCCATAGACTTCCTATATAAAATATCCTTATATTTTTTACCACAAAGTGGAGAAAATGAGCGTTATGTACAAAGAGTCATTTCGAGCAGATCGGTGATTTTGATGTCAATATTTATTGATTTAATGACACCTCAAACATCTAAAACAACAGAGAAACAGATTTTTGATGACAAAGTACATTTTTTATTTACAAATATAAGAATATAAGGCTCTTTGAATTGAAAATTCCTTCAAATCAATAGTGCCAAGAGATGTTTACAGGATATATCTTTTCCTATAAAATAGAACTTTGTCACTTCACAACAATATTGAGGCTCAGAGTACAGATCCATAATAAAAATAAAAATTAATACACACACACACACACACACCAGAGGTGTGGACTCGAGTTATGTGACTTCGACTCGAGTCAGACTCGAGTCACGAATTTGATAACTTTAGACTCGACTCGACAAAATGTACAAACACTTGCAACTCGACTTGGACTTCAATATTAATAACTCGTGACTTCACTTGGACTTAGGCCTTTTGACTTGTGATGACTTGCTACGTCCAATGAAAAAAAACAAACTCTAAAAGTATGTTGATAAGGACCGCACTCGTACTTGTGAATCTGCAAAAATGTATGCAAAGAGCATGTGCGCGCGGCTTGCACAACATCCAATCACAGTAGATCTACGTTGCTTTCATTCGACCGCATCCAAGGCAAATTGCACAACAAATGATGCGGAAACAAGCATCCACGCGCCAGATCTTGCAGACGTTATATGATTTGTAGAAATTTTATTTCTTTGTAAAGGGGACTCGAAATGACTCGAAACTAAAATGCTAGGACTTTGGACTCGACTTGAGACTTCTGAGCTTTGACTTCGGACTTGACTCGGCACTTGGATACTCTTGACTCGCGACTTCACTCGGACTTGAGTGCAAAAGACTTAGACTTACTTGGGACTTGCCCAGCAATGACTTTGTCCCACCTCTGACACACACACACATATATGTACATACACACAAGCCCATGCATAAACCTTTACACACACACAGCTACACACACACACACACGCACACGCACACACGTGCGTATACACACGCACGTACACACACATAACTTCATTCATTACAATTCCCACACAGCAGCATCATGTAAACTTAATTCTTCTCATCTCATGCCTCTCTGGAGACCAGGATCTACTGCTCCAAGTCAGTAAACTTCTTCTTTGGCGCTGTCGTAGTTCTGATCAGAGTTCTTGCTCCGCGCAGCGCACACACGACATGCCCCCTGCCTCAGACAGAGCAGATCTCGGCCCTGACCTCGCTGCTTGATCCGGCTTGTCTCTGTGATCCTCTGATCCAGGATCCTAGGTCCCAAGAGCGATCAGATCGCTCCATAGGCGCTGATCAACAGTCATCTGCTTTTCCGGATTCCCTCACCATCTTGCTCCTCTGGCCAATACACAGTACACAAACTACACTCTTCCTCTCTTCCGGGTCTCCGATCGGCAGATAATGATACAAGATTGCTACCTACAGGTTGGGAGACGTGAATTACACCTTCAAAGCTGCTCCAGGTCGTATTCTAGCGACCCCCGCTGAAAAACACCCTTGACAAATATATTCGTCACGGCACTCAACGTTTGGATTCAACATGACAAATTTCTGCAACTTTGACCTGCTGCTGCCACTAGACGGTTGGAGCTGGGGACCTATAAATTGCTGTGGGTAATGAGGAGACTGGCTGGAATGTGCATGCCAAATTTCACAACTTTTTACCAAATGGTTCTAGGGGCTGCCATAGACTTCCTATACTAGAATAATAATAATAATAATAACTTTCAGACCCGAACATCAAAGCAAAGATCAAAGGGTTACTAAGCAACTCGCCTAGGCAACGGAATACGATTCCTAGAGGGTGCCCAGCACCTCTGGTGCTTGGCCCCCTAAATATAGCTGCAAGCAGCAATGCGGGGGCCAAGCACCGTTTGACAGGGTCTAACAAGGTCTGACAGGATCTAACAGAGTCTGACAGGGTCTGACAGGGTCAGGGTCTAACCCTGTCAGAACAGACACATCAAAGACAGATCAAAGGTTGCTAGGTGCGTTGCTAGGCAGTTGACAAATTTCTGCAACTTTGACCTGCTGGTGCCACTAGACGGTTGGAGCTGGGGACCTATAAATTGCTGTGGGTAATGAGGAGACTGGCTGGAATGTGCATGCCAAATTTCACAACTTTTTACCAAACGGTTCTAGGGGCTGCCATAGACTTCCTATACTAGAAGAATAATAATAATAATAATAACTTTCAGACCCGAACATCAAAGCAAAGATCAAAGGGTTACTAGGCAACTCGCCTAGGCAACGGAATACGATTCCTAGAGGGTGCCCAGCACCTCTGGTGCTTGGCCCCCTAAATATAGCTGCAAGCAGCAATGCGGGGGCCAAGCACCGTTTGACAGGGTCTAACAAGGTCTGACAGGATCTAACAGAGTCTGACAGGGTCTGACAGGGTCAGGGTCTAACCCTGTCAGAACAGACACATCAAAGACAGATCAAAGGTTGCTAGGTGCGTTGCTAGGCAGTTGACAAATTTCTGCAACTTTGACCTGCTGGTGCCACTAGACGGTTGGAGCTGGGGACCTATAAATTGCTGTGGGTAATGAGGAGACTGGCTGGAATGTGCATGCCAAATTTCACAACTTTTTACCAAACGGTTCTAGGGGCTGCCATAGACTTCCTATACTAGAAGAATAATAATAATAATAATAACTTTCAGACCCGAACATCAAAGCAAAGATCAAAGGGTTACTAGGCAACTCGCCTAGGCAACGGAATACGATTCCTAGAGGGTGCCCAGCACCTCTGGTGCTTGGCCCCCTAATAATAATAACTTTCAGACCCGAACATCAGTGGTTCAACATTTGGGAATTGATCTTTTGGATATTTCATGATAAACAAAATAGTAATAATAATCGAAACCAAAATACAAAACTGCCCCCGTCTGGGAAGATGACGTCATGACATTGAGAGCATTCTGTCAAACAGCTTCATCCACCAGACTGTCAGACTGTTAGAACAGGTCTGTTTTTAAGAATTTTTTATTTCATTTTTCTATTGTTGAGTTGAAATTTTCACAAACAGCTATACAAATAGTAAATCCATCATTGTCCACTGTATAATATTATTATAGACACTGTAACAGGTCTATACAATATAATATATATTGAAAATTGACCTCGTATGATGTGAAGTCAATAGCTTTTTTCAGCATGTGTTTTCAGGTTTTTCAGATTGAAACCCTGAATCTTTTTTCCCAGCGATACAAAACATGCCAAAGAGAGGTGGTTAGATGAGTTAAATCATGGTGTATTTCGAGAGTGATGTCATGACGGCCTTATAGAATCTTTTGGTTTGAATGTATGGCTGCTCTGCACCAACTGAGAGACTACAGAGGAGGTCTATGAAGTTGCAAGGAGAACAATGGAGTCCCCGGTCGGTGCACTGTCCAGTACCTCTCCCAGAGACTCCAAGAAGGCCGGGTACTCTGCACTGTTGTTTGGCCCGTAGGCGACAGTGAGAGACCTGTCCCCGACCCGAAGGTGCAGGGACACCTCTCGTTCACCAGGGTGAACTCCTACACACGGCGGCTGAGCTGTGGGGCAATGAGCAGGCCCACAGCCCACCGCCGTTCCCCGCGGGCAACGCCTGAGAAATGGAGAGTCCAGCCCCCCTCAAGGAGTTGGGTTCCAGAGCCCAAGCTGTGCGTGGAGGTGCAGCCGACTATATCTTGTCGGTAACGTTCAACCTCCCGCACGAGCTCGGGCTCCTTCCCCCCCAGCGAGGTGACATTCCATTTCTCCAGAGCTAGTCTGCATATCCAGAGATCCGGTTGTCGAGGCCCCTGCCTTCGACTGCCGCTCAAATCTCCAGGCACCCGGCCCCTATGGATCCTCCTGTGGGTGGTGGGTCAACAGGATGATGGCCCCACATCGCTCCTTCGGGAGCCTGGCCGGGCCCCGTGGGGGAAGGCCCAGCCACCAGACGCTTGCCGACGAGCATCCACCCCAGGCCTCGTTGTAAAACTCATCATAAAGTGCTTCTGAACCGCTCTTAGTCTGACCCATCCCTCAGGACCTGTTTGCCTTGGGTGACCAGGGGCATGAAGCCCCCGACAACAAAAGCTCCTGGGATCATTCGGGCAATCAGACCCCTCCACCACGTTAAGGTGGTGGTTTAAGGAAGGGTACTACACTACAAAACAGTAATGGTCCTAATGGTAGTGGTACTAACGGTAGTGGTACTACATTAGTGGTACCAACGGTAGTGGTACTAACACTAGTTCATAGTTCATAGTTTGCTTTATTGTCGAAAAACCATATGTACGAGACACATAGAAGATCGAAATTTCGTTTCCCCCTGACCAATCAGGACAGTGATAGAGACGACCAGGGGAGATAACAGAGTTGAAAAGTGCAGTAGAATCATAACAAACATATTACGACAACAACAATTGGACAGGTAAAACACACAGCGATTTTTTCGTTGGTGACAGACGGGCGGGTGGGAAGGGGAGCAGTCCAGAAAAATCGATGAAATTGATTGACAACTGAAGCAGAGGCGAACATTACTAAATAGACAGGGCAGAGTGTTTTACATAAAACATATCAGTGTGAGCCAAATGTGGAGTGTCTTGTTTTGTAGAGTGCTGTGATAAGCCGGCAGCTGTCGGCCTTGGACGTGTTTGTGCAGAAGGTGCAGTCAAAACAAAGAGTCCAGTTGAATCACACTTTTAGGAGAATTGATTACACCAAAGGGGAAATTTAACATAATCGATACATTTAGAACGCAGGCGAACAGACAATTTGCCAGAACCCTGGTTTCTGCCAGGCCCCCAACTTCCTGCAGGGCTGTGTGACTCGCAATCCTCCCCCGCACGTATAATAATGAATACGGACAAAGCTGTTCCACACAGTTCCACATCAATTATCCGATGTTATCCAGCGCCAGGGGGGTTTCCACAGATTGTGATGGTACAGTTCAATCTGTGTTTTCTCCTTCTAATGTAGCCTCCCCCAGTTTGCAACCCCTAAAATGACCGGTCCGGCGGCTCGGAGCTCTTTTATCCGCTCGGCTCCAATTAGTGATGGGTCAGAAAGTATTCCCCAGGCCAATCCAGATGTCCTGCCATCAAAATTCCAAAACTAAATCATTCCGCTTCCTCCGGTAACAGCGGTGCCAGGTGCACGGCACATCCCTCGTGTATCAGGGAGCAGGTTTCCTTGGGACTGTCCAGCTCTCCGGACCAGCGCTCCTCCTTGAAAAAGTATACCAATTGCGTTGGGACCAGCTTTATCCAATTCATGATTTAGGATTGTTCCAACAGGAGAAAAATGACGAGACAAGAGAAATAAAATATCAGACAGAGCAAAGATAAGGGAGGAAGAAGAAAGTGTGTCTGCTGTTCACGACAGCTAGAATGCTAGCTAATGTAGTACCACTCCTCCTTTTTATAGTCGATTAATCAATCGACTGGACATGTGTTTATAGTTGACCATGAATTTCTTTAGTCGACTACAGCCCTATGTGTTCTCTGTCTGCAAGTGAAGCTCAGGCAACCCAGGTTCTAAAACAAATGAAGAAATATAGCTCCCTCTGGTGGTGTTTTGAGGGCCAAAATATTTTTACATGGGAAAACAGGGGTCAAAAAATGTTTGCCTGAACTGGGAGACAATGTTTTATTTGCCAAATTTACACAGGTTAAAAAAAGTGCATTAATTGTAGCAGGGGTGTCACACTTGTGGCCCAGGGGCTGGATCCGGCCCTCCAAGACCTTTATTCTGGCCCTCGGCTGATTTTCTTTTAAAATATTTTAATTATATTTTAATTTTCTATTAAAATATTGGTCATTTTCTGCGCCTCTTTTCTGCACAGTTTAGCATAGCAGCATCTCCAGCGCCTCTGTGTGTGGCCCGTCCCACCAGAGCAGCACAAATGAAGACTTGCCTCTTTCTAAAAGGACGATCATTTTGACTGTTGACGCGACACCCTCATCAGCAAAACGTCAAAAATGAGAAAAGTGGACGCCGAGTGCAGGATTTTCCAAGAAAAATTGACTAATTCCTATTTGTTCATGGAGGTGAATGAGAAAACCTGTACGCTTGGTGTGTTTGCAACAAGTGGCGGTGCTCAACGAATATAATTTTAAAGGTTCCATGGCATGAAATTTTCACTTTCTGAGGTTTTTGACCGTTAATGTGAGCTTAATGTGTGTAGCCCCCCCCATGGTTACATGTTGCTGAGTTACTGGGGCAACATGGTCTTAGCAGATAGTCTGGTCGTGGGCTGGCTAAGTTCTGTCTTACTTAGGCCGTGTCGCAGAGAATACGTACCTGACGTAAACAGAGTGTCAAACACACAGTTCCGCACACCTCCCGCATGAGTATCTGTGTTGTCCGAAAACAACATCAGCAAAAAAACAAATTACCTTACGTTCTCGGTTCTTGACAATTCTCCGGTAATCTAAACATATGCTTTTCAACCGCTGTCTTTACGACATTAACATATAGAAGAATTCCAGCAGTATTTCAAAGAATATCTGTGGTCGAGTGGATTTGTGCTTTGACTCTCGTGTGGGCGGGCCGGGTTCGATTCCCGCTATTGACCTATTGATGCCCACGTCAAATTTCAGTTATATTTTCACGCATTTATATTTGCAACATATTACAGAAATGGAAATGAATTTAACCTACAATTACTCTTATCATCACATCAAATTATATCAGCTGGGCCTAACATCACTCTCACTTGACGATATTGACACTTTATATTTTATGCGACATCTCTATCAAAGAATACAGTTACAGGTAAACCTTTACTTTTAAAACAAAATGTAGCCAAATAACAGGCACACTCCATGATGCAACATTTCAATGATTCAACAAATTTGCTTAAGAGATGCTGTGCAAGCATCTTTAATGAAATCCTATTTATCAATTTCCATCAATAGGCATAAAACAATAAAAGACATTAGGTATGACATTCTGGTGTGAGGCCACTGCTGGAGGACTGCTGAGGGTCAGGCAAGGCACTGCTGGAGGACTGCTGAGGGTCAGGCAAGGCACTGCTGGAGGACTGCTGAGGGTCAGGCAAGGCACTGCTGGAGGACTGCTGAGGAGGGTCCAAGTGTACGCCATCTTCAGTAACTTGAATATACTCTTCAGGAGAACTCGCAGGAAGGATCTTTGATGGGGTCCCTCCTTCAATTACCTCCACCAGTGGGTGACCCCGGTTTAGGGCCAGTGCCAGCTCCTCTGCAGGTGAAAGGTTTTGAGGGAGGCTCCCACCTCCTGTGGCTTGGTAGCTACTGTTCATTTTAAATTAAATTAAGGTACCATTTCAACAGTATTACTAATTTCACTGAATAATAATATTAATATTAGCCTACTTACCACTCTGCAAAATGTTATTATGCTTTGTCTTTACCTGTAAAACAGTCCTCTTCACATTATTCCTGCTCAAAGACAAGATAACACAATTTAACGTATTAGTTGGAGCAAATACTTTTACACAGTAAAAATAAATTACAACTGACAAGACTGCTATACAAATGTATAATAATTATGCCATCAACTGCCTACCATGAGAATCGAACTCACAATCTCCCGCACCCTAGACAGCGACTTTCCCCCTGCGCCACAGATCAGCGTTGGTGAAAAACAGACTTAAAAAACTCAATGTCCAGCACTGTTATAGGACTTAACTTACGTATTTAAGCGTTCGGCGATCTTCTGTCACGCCATGTCTCTTGCCTTGGTTATCGCAAGTGCATTGTAGAGTTCCAAAAGCAACTTCTGTTCTGATGCGCTGAAATAATCGGCCCGAATCTTCCACATGATCGCGTTTTCGACAGTCGCTTGTTCAGGGCTTCTTACCTTCCCCGTGCACGTGTCTAGGCCCGGCCTGATTAGGCCTGACTGGGCTTAGCTCTGACTAGGCGCAGCTGAAACGCGTTAGTGGAACGGGTTCAAGCTTTTGTCTAAGTTGTGTCTCAGCCAGGCGAGAACTTAGCACTTAGTCGCGGCTAAGTTTAGCCATGTTCGTGGAATACCCCCCATGTGCGTTGCTAGGCAGTTGACAAATTTCTGCAACTTTGACCTGCTGCTGCCACTAGACGGTTGGGGCTGGGGACCTATAAATCGCTGTGGGTAATGAGGAGACTGGCTGGAATGTGCATGCCAAATTTCACAACTTTTTACCAAACGGTTCTAGGGGCTGCCATAGACTTTCTATATAAAATATCCTTATATTTTTTTACCACAAAGTGGAGAAAATGAGCGTTATGTACAAAGAGTCATTTCGAGCAGATCGGTGATTTTGATGTCAATATTTATTGATTTAATGACACCTCAAACATCTAAAACAACAGAGAAACAGATTTTTGATGACAAAGTACATTTTTTATTTACAAATATAAGAATATAAGGCTCGGCTGATTTTCTTTTAAAATATTTTAATTATATTTTAATTTTCTATTAAAATATTGGTCATTTTCTGCGCCTCTTTTCTGCACAGTTTAGCATAGCAGCATCTCCAGCGCCTCTGTGTGTGGCCCGTCCCACCAGAGCAGCACAAATGAAGACTTGCCTCTTTCTAAAAGGACGATCATTTTGACTGTTGACGCGACACCCTCATCAGCAAAACGTCAAAAATGAGAAAAGTGGACGCCGAGTGCAGGATTTTCCAAGAAAAATTGACTAATTCCTATTTGTTCATGGAGGTGAATGAGAAAACCTGTACGCTTGGTGTGTTTGCAACAAGTGGCGGTGCTCAACGAATATAATTTTAAAGGTTCCATGGCATGAAATTTTCACTTTCTGAGGTTTTTGACCGTTAATGTGAGCTTAATGTGTGTAGCCCCCCCCATGGTTACATGTTGCTGAGTTACTGGGGCAACATGGTCTTAGCAGATAGTCTGGTCGTGGGCTGGCTAAGTTCTGTCTTACTTAGGCCGTGTCGCAGAGAATACGTACCTGACGTAAACAGAGTGTCAAACACACCGTTCCGCACACCTCCCCGCATGAGTATCTGTGTTGTCCGAAAACAACATCAGCAAAAAAACAAATTACCTTACGTTCTCGGTTCTTGACAATTCTCCGGTAATCTAAACATATGCTTTTCAACCGCTGTCTTTACGACATTAACATATAGAAGAATTCCAGCAGTATTTCAAAGAATATCTGTGGTCGAGTGGATTTGTGCTTTGACTCTCGTGTGGGCGGGCCGGGTTCGATTCCCGCTATTGACCTATTGATGCCCACGTCAAATTTCAGTTATATTTTCACGCATTTATATTTGCAACATATTACAGAAATGGAAATGAATTTAACCTACAATTACTGTTATCATCACATAAATTATATCAGTTGGGCCTAACATCACTCTCACTTGACGACATTGACACTTTATATTTTATGTGACATCTCTATCAAAGAATACAGTTACAGGTAAACCTTTACTTTTAAAACAAAATGTAGCCAAATAACAGGCACACTCCATGATGCAACATTTCAATGATTCAACAAATTTGCTTAAGAGATGCTGTGCAAGCCTCTTTAATGAAATCCTATTTATCAATTTCCATCAATAGGCATAAAACAATAAAAGACATTAGGTATGACATTCTGGTGTGAGGCCACTGCTGGAGGACTGCTGAGGGTCAGGCAAGGCACTGCTGGAGGACTGCTGAGGGTCAGGCAAGGCACTGCTGGAGGACTGCTGAGGGTCAGGCAAGGCACTGCTGGAGGACTGCTGAGGAGGGTCCAAGTGTACGCCATCTTCAGTAACTTGAATATACTCTTCAGGAGAACTCGCAGGAAGGATCTTTGATGGGGTCCCTCCATCAGTTACCTCCACCAGTGGGCGACCCCGGTTTAGGGCCAGTGCCAGCTCCTCTGCAGGTGAAAGGTTTTGAGGGGGGCTCCCACCTCCTGTGGCTTGGTAGCTACTGTTTATTTTAAATTAAATTAAGGTACCATTTCAACAGTATTACTAATTTCACTGAATAATAATATTAATATTAGCCTACTTACCACTCTGCAAAATGTTATTATGCTTTGTCTTTACCTGCAAAACAGTCCTCTTCACATTATTCCTGCTCAAAGACAAGATAACACAATTCAACGTATTAGTTGGAGCAAATACTTTTACACAGTAAAAATAAATTACAACTGACAAGACTGCTCTACAAATATATAATAATTATGCCATCAACTGCCTACCATGAGAATCGAACTCACAATCTCCCGCTCTCCAGACGGCGACTTTACCCCTGCACCACAGATCAGCGTTGAAAAAAACTCAATGTCCAGCACTGTCATAGGACTTAACTTACGTATTTAAGCGTTCGTCGATCTTCTGTCACGCCATGTCTCTTGCCTTGGTTATCGCAAGTGCATTGTAGAGTTCCAAAAGCAACTTCTGTTCTGATGCGCTGAAATAATCGGCCCGAATCTTCAACATGATCGCGTTTTCGACAGTCGCTTGTTCAGGGCTTCTTACCTTCCCCGTGCACGCGTCTAGGCCCGGCCTGATTAGGCCTGACTGGGCTTAGCTCTGACTAGGCGCAGCTGAAACGCGTTAGTGGAACGGGTTCAAGCTTTTGTCTAAGTTGTGTCTCAGCCAGGCGAGAACTTAGCACTTAGTCGCGGCTAAGTTTAGCCATGTTCGTGGAATACCCCCCATGTGCGTTGCTAGGCAGTTGACAAATTTCTGCAACTTTGACCTGCTGCTGCCACTAGACGGTTGGGGCTGGGGACCTATAAATCGCTGTGGGTAATGAGGAGACTGGCTGGAATGTGCATGCCAAATTTCACAACTTTTTACCAAACGGTTCTAGGGGCTGCCATAGACTTCCTATACTAGAAGAATAATAATAATAATAACTTTGAGACCCGAACATCAAAGCAAAGATCAAAGGGTTACTAGGCAACTCGCCTAGGCAACGGAATACGATTCCTAGAGGGTGCCCAGCACCTCCGGTGCTTGGCCCCCTAATAATAGGAATCAGTAGAAACACTATGGGTGCCTCGCAGCTTCGCTGCTTGGCCCCAATAAGGTTATTACAGTTATGTCTCATCTGCTGCCCGTCTCCCACAAGGAAGTCAAAATCAAATCAGATCTCTCCAACCTTTAGACTATACACTCTTTCATCAGCTCAAGAACAGATGACTGTAATGCACTTTATGCTTTACATGTGATATGTGCGTCTCAGTCCGCCCTCAGCCGCCTCCAGCTCGTACAGAACCCTGCAGCACGTTTTGTAAACAACACCCCCAGACGTCAGTACATCACCCCAAGTCCTCTTACCTGCCATTGGCTTCAGTTTCTTTTAGAATTGATCTTAAGGTTTTATTGTTTGTTCATGCTCCTTATTTGGCTCAACTCCTGTCTATCCACAACTCAAACAGGGTGTTCACAGTCTATCCTAATAATAATAATAATACATTTTATTTATATAGCGCTTTTCAAGACACTCAAAGACACTTCACAAATCATAAAAGAATAAAATATCACAAAATTTACAACATAAAGTCAAACATTTAAAATGTCACAAAATTTACAATATAAAATCAAACATTAAAAGCCATTTTAAACAGGTGGGTTTTGAGTTCTTTTTTGAAGGTGGGGAGATCAGTCACGGAGGGGTTTGGGCAGTGAGTTCCAGAGGGGGGGGCAGCGATGGAGAAGGCTCTGTCCCCCCAGGTTCAGAGCTTGCCTGTCATATATACACAAATAAATAAACTATCGACTCTTAAAGTAGTTTTTTCTGAAAGTCTTAAAGCATTTTGTTATTTTTGCTTCTTCCCTCTAGCTCGGGGGCTCAGTGGAAGGGAACAGTTTCCCCTTTGTCCTGGATTATGAGGAGGGAGATGAGGCGGAGGGCGGCTGTCTCTCAGCGCGTTTGAATAAACTGCTGCAGACACTTCCAGGTTACCCACAATGCTCTTTGGTCAATGGAGTGGTCAACTTCTTCCTGGCTCGCACAGACTCGGCCCAGAAAGTGCGATTCGACCCACTGCTCCAGCGAGTGGCCCACCCAGGTGAGCGTCGTCATTCCCATGATTTTGTTGTTTAGTCTTGGTCAGGACCTCAGCTGGAGGATTTTACCTGGAGCATGTTTTGGGTTAGTGGGGGAAACTGGAGTGCCCGGAGGAAACCCACCCAGACACGGGGAGAACATGCAAACTCCACACAGAAAGGCTCGGGCGACCTGAACCTTGTTGCTGTGACGCACTAGCCATTCAGCAAAAAACAAAACAAAAAAAAAACCCCAAAAAAAACAAATGAAAGAACAAACAAACAGACGACGGAAATCAATCAAAGGCCAAGCTAAACAGGTGAGTCTTGAGCCACTCTTAAAAACATGAACGTTCTCTTTGGCCCTGAGCTCCTCCGGCAGTTCCATAGACGAGGGCCGTAGTCCTGAAAAGACGCCTCTCCGTGTGTGTCCTGACTTTGGGAATGACCAGGAGCTGCCGGAGGAGCGCAGGGTCCATCAAGTTTCGTAAGGAAAAAGCAGTTCTGAAAGATAAGAAGGCCCAAGACCATTAAGACATTTAAAAACCAGTAAAAGAACTTTAAAATCTATCCTGAAACTCACAGGGAGCCAATGCAGTGATTTTAAGACCGGTGTAATGTGGTCCTGCCCTCTGGTCACGTGCTGCTGAATTTTGTATTAATTGCAGACCTGAAATCCTCTTTTTGGGAAGACCAGAGAGCAGGGCATTACAGTAGTCTATACGGCTGGTGATAAAAGCATCAGTGTCTCCATATTGGCCCGAGAGAGAGAATAGGGCTTCTAATCTTCTAATCCTTAATGACTGTAAGGCGCTTTGTGTTACAATTTTGTATGAAAAGCGCTTTATAAATAATGTTTGATTGATAGATTGATTGATTGATAGGGCGATGGCTATGTTTTTTAGGTGATAGAAACCTATTTTTGTGATGTTGATGTGTGGGATAAAAGTCAGCTGAGTCAAAAATGACGCCCAGGTTTTTCACTTGACGAGATGGGTAAAAGGACTGTGCTTGTAGTTTTGATAAAGGTTTCTCTCTCTGGGCCTCAGGACCGATGACTAAAACCTCAGTTTTGTCCTGGTTAAGCTGGAGAAAGTTTCCTGCCATCCAGGATTTGATATCTAGAATGCCGTTAAAAAGAGCATCCATTTCCCTGGTGTCATCAGGAGACATGGAGATGTAAAGCTGCGTATCATCATCATGTTTCCTGATGACACCGCCAAGGGGGAACATGTACAAGTTAAAAAGCCTAAAATGGAACCCTGGGGAACACCACATGTGATGTTATGGATCTTGGAGGAGCATGTGTCCACACTCACCATAAATGTTCTGTCTTTGAGATAGGACGTGAACCATTTGTGAACAGCACCGGAGACGCCGAGGTGTTTTAGCCGAGTTAAAAGAATCATGTGGTCTACTGTGTCAAAGGCAGCGCTCAGATCCAGCAGAACCAACACAGTCACCTTTTGTGAATCACATTTTATTCTAAAATCATTTAAAATCTTTGCCAAGGCAGTCTCGGTGCTGTGGTTCACCCTAAAACCAGATTGATTTTTTTCCTAAATGTTGTGATCATCTAAAAAATCATTTAGATGGATAAAGACAAGTTTCTCTAAAATCTTGCTTAAAAATGGTAAGTTAGACACTGGTCGGTAGTTGTTAAAATCATCTCACCACCGCCGCTTTGAAGCGGTTGGTGATTATTGTGGAGAAGTAATGATTTCTTGCATTTCTTATAGCATTGTTGGGTGATCGTTGTTGATTGATGAATAATTGGTGGTTTATTGTTGTTTTGGTTTTTTTGTTGCGCCTTCCGGGGACTCCGTTGTTCTACTGGGGGACTTCAACGCCCACGTGGGCAACGACAGTGACACCTGGAGAGGGGTGATTGGGAGGAACGGCCTCCCTGATCTGAACCCGAGTGGTGTTCTGTTATTGGACTTCTGTGAAAACCGTTCGGCGCCTCAGGAGGGAGAAGCAGTGCTTCATCAACACTGTTTACAGTGCGGGTGGGGAGCTGTTGACCTCGACTGGGGATGTTATCGGACGTCACGTCTTCCGAGCAGGAAGCAGAGGCTGGGGATTCAGAGGCAGACTCGTTCATCACCCTGGCTGAACTTACTGAGGTGGTTGGAAAGCTTCTCGGTGGCAAGGCCCCGGGGGTAGATGAGATCTGTCCTGAGTATCTTAAGTCTCTGGATGTTGTGGGGCTGTCTTGGATGACACGTCTCTCCAACATCGTGTGGCGGTCGGGGACAGTACCTCTGGGCTGGCAGACCGAGGTGGTGGTCCCTCTGTTTAAGAAGGGGGACAGAAGGGGTCTTCCAAGTTGAACCTCGGATTCAGGAGGAGCAGTGTGATTTTCGTCCTGGCCGGGGAACACTGGACCAGCTCTATACTCTCCATCGGGTGCTCGAGGGTTCATGGGAGTTTGCCCAACCAGTCCACATGTGCTTTGTGGATCTGGAGAAGGCATTCGACCGTGTCCCTCGTGGGGTCCTGTGGAGAGTGCTCTGGGAGTACGGGGTTCGGGGCCCTTTGCTAAGGGCTGTTCGGTCCCTGTATGACCGGAGTAGGAGCTGTGTTCGCATTGCCGGTAGCAAGTCGGACCTGTTTCCAGTGCATGTTGGACTCCAGGGCTGCCCTTTGTCACCGGTTCTTTTCATTATATTTATGGACAGATTTTCAAGGCGCAGTCAGGGGCCGGAGGGGATCCGGTTTGGGAACCACAGGATGTTGTCCTGATGGCTTCATCTAACTGGGACCTCCAATGTGAACTGGGGCGGTTTGCAGCCGAGTGTGAAGCGGCTGGGATGAGGATCAGCTCTTCCAAATCCGAGGCCATGGTTCTCGACCGGAAAAAGGTGACTTGCTCTCTCTGGGTGGGTGGGGAGTCCTTGCCTCAGGTGGAGGAGTTCAAGTATCTTGGGGTCTTGTTCTCGAGTGAGGGGAGGATGGAGCGTGAGATTGACAGATCGGTGCAGCGTCGGCAGTGATGTGGTCGCTGTACTAGACCGTTCTGAGCCAAAAGGCGAAGCTCTCAATTTACCGGTCAATCTACGTTCCTACTCTCACCTATGGTCATGAGCTCTGGGTAATGACCGAAAGGACAAGATTGCGGATACAAGCGGCCGAAATGAGTTTCCTCCGCAGAGTGGGTGGGTGCTCCCTTAGAGATAGGGTGAGAAGCTCAGTCACATGAGAGGGTCTCGGAGTTGAGCCGCTGCATCTTCACATTGAGAGGAGCCAGCTGAGGTGGCTCGGGCATCTGTTCCAGATGCCTCTTGGACACCTCCCTCGTGCTTGGTTATTTTGTCATGCTTCTTCAAGAGTGAGTCGATATTGTATGAGAGGAGACGGGATCCGGGGATGTTGTGGTGATGTCCTTTAAAAAAAAGTTCAGATCTCTAAAAAAATGTGATGAAATTGTCGACATAGGGGATTTTGTTGTCTCTGCAGTATCTTTTGAGCCATATGTGCATTGCTCTTAAACGGCTGAATGTCTCATTTCCAAAACGAGGTGGTGCAAAAGGTCCAGAGATGGCACACTGTTTGTCTAAACTGTGGATTGTAGTGATGAGGATTTTGAAGTTGTCCTTGAGTGTTTCTGACTGCTGCAGTTTAAGATCATTTGTTCCAGTATGAACAACTACCGTTGACACTGTGGGATGGTCACGCAGGGTGGTAGTGACGGAGTCTATGATGTCCTTCAAGAGAGCGCCTGGGTGACAGAAGGTGTGGCCTTTGTTTACTTTCACGTGCCGGACCATGGAAGAGCCAAGAATCAACATGGACGGGCCTGGCCTGGATGCCGCGGCCAAGGGCGCCGCAGAGACATGATCTGAGCTCGGCAAGGCGGCATGGTCAGGAGCGGAATCATCTCCTTGCTCACATTGAGCAATCGGGGTCGACGAGGAGGGAGCAGAGGCCCCACTCTAATCACGCGAGGCACTCGGGACACTCCCACGCGGCAGACGGCAGTCGGGACATGGGGAGAGGAGACAGCGGGTCCTCGCCCGTCACGCCTGAAATGCTTTATTCTGGGCGTTGTTGCTTGAATGCAAATGAGGAGGACAGAGACAGGCCAGTGCAGCGGGTGGGGGAGGGGGGCAAATAGGCCGCTGTTTCCTGGATTAGCGGTGCGCTGTGCACTGTCACCCACTTCCGCGTTTTAAGCACAGAGGAAGATATGACACGCGTCCCATTAAAAAAAAAAAACATTTCCACAGAAAATAAAATTAAACCACTGGTGTTTCAGAGGTTCGGAGGCTCGGATAAAGGACATCCGAGCCTGGAAACACTCTCACGTACCTCCAGGCAAATAAAAAAACGCATCTCGTAGCTCATTTGCGGTCCAAATTCTTTGGGTGTGATTTCCAGAGACGGGGTGGACATCCAGACGGGGGGTGGAAACCTTTCCTTGAGTGTGACGTCAGAAAGTTCCCTTGTTCAGAATCGCCCGTTTGGCCTGTCTTTTTTTCAAACGCGGAAAAGGATCGCAATTGCTCAGTTTACACATTTTGCAACTTTTAGCCATGGGGGCTAAACAGGCTAGGGGAGCTCACATTAGCATTCAAAAACCTCAGAAAGTGAAAATTTCATGCCATGGGACCTTTAAGTCTGGTAGTCCTGCTTTTCACACTCCTGTACCTCCGGCCTGACAGTAGGAGTGTGAATAGTCCATGTTGGGGGTGGGTGGGGTCTTTGATGATGGAGGCAGCTCTCTTGCGGACTCTGCGGTGGTAGATGCTCTGCAGAGACGGTTGAGGAGTCCTGGTGATCTTTGTGGCCGTCTAAACCACTCTCTGCAGGTGTTTGCGGTCCTTCACAGTAGTGCTGCTGTACCACACAGTGATGCAGCTGGTCAGGATGGACTTGATGATGCAGCTGTAGAAATGCTGAGGATTTTGGACGGCATGCAACATTTCCACAGCCTCCTCAGGAAGGACAGCCGCTGTTGAGCCTTCTTCACCACCTGTGTAGTGTTGAGTGTCCAGGTGAGGTCATCACTGATGTGGACCCCCACTCTCTCCACCTGTGGCTGATGAGGTCTCCTCTCCTTCCTCATGTCCACTATCATCTCCTTGCTCTTGTCTGTGTTGAGAGAGAGATTGCACCATGTCACCAGACTGTCCACCTCCCTCCTGCAGGCCGCCTCGTCTTCGCCTGTGATACGACCTATCACAGCGGCGTCGTCAGCAAACTTCAGGATGATGTTCTCGGGGTGGGATGCGACGCAGTCATGGGTGAACAGGGTGTAGAGGATGGGGGCTGAGGACGCAGCCCTGCAGGGTGCCGATGTTAGTGGTGATGCTGGCTGAAGATCTGTTTCCAATCCTGACAGACTGGGGCCTGCCAGTCAGGAAGTCCAGGAGCCAGTCACAGAGGGCAGGGTGCAGTCCAAGTGATGCCAGTTTGTGGGTGAGTCTGTGGGGCATGACCATGTTGAAGGCGGAGCTGTAGTCAATAAAGAGTGTCCTGACGTAGGAGTCTTTATTTTCAAGGTGGGAGAGCGAGACATGGAGGGCGGCGGCGATGGCGTCAGAGGTGGACCTGTTGGGCCTGTAGGCGTATTGTAGGGGGTCAATAGAGTCCAGTATGCTACTCTAAATGTGGGGCAGTACCACTCTCTCAAAACACTCAGTAATGATTGAAGTGAGTGCTACTGGCCTGTAGTAATATCATTATATAACCATAATATCCTGCCTCATATAGTTGATATCTTATGTGTGTATATGAAATGTAGTAATCATAAAGAAAAAAAATAACTAAATGAGAGGTGTGTCCAGACTTTTGACTACTTGTGCTTGTGTGTGTCTCCTCAGAGTTCTTCATGGACGGTCTGGGTTCTCTGATGGTGGCCTCATGTCCAGGCATGAAGATCAGTCACCAGCGTCGCTCCAATACTGACCCAAAATATAGCAAATACAGACACCCCAAAAGAGAAGAAGACATGCTGTTCAAATATCACCTCTACTACTATAAGCACAACCTCAAGTGTATACTGCGCTGGTAACCCACTCGGTTCTTTTCCCCTCTTCCTTAAAGCTCCTGTTTTACACTAAACAGACTCCTGTGAGGTTTCGGCAATGTTAGAATGTTGTTACCTTGTGGGAATTATTCTTTATTCTTTATATCCAAATATATTCTCTATAACTAAGTATATTCATTTGCTCCTGGTAACAAGTTATTCTGTGTTGACTGTGGGATGTTGATATTGTACATGTTTGTGCTGTTAATAACATTTATTCTGTC
Organism: Paratrypauchen microcephalus; assembly: GCA_036785185.1. Taxonomy (NCBI): domain Eukaryota; kingdom Metazoa; phylum Chordata; class Actinopteri; order Gobiiformes; family Gobiidae; genus Paratrypauchen; species Paratrypauchen microcephalus. The sequence continues at coordinate 787,433 of JAVJIX010000170.1, forward strand.
TGAAAAACAAGTTATGCAAATATATCTATCAGTATGAATGTCGCTGTCATTCTGTGTGAGACGTGTTTTTGAAACCAGTGTAATCGTATGACCTGTATTTTGCTTGAGTCAGATTAAAGTGCCTGTATGTGAATTTTCGCTGAAGTCTCCTAGACTCGTTATTTGAGGTCTCTTGTAAAAGCTAACAATTTTGGTGACCCACGATGTGATTTTATTGAGCACGAAAGGCTGGAGCAACAGACAGGTCGACCGTCTTCACCCTAAAGCCTCAGAGAGGACATCACAACAGAGCACTCTTCCAATACAGTAACGATAAATACTATTTTCCAAGAATTTCTGTCAAATTGATTTATACTAAATTTGAATGTGATGTACTGTTTTGGGACTTTTGATATAAATTAAGTGATATTGTCTAGACTATATAAGTAATTAAAATTAGTAATTAAATAACGTGTTTATGTTTTTTCATGAAAGAGAAAAACAATAAATCAAATTGTATAAATTAAATGACCGAACTCACGACACCCCTCCGAGAACTCATTAAGCCTCATGGCATTAAATGTCCAAACTGTCTGTAAAGAAAACACAGAAAACACAAAACACTCTGGCACAACACAGACGGGCGTGCCAGAGTGGACCTCAGTCTGCCGTACATCTTCACCTAGAAGCCACGGGCCACTCATTTGAGGACAGTGAGGTTCAGATCTTAGCCAGAGAAAAGAACTGGTTTGAGAGGGGGGTTAAAGAGGCGATTTTTGTCAAAAAAGAGAATCCTTCTTTAAACAGGAATGGGGGAGTCAGACATAATTTGTCTCCCATTTATAATTCCATTCTCAAACCGAAATCAAAACAAACAAAGGAAACAATAGGGCAGCAGGTCAGGTCCAGAGGTGTGAAAACAGACATTAGGGTTTGAATGGGTACAGACGCTCCTCGACATACGAACATTCGATTTACAAACATTCGGAGTTACGAACAGGGTCGGAAAAAAAAAAAAAAGTTAAATGTTTGAGTTTTTGTATTTAGCGCCTATTCCGACTTCCGGGTACAGTACGTAGTGCGTATTTCCGCCGCTGACACACAGGCAGGCGCTGCGCAGCATCCCCCAAGCGTCACGCCCACTCAGTAGAAGTGTTCAGAACTTCAACTGAGTGGGCGTACTACGGTGTTACTACGGTATTACTACGGTGTTACTACGGTATTACTACGGTGTTACTACGGTGTTACTACGGTATTACTACGGTGTTACTACGGTGTTACTACGGTGTTACTACGGTGTTACTACGGTGCGGTGTTATGAACTTTGTTGTTTTTCTTGCATGCGTACAGTAATCCAATATGGTTGGTGAAAAGCGAAAAGCTTCTAGTGAAGCTTCTGTGAAAAAGCGGCAGCCATCTCATTTGAAAAGAAGGTGGCGATAATAAAGAAACTTGATGCTGGTGAGAAGATGGTGAATGTGGCACACGCGTACAACGTGAACCGTTCGACAATTGGTACGATATATAAACAAAAGGAGCGCATTATGGAGCATGTGAAAAGTGCAGCGGGTATGCAACCCACCATCATAAGCAAGAAGAGAGGGAAACTCATGGAAGAGATGGAGAAACTTCTTGGTATTTGGCTCGAAAATCAGCGGCAGCTTTACCGAAGAGCTCAAGGAAAATAGGAGGTAAATACACACAGTCTCACACACACACACACACACACACACACATACACACACACACATTCACACACACACACACACACACAGTCTCACACATACATTCACACACACACATACACACACACACATTCACACACACACACACACACACAGTCTCACACACACACACACACACACAGTCTCACACATACATTCACACACGCGCTCTCTCTCTCTCTCTCTCTCAGCTGACTGCGTTTGCCTCTGTGTCCCTTTCTTCTTTTTATCTCATCAGTTTTCCATATTTTTAAAAAGCATATTAGTATTATTTAGTGTTATTTATTAGTGTTATTGTGTTATTAGTGTTATTTAAATGCAGTACAAATCCATATAGATAACTTATACAAGCCTTAAACATATAATAACGACTTATGAACAAATTCAACTAACGAACGGGCGTCCGGAACGTAACTCGTTCGTAAGTTGAGGAGCGTCTGTATGCTAAACTAGACGCCAGAGGGAAACTAAAAAACAAAAGACAGAAAGCTTAAAACAAAGAGGTGGGATAGTTTCAGAATAATTTCAGTGTAGTGAGCTCCTCCCTGCAGCAAGATATAAGCAGTGTCCATCAGCACTCGAACCAGAACTGACGAAGCCTCTCGGATGAGCGGCGAAACGTTTTCGACCAAATAAACTTTGTCCAGTTGACAAATTTAATTTCTCCTTTTATCTTTTTTGGCAAATAGTTTAGTTTACTTTCATTACATTTCATTTACATTTCATTACTTTTATCAGGTGGCAATCCATACACTAAGGGATTTCTGAATCATATGTATTGCTCTAAATAGCAAAAATTTGATTTAATTAAATGCCTATTACCATTGTAATTGTATCATTCTGATGCCAATCTCTGAGCACTAATAAATGGACATAGTTGTGTAAATGTTTCAGGCTTCAAACTGTATCCCCTCTAAGGCTCTTATATTTACTCCATTTTCTGTGACCGATAAAATGAGTAGCTCACCAGAGTAAAAAGGCTGTCGGGCCCTTACCATATACCTTCACCACACTCACAATTCACACTCATTTGGAGTTTTACAAAATTTCCATGATTTGGACACAAGTTTGGGGGATTTGGTGGTGAAGAGATATTTTTTTTTGTTTGGTTGGTTTTAGTTGTAAGAACTGTCAATCTAGTGAGTGACTCATTCTACTTCCTGATCGGACAATTAGCTTGAGAATCAAAACGCCAAATGAGGGGTATATTACAAAGTGAGGTAGGGGGCTATGCGGGGTTAGTAAAGCGCAAACTCTGGATTTTTGTCAGCCTGTTTACATCACTAACGGAGCACCAGAGCTAACCTGGGGGGTATTCCACGAACGCGGCGAAGCGCAAAGTCTGGCTTTATTCGACAGTCTGCGCTAGTTTTAGTGAGAGTTCGATTCCATGACTCTCGCTAACATTAGTCAGGCTAAAGATGAGGCTTAATCAGGCCGTGTCGCAGAGAATACGTACCTGAAGTAAACAGAGTGTCAAACAAACAGTTCCGCACACCTCCCGCATGACTATCTGTGTTGTCCAAAAACAACGATGACAATATCAGCAAAAAAAACAAAAAACAAAAAAAAACGTACGTTCTTGGTCAGTTTTGACGAAATTCCACTAATTTAAAATATTCTCTTAAACAGCTGTCTTTACGACATTATCAGATAAAAGAATTCCAGAGCTGGTATTGAGAAAGCCCTTGGCCGAGTGGTTAAGGACTCCGTCTTTCACGTGGGAATCTTGAGTTTGATTCCTATTACTGACGTATTTATGGGCAAGTCAATTGTGTTATATTTTCACGAATTTACATTTGCCACACATTACACAAATGTGAATGAATTTAACCTACAATTATTCATATCATCATAGAACTTATATGAGCTGGGCCTAACATCACTCTCACTTGACGACATTGACACTTTATATTTTATGTGACATCTCTATCAAAGAATACAGTTAAAGGTAAAACTTTACTTTTAAAACAAAATGTAGCCAAATAACAGGCACACTCCATGATGCAACATTTCAATGATTCAACAAATTTGCTTCAGAGATGCTGTGCAAGCCTCTTTAATGAAATCCTATTTATCAATTTCCATCAATAGGCATAAAACAATAAAAGACATTAGGTATGACATTCTGGTGTGAGGCCACTGCTGGAGGACTGCTGAGGGTCAGGCAAGGCACTGCTGGAGGACTGCTGAGGGTCAGGCAAGGCACTGCTGGAGGACTGCTGAGGGTCAGGCAAGGCACTGCTGGAGGACTGCTGAGGGTCAGGCAAGGCACTGCTGGAGGACTGCTGAGGGTCAGGCAAGGCACTGCTGGAGGACTGCTGAGGGTCAGGCAAGTCACTGCTGGAGGACTGCTGAGGGTCAGGCAAGGCACTGCTGGAGGACTGCTGAGGGTCAGGCAAGGCACTGCTGGAGGACCGCTGAGGGTCAGGCAAGGCACTGCTGGAGGACTGCTGAGGGTCAGGCAAGTCACTGCTGGAGGACTGCTGAGGGTCAGGCAAGGCACTGCTGGAGGACTGCTGAGGGTCAGGCAAGGCACTGCTGGAGGACCGCTGAGGGTCAGGCAAGGCACTGCTGGAGGACTGCTGAGGAGGGTCCAAGTGTACGCCATCTTCAGTAACTAGAACACAAACATACTATTAAAATACACAAATGCTTGGATCACAGCTGAGGCATTAGCCTAGAGAATACCTTGAATATACTCTTCACAAGAACTCGCAGGAAGGATCTTTGATGGGATCCCTCCTTCAATTACCTCCACCAGTGGGCGACCCCGGTTTAGGGCCAGTGCCAGCTCCTCTGCAGGTGAAAGGTTTTGAGGGGGGCTCCCACCTCCTGTGGCTTGGTAGCTACTGTTCATTTTAAATTAAATTAAGGTACCATTTCAACAGTATTACTAATTTCACTGAATAAGAATATTAATATTAGCCTACTTACCACTCTGCAAAATGTTTTTATGCTTTGTCTTAACTGTAAAACAGTCCTCTTCACATTATTCCTGCTCAAAGACAAGATAACACAATTTAACGTATTAGTTGGAGCAAATACTTTTACACAGTAAAAATAAATTACAACTGACAAGACTGCTATACAAATATGAATATAAACATTTTATGACATCAGCTGTTCTCCCTGAGAATCAAACTCACGTCTCCCATGTGACTAAACTTTTATAAGGAAACCCATACAGATTAACATTTTTTTAAAAACGCACTATGCCTTTAAAAGTAGATTATTCTTTTACTTTAGCCCATTTGTCACTGTGACCAGTGGAGGGAGACAAATATCCACCTCCTGTGTTCACTGTTCCTAGAGCCAAAGTCCACTCATGGCTCAAACTACAGAGAGCTGCACTGGGCCTGCCCCAAGACGAGCATCTGTCTTTATCAGGATTAGATGCTGTTCTGAGGAGAGGAGGCAGGAGAAGGAGAGAAAAGGTGAGAGAAGAAAGGGGGAGAACAGAAAAAAGGAGAGGAGTTGTGGATGTGCTTTGTCTGGAATGTTTCACAATATTTCTTTAAAGGGCCCATATGACACTATTTTCTGATCTTTGTTCTCATGTAGTTTCCTCGTCACAAACAGACCTGGAGTTGTGTTTTGTTTCTTTCACACAGGGTCGTTTAACACACAAACCCTGCAGATTCAGGCTCTCCCTGCACCAGCCCCCTGTGGATCCTTCTGCGGGTGGTGGGTCCACGGGAGGACGGCCCCACGTCGCTCCTTCGGGCCCCATGAGGGAAGGCCCGGCCACCAGATGCTCTCTGTCAAGCACCCACCCCAGGACTGGCTCCAGGGGTCCGGGTAACACCAATTCAGGTGATGTAAGTGGCCTTGTGTTTCTCATCGCACACACACCCTCCTCCCTCTCGCCTCTATCCCTCTCGCCTCCCTCTCCCTCTGTCTTTCTGTCCCTCTCTCCCTCTGTCCTCTGTGAGTTTCTGGTGTCTTATGTTGACTCAGTAATGTCCCCTCATTTCAGCTCTGTCATTATAGTGGCCCTCTGCACACGTGTGAATGATGCTTAGGGATGGGTAAGGTGAGAGTTCAGCCTCCTGACAGTCTGGTGGATGAAGCTGTTTGACAGTCTGGTGGAGTGGGCCCGGAGACTCCGGTACCTTCTCCCCGAGGGCAGGAGGCTGAACAGGCTATGTGCGGGGTGGCTCGGGTCACCCACAATGCTGGACGCTCTGCGGGTGAGCCGGGTGTTAAAAATGTCTAGGAGGGAGGGGAGAGAGACACCAGCGATCCTCCCAGCTGCATTCACTATGCGCTGCAGGGCTTTCCTGTTCTGTTCAGCTCCCGTACCACACAGTGATGCAGCTGGTCAGGACGCTCTCAATGGTGCCTCGGTAGAAGGTGGTCATAATGGGTGGAGGGGCTCCAGCTCTCCTCAGTTTGCGGAGGAAATAGAGGCGCTTCTGAGCCCTCTTTGCCAGTGATACAGTATTCACTGTCCAGGAGAGGTCCTCACTGATGTGCACCCCCAGGAATTTGGTGCTGCTCACCCTCTCTACAGCAGCACCATTGATGGACAGTGGGGGGTGCTGGGTGGGGCCTCTCCGGAAGTCAATAACAATCTCCTTGGTCTTTTCAACATTAAGAAGGAGATTGTTATTGCTGCACCACTGGGTCAGAAGGCTCACCTCACTCCTGTAGTTTGTCTCATCGTTATTAGAGATGAGACCCACCACAGTCGTATCGTCCGCAAACTTCACTATGTGATTGGTGCTGAACGCTGGTGAGCAGTCGTGGGTCAGCAGAGTGAAGAGCATCGGACTGAGCACACAGCCCTGGGGGGCTCCTGTACTCAGTCTAATGCAGCTTGAGGTGTTTCTGCCGACCCGCACTGCCTGTGGCCTCTCACTGAGGAAGTCCAGCAGCCAATTACACAGTGAGGTCTGAAGCCCCAGGTGGTCTAGTTTGATAATGAGCTGCTGTGGGATTATAGTGTTGAATGCTGAACTGAAATCTATGAACAGCATTCTCACATATGAGTCTTTATTGTCCAGGTGGGTGAGGGCTGGGTGAAGTGCAGAGCAGATTGCATCCTCGGTAGAGCGGTTGGCCCGGTATGCAAACTGGTATGGGTATGGGTGTGGGGGGGGGGGATGGATTTGATGTGTGCCATGACTAGCCGTTCAAAGCACTTCATGATGATGGGGGTCAGTGCAACAGGGCGATAGTCATTAAAAGTGGCCGGAGTGGGCTTCTTTGGCACGGGAACGATGGTAGTGGTTTTGAAGCAGGAGGGAACGACAGCCTGGCTCAGAGAAGCATTAAAGATGTCTGTGAGGACATCCTTGAGCTCCTCTGCACAGTCCTTCAACACACGACCAGGGATGTTGTCCGGGCCTGCAGCCTTGCGGGTGTTGATCCTGGAGAGTGTCCTCTTCACGCTGGCTGCAGACACACACAGGGGCTGGTCGTGGGGAGGTGGTGGAGTTTTTTGGGGCCGGGTGTCATTTTATGCCTCAAACCGTGCAAAGAAGCTGTTGAGGTCGTTGAGCAGGGTGATGTTGCTATCGCAGGTCTGTGGCGAGAGTTTGCAGTCCGTGATGTTCTGGATGCCCTGCCACAGACTCCGTGTGTCCCTGCTGTCTCTAAAATGTCCAGTTATTTTCTGTGTATTTGTGTTTTGCTTCATTTGTTTGTCCAGTTTCTGATAATAGAGAACTCTCAATCTAATGGATATGTGAAACATGAACAGAAATGTGTAACCTGCTTCTTTTCAGTCAAATCAACCATTCTGAGAAGAATCTGGACCAGTTTGTCTTCAATCCCACAAATAAACAATAATACAACAATAAAAAAAATCATAGGGATTTTATATGAATTCTGCCTCGACCCTAAACCTCATGTTTAGTGAGATCCACTTCAGTTTTGACAGGGAAATTGTCCCAACAAATGCTCAGTCTGCTCTTTCAGACCGTCCCCAGGGTCACCTGCTTTTATATTTACCCACAACATTTTGGCAGAATTTGAAATCTGATGTTCCTCTATTTAGAACTTGTTTCCAATTCAAATGAGAGTCCAGAGAAAGTTCAGGGACTGAAGAGGCCAAAACTCCAGAGCTTCAACTTCACACAGTCCAGCCATTTGTCCAAAGAATCACATTCAATTGAGTTTAAAAAAAAAAAAAAAAAAAAAAAATATATATATATATATATATATATATATATATATATATATATATATATATATATATAAAAAATAATAATAATAAATAAATAAACACACAGAGTTTTTTAAATTTAGATTCTTTTTCCCTTCTTTTTCGCAAATGATTAGCCTCTACTTTCTTTTCTTTCTTTATTTCATTCGTTAAAACAAAACAAAAATAACAGATGCAACACACTTGTATCTACACAATTATAACTTAAATATGAATGAAAAGGGAACAGAAAGAAGCTCATGATATCTGCCCCTTATCAACTCATAATTATATCACCACAAAATATTATATATTACAACAAACAAAAATAACAATAACAACAGGCCCTACGCTTTAGCGCTCGGGCCTAAATATCGCCGCAAGCGGCGATGATCGGCCCTCGCTCGCACTCACAAGACCGGCAAAAACTTTGTCGTAGCCAAACCAAATTTGGTACACAGAAACACCGTTGCTAGGCGACCAACAGGAAGTCAGCCATATTGGACCGAGCACATGACCCGGCGCCGAAGGCAAATTTTCCTGTCCTCGTATTTTAACGAACTCCTCCTAGGGTTTTTGACCCAGACTCACCAGAATCGTGCTGTATCATCTAGACAAGTGGGACATTAAAAGTTGTTAAAAGCGTTCTAAAAGAGTGAACGGTGTTTCTGTAACGCTTTTGCCGGGCGTCCCATTGGAGAGGACAGATGTTTGGCCTGTTGCCATGGCAACATGGGTATAGCCATAAGTGCAATGTATTTTGATTTTCCAGGGGGCGCTGTCGAGCCATTTTTTAAGATGGGGGAAGATGAAGAAGAAGAATAAATAATAATAGTAAGAAAAACCAGAACAATAACAATAGGCCCTACGCTTTAGCGCTCGGGTCTAATAATACTAATAATAATAATACTAATAATACTAATAATACTAATAATTCTAATAATAATAATAATAATAATAATAATACTAATAATAATAATACTAATAATACTAATAATACTAATAATTCTAATAATAATAATAATAATAATAATAATAATAATAATAATAATAATAATAATACTAATAATAATAATAATACTAATAATAATAATAATACTAATAATACTAATAATACTAATAATACTACTACTACTATTACTACTACTACTACTACTACTAATAATAATAATAATAATAATAATAATAATAATAATAATAATAATAATAATAAAACATCATTAATGCCACTTTCACATTTTTCTTGAATAGACTTAGAAGTTCTTAGAAGACTCACATCTTTCCTTTGGTTTAGAAAAAACATCAGTTCCTCTTTATTTATAACTAGTTTCTCTCTTTTTGAATCAGTTTTGCAAGTTGGTTGGTAATATTATTTGATGAACTTTGTCCATAATTTGGAGTAAGTTTATTCTACCCATTCTTTAAATGTTGATGTTTTTAATTGTACAAATATAGGGTTACTTCATAACCATGTAGACTATTAGAAAACACTTCTAGCGTCCTGTAAAGTGTTTTATTGTTAGAAATAATGTACCCAAATGAGCTTTAGCATGACTAAAAGAGCCCAGATTCCCACGGGGCAGGATGTTTTACAGTGCGCCGTGCGTCTTCCCCATTGTCTTCCTCCCGGAGAGGGGCGGTCGTGCTCGTGTTCCCAGCCTGCCTCACTCCACTCTGCGCTCGGCTGGAGTTCACATCGTACCGAAGCTCCTCCTGAGTCTCTCTACCGTCTTTCCCATCGTCATTTTGAAGCGCTCTTTTCACTTTTTGTCGTTGGAGGATTCTGCGCAACAAAACTTCCTTTACGCACCGGGACATGTGACTTGGTGACTCTCCTGGTGTTCTTCCCGAATCTTTCCACACTTCTCCAACTGTTTCGAAGCTTTTACAGTTCGCCAAAGTCTCGGGACGCAGAACCCGCCGGCCCAGTCGCTGTAGTAGCAGAAGAGCCGCTTTGGTGCGGAGCAGGAGCCGCGGATCGTCGACGCAGGACGCGGGGAACATGCCCCAGGTGCTGGACATGCTGCTGGTGCTCTTCGTGCTCGTGTTGGTGGGGGTGTGCGTGTACGGTCAGGACCCGGCTTCCAAGCTCGTGTCGGACCGGTACGTGGTCTACTGGAACCGAACCAACCCCAGGTAAGAGCAGCGGGAGCGGCGGGGCGCGCGGTGCCGTGACCCGGGGCTGACGCGTCTTGTGCGGCATGACTGTGCTGCGTCACCCCGGTGTTTACATGTGTTTAAATACACTTTGGAGTAGCCTGTGTTTTAGCCCAGACTTTTAAAATCTGCCTGGATAAGACAAGAGAGTATTTAATATTTATTGTGTGGTTTTTGAGGATTTTCGCCTGAATAAAAGACTGAAGCTCGTTCTAAGCGCACTCAAGAGCTCATTTTAATGACACTTAAATGACACTGCTGCTTAAATGACACAGTTTGGGCTTTATTACTCTACACACTATTTGTATTTTATACAAGTTTACTGTACTTTTACTACAGGTATGTGTGATGTTTTAGTCCTGTGTTTATTGTCTTGTTTATCACATGTTTTATGTTCACTGGGCCTGGGGCTGTGCAAAACACCAACTCTCACTATATACTGCACCCATTCTTCATGTCAAAAATAGATTTTTATTCATAAATAATTTAATATTTAATAATTTAATATTTAATATTAATTAATAAATAAATAAATCAATGATTAGTTTATTTTTTTTATAAATCCTCTGCACTTTTTTCTGTGTGAAAGGGTAGTGTTTGTTATGATGGAGCTGCCTCCAAAATGACAAATGTTTGAACATCATTTTTTGTTTCAGAAAAAATCCTCTGCACTTTTTTTGTTATTGGTTTGGTTTATTTGTTTTTGTTATTCAATAAATTCAGTTCTGAATTGAGTTGCTCAGAGTTCTGTATCAGTTGAAGACACGACCCAGATACACAGACACTGATATTTAAGTTATCCTCTTTTTTTGGTACATTTTCACTGAAGTATGTGGAATATATTGCAATGCATCGCAATAATTCAAGTATCGTGATGCATTGTGATAGTATCGCATCGTGGCATATGAATCGTGATTCAAATTGAATCGTGACTTCTTTGCCAATACCCTCCCCTACCTAGGGGGCGCTGCAATTTCAAATGCTGTGTGTGTGACCTGTACATATGGTTTTTGACCAAAAATGTAAATCTACCTCCATAAGACAAAACAGTATTTAATATTTATTGGTATTGTGGTTTTGAATAAAAGACTGAAGCTCATTCTAAGGTGTTAAACATGCAGATATTTACATTATCCACTGTCCTGAGCACCTCTGTGGCCCTCGATCGGCCCTCTGCTCCTTCTGTGTTTAGACATGTGGCCCTTGATGAAAAAAGTTTGGACACTTCTGTTTTAGTCTATGCAGACTTATTAAACACAGTAGGTCGATGTAAAAAATAAAAATAACGGCGTTCATATGAGCTGTTTCAGATTAGAGACGTTTAGCAGGTCTCTCTAAACTGAAAAGTAACACTGCGTTCACACCAGGGGTGGCAACTAGGGGCAAAGAAGTCACGATTCAATTCGAATCACGATTCATATGCCACGATGCGATACTATCACGATGCATCACGATACTTGAATTATTGCGATGCATTGCAATATATTGGACATACTTCAGTGAAAATGTACCAAAAAAAGAGGATAACTTAAATATCAGTGTCTGGGTCGTGTCTTCAACTGATACAGAACTCTGAGCAACTCAATTCAGAACTGAATTTATTGAATAACAAAAACAAATAAACCAAACCAATAACAAAAAAAGTGCAGAGGATTTTTTTCTAAAACAAAAAATGATGTTCAAACATTTGTCATTTTGGAGGTAGCTCCATCATAACAAACAATACCCTTTCACAAAGAAAAAAGTGCAGAGGATTTATAAAAAACAACCTAATAATTAATTAATTTATTTACAGTGAACCCTCGTTTATCGCGGGGGTTAGGTTCCAGAAATAGCCCGCAATAAGTGAAATCCGCGAAGTAGGACAATTTTATATTTTACAATTATTCTACATGTTTTAAGGCTGAAAACGCTTCACCAGACACATTATACACCTTTCTGAGACTGGTATTAACATTTTCTCACATTTTTCTCTTGTTTAAACACTCAAACTTTTGTAGATTTTCATTAAAATATATTAATAGTGGGGCGGGGGCACGTGACACGCGGGCACGTGCGCGCGGGCACGTGCGCGCGGACACGTGCGTTTGTTTTGGTACCACATATCCATGCCATGTGCGAAAGTCGAGTGGAAAGCGACCTGGATATCATTTTGGGCAAGACTCAAGCCACTGCTAACAGTGCCAAACCGCTAACAGACGCCTGTGAGCACCAGTCCTCACCACAAGACCAGGTAAGACCAACCTGCGCTCACAAGAGTTGGTTGCATTTCACCCCGGCTCCAAAATCAGTCCGCTATCAATGCGTCGCCAATACTCCACAGCTCTCTAGGACGGGGTCGGGGTTCGTCCTCTCGTCCTCTCACGGGGAAGAGCCACTGTCTCCTCTGTGCGCGCGAGTGTCCTCTCCCCGCTGCGGCTCCCCCGGACGCCGCAGCGGGCCCGTCCATGTTGATTCTTGGAAGAGTCCGTGTTGATTCTTGGCTCTTCCATGGTCCGGCTCGCACTCTCTTCCATGGCTCGTGCAAGTAAACAAAGGCCACGCCCCCTGTCACCCAGGCGCTCTCGTGAAGGAAATCTGAGACTCTGTCCCTACCATCCCTGGTCTAGACCTGGTTTAGTCCTGGTTTAGACCTGGTTTAGTCCTGGTTTAGACCTGCTTTAGACCTGGTTTAGTCCTGGTCTAGTCTCTTAGCTAATCAGGGCGCAGGACAGAATGCTACACTGTAAAAAAAAAAGTTACACTATAAAAAAAATTAAAAAAAAAAAAAAAAAAAATTGGAAAAAAAAATCCGCGAAACAGCGAGGCCGCGAAGAGTGAACCGCGATACAGCGAGGGTTCACTGTATTAATATTAAATTCATTCATTCATTCATTTTCTTCCGCTTTTTCCATTTTCTGGGTCGCGGGGGCAGCAGTCCAAGCAGTGTTCTGCTGCCCAGAACACAATGCACCAGCCCCCATGAATCCTCCCGCGGGTGGCGGGTCCACAGGAGGACGGCTCACGTCACAACAGGCCTTGATGTATCTTCTGCCATGGGGGGCTACTAGTGTCCACAGACACTGCGGCAGTAGCTCAGTTGGTAGAGCATATGCCTTGTGATCCGGGGGTTGGTGGTTCGAATCCCGCTCCTGACGGGTTGACCACATGTGATCCCGGCTCCCACAGATGAGCGCTGCCGTTGTGTCCTTGGGCAAGACACTTAACCCCACCTCGCCCCCAGTGTCTTAATATTAAATTATTAAATATTAAATGATTAATGAATAAAAATCGACTTTTGGCATCAAGAATCCATGCAGTATATTATAAGTATAGTGATGCGTTGTCATGACGATTATTTTGCACAGCCCTAGTTCAGACTCCAGGCAGCTGCGGAACTTCTTCACAAATGTCACGCGGGCGAGGCGCTCTCTGTGCGGCACTGCCAGGGCACTGCCAGGGGACTGCCAGGGCACTGCCAGGGCACTGCCAGGGGACTGCCAGGGCACTGCCAGGGGACTGCCAGGGGACTGCCAGGGCACTGCCAGGGCACTGCCAGGGGACTGCCAGGGCACTGCCAGGGCACTGCCAGGGCACTGCCAGGGGACTGCCAGGGCACTGCCAGGGCACTGTCAGGGCACTGCCAGGGCACGCACCGCTCCCTGTCTGTGTGGTGCCAGTTTTTTGTGTGTTTTTTTCTACACACAAGTTTTAGACTGAAAGTTAACCGATTTCTTTTATATATAATTTAAGCGTTTAATTCACATTTGAATAACTTTAAAGTGAGAATTACGCAGAGTGGCAAATGTAAACAGAACTGAAGTGTGATTTATTTATTTATTTATTACCTTTATTTAACCAGGAAGTCTCATTGAGATTCAAAATCTCATTTTCAAGAGAGACGTGGCCAAGTGAGCAGCCAATCCACATAGTTATATACATACAATAGTTACACATACCCACATACATATCAACGCTACACTTTACATTCTCATTATAAATAAATACAGTATGTTAAAAACATCTCAAGAAAAACAAGCATTGATGCTCTTTCCGCGGCTTCATTCACCGCTGTGTCACAAAATGGATTACAAATGATTATTTTAGTTGATTACAAACATTTAGTTGCGTTACAAATGACAAGTTCAGACGTGAATGAAATTATTTTAGTTTCGTCTGATTGGTATTGCCTGTTTGTTTTTTTTTGTCTGCCACCTTTTATCTGATCTCATGCGAGTATCAAAGTGCATTAGTCATTTCCTTTTTAGTTAGTCGTGAGTATCGTGACCTGCTTTTCCCAGGCCTTTTCCCACTACGTACAGTAATATCATTTGGATGTAGACCGACTATCTGAATACCTTTGGCAGTGTGGTTTGTTTGTCTTACTCCTAGTACTTTATTTGAGAAAGCTCAGTAGACTTAATACAACCGTTAGACTTTTGAAACAGTGAAGATGGAATAACACTTCTAAAATAATTCATAATTATTTGAGTCGTTTTGACCTAATTTACCCTTTGTTTTATTTGTAAGTAGATGGATTGGTACATTTGTGCAACATTTAACGAGGCTTATTTTAACATTTTCAAGCAACTTCTTATTAGGGTTCCACCGATGTGATATAACCTGAAGCAATAAGAAAGTCTCAGAATGTTTGGACTTTTGCATGGGACCCAGAATACACACTTGTATACTTTACAAAGACGTGAGTGTGGTCACTGCTGCACCCGTATCAGGACTAAAAATGCTGGATCGTTGCATCCCGACTTATTATGAAAAAGTCATTTAATCTCGTGAAATTGACTCAGACCAATGCAAGACGTCAATTCGAATAACTTTAGTGTCTCATTTACAAACTGTTTCCTGTGTGGATGTATTTCGAAGCGCTGTATGCTTTTTACTGGCTTAAATGTAAAAAAACAACAACACAGAATTAGTTCATTATAAACGGTTTGCAGTGGTCCATAGTTCTGCCTCAGTTACTTTATGCCAGTGCTTCTCAAATAGTGATGCCGGGGGGGCGTGTGACCCTGGGAAACATGATTTTTTGCCGTACTGTACTAGAACTAAGTGTAATTGCACATCCACAACAGTAGTTGGCAGTGGCGCTCTCATTGTCGCTCTGGGGCAGGGGGCGGCAACCTTAAAGATCCCATGACATGGTACTTCTTGATGCTTTTATATGGCTCCTTAATGGTTCCCTAATACTGTAAATGAATCCTTCTTCAAAATCAACACTCAGTGCATGAGAAACAGAGATAAGATGAGAAAGAGTCATAAATGTCACTCTGGAACACTCCATTATGAGGAGGACAGAGATGGCCTATAGTAGGGGGTGGGGGCGTGGCCAAGCTCTCCGCTCCACTCTGTGACCCATTTCCTTGTTTTTGCACGGAGGGAGAGATTAGAAGCGTTCCATTGAAAAATAAACACATTTCCACAGAAAATAAAATGAAACCACTGCTGTTCAAAGGTCCAGAGGCTCAGATAAAGGACTTCCGAGCCTAGAAACACTCGGACGTGCCTCCAGGCAAATAAAAAAACGCATTTCGCATTGCGTAGCTCCTCCGCAGTCCAAACTCTCTGGGCGTGATTTACAGAGACGCTGAGTACAGACAGACGGGGGTGGAACTGCATTTGCATTTCTTTTTTTGAGCTGACGTCAATAAGTTTCCTTGTTCAGAATCGTCTGTTTGAGCTCCGATTTTTTTCTAACGCAGAAAAGGATCGCAAATGCTCAGTTTAGACATTTCGCAACTTTTAACCATGGGGGGCCCTAAACAGGGTAGGGGAGCTCACATTAACGTTCAAAAACCTCAAAGTGAAAATTTCATGCCATGGGACCTTTAAATACGCGATATACAGAACAGACTCACCATTAACAGAACATCCTCTGTCACAGAAAAAACACGTATATTCCACTGAGTCGTGTCCTTTAGTCCGACAGAAGCTGACGCATCAGCGGCACAAGGAGAGAGAGCGTTTTTTTTTTTTTTCAGCGCTTTTAGATTGTGCAATGTAGTTTTAAGTTTCGTTTCTGTAAAACGTAAACAAATGTGCGCAAAGCTGCATTAAAAAACAATATTTGAGTCCTCAGTGCAGTCTTTGTTGGAAGATTCTTTCTTTCTTTTTTTGTTTTTAATGTTAATAAAACGATACAGTGTTATGCAGAGGTGTTCTAATAACAATTTTCTAGACAAATAATACTATTTATAGTCGCGCATAGGGATGGGGGGGGGGGGGTCACAGAAAATAATTGAGAAGCGCTGGTTTATGCAATCAGAGCATCCTAATTATTCAGCACGATGAGTTTATAAGCAGAGAGGACAGTAAAGATAACAACAAGTAGCATGTTAACACACACGACGACACCTCTCACCCTCTGGACTGTAGAGGAGCTGAGCAGCTCCTTCAGCAGCCGACTGAGGCACCCCCAGTGCAAGAAGGAGCGCTACCGCAGATCCTTCATCCCCACCACCATCAGACTGTATAATTCTACTATATAATCCAAACGTGCAATATTTCTACATTTTCACATTTACTTATTTTATTATTATTACTTATCTTGTTTGCATGCAGTTTTTTTGTTCTAATTTTCTTTTGCACTAAACTGCCTGGAGCTAATGTGTCTGTTTACATCTCCAAAGCTCTGTTCCACCTTGTGATGTCATGAAGTGGTCGTTAATAGCGTTTACCTTTAGATCAGTAGAGATCGGCAACTCCAGGTCTGAAATTATCCACATGATTCTAGTGAAGATGTGTGCAGTTTAAAAACACAGTGGAGCACTTCCTGTATCACCACATGACACGATCAGGTGGAAGAGTGTTTCTGTTGTATGCAGGGGGTGTTTTTGACCAGACGATCACAGACAGTCGGTGGAAAACTCACGCACAGGATCTTAAAATCACTGTTTTCCAAATGTTTTTCCTAAAGTACATTTGAACTTCTCAAAGGGACTCAAACCAATGCAAACGTTACATTTCAAGTTTATTTAGCATCTTATCTACATATAGTTTCCCCATTCTAATGTATATGTCTTGCTCGTTCTTGGTCACCTTGTGGTCAAACTGGCCGGGGTCGCTGACAGTGGGCGCCCTGTTCTTATGCTAACGTACTTTCTCTTCTCAATAGCAGCTTTTGTCCACGCAGATTTACACGAGCACAAAGTGAAGCCATGAGGCAAGACTTTTTGTTGTGGAGAAAATCAAAACCTTTAAAGTTTTATAGTCCCCGTTGTGAACAAAGGGAGCAGAGGTTTCTGACGGACTCACCAGGGGGCCCCGCTTTTAGAACGGGGATGATAATTATGTGGTTGTTTTAGGGAGATAATTCGTTTTGTTTTTTAAAGGTGCACTTTTCTAGTGATGTGTCTGCTACCTACTTGTCTCCTTGGAGATGGAGGAGTTCAGTGCTTTACTGTGGGACATTCCTGCAAAGCAATAATATCTCCATGGAGGCAAGCAGAGGTGGACTGAACCAGGAGCCAATTAAAGAGCAAACTAGGGCTAAATCCAACAAATGGTGACAGATCATTGACTCAGGAGTAATAAAGACTAAATCTTAAATGAACCAACATTAGAGGAAGTGTAAACCGGGACAAAGAGAGGACCAAACAAGGACTAAACAAAGGTTAACCTAGTCCTGGACTTTATCAGGATTAAACCAGAAAATGATGAAGTCTGAAACCTGCCAAAACGAGGAGTAAGACCCCAGCAGGTCATAGAATAAAGTGACACATTTAGGTTAAATGAAGTGTTCAAAGTGCTCTAATTCATGTTCATTTGAATTGTGAGTGAAAAAGGGAAATTGCCTGCCTCCTTAGATTTGTTGAGAGAGTTTTCTAAATCCCAATATTCCTCGCAGACGACTTTGATCATCAACAGTAAAACAAAGAGAGGCTGGTGTTTCCGTGTCAGGCTTTAGTCCCAAACATGTCGCCGCAGCTCTCCTAACGCTGTGTGTTTACATATGAATCCAACTAAATAAAAGTCACACAGGAGGAACCGGTCCGGTGATGTAAAGTAATGACTGAGATCTGGAGAAGGGTCCAGTATGATCCTGCAGACGATCTGTGGCTCGTTTATGTCCTGCATCAGCTGCTTCTTTGCTCTGAGTCAAGCCCAATAAACACAAGTCTAGTAGTGAGCAGCTTTGGGGCCTTTCTGTGTGGACCTCTGGCATGGATCTGATCATCTCCTGTTCGCCTTTCTCATGGGAACTACAGTGGACCTAGCATTAGCCAGAGGTGTGAAGAGTCCTTCAGTCGTCCAGGTAGAATCCATGAGAAAAGGAGAAATTCAATTTGTCAACTGGACAAAGTTTGTTTGG
This sequence comes from Paratrypauchen microcephalus, assembly GCA_036785185.1. Taxonomy (NCBI): domain Eukaryota; kingdom Metazoa; phylum Chordata; class Actinopteri; order Gobiiformes; family Gobiidae; genus Paratrypauchen; species Paratrypauchen microcephalus. The sequence continues at coordinate 805,749 of JAVJIX010000170.1, forward strand.
TCGAAAACGAATGAACTGACTGCAGGGTTTGTGTGTTAAACGTGCGTGAATGAAACAAAACACAAGTCCAGGTGTGTTTGTGACGAGGAAACGACAGAACAGAGATCTGAAAATGGCATAATACGGGACCTTTAAATCTAATAGAGAAGACGTTGAACTTTGTGCCAGTTTTTGTTTCATATGTGTAGGTCCAGTAAATTCGAGATATCCACCATAAACCAGTTCAACATATTTGTGTTTTGAATTATCCTTCACCTCAGTTTCAATCGCCTCATAGACTTTTGAACTGTACACGACCGAAACGCCTTAAACGTTTTTTTCACAATCTGAGCCTTATTTCGGTAATAAAACAAGTTGTTTTACTCACCCATATCACTTTGGTGTCATATGGAGCATTTCCGGAGATGTTTTAGTTTAGCGTTAGCCTAGCGCGACTTCTAGCCATAGCTCGGGGCATATAATATATTCCCCGAGCTGTAATATGCTCGATGTCTTAGTCTACGATTTCTTTTGAAGCAAAAGTGGCCTGTAATCCAAGATTTATCCATAATTTACAGCTTTGCGTTTCATGTTTGGGTCCCGAGAGCTGAGAGCGAAATAAACTGTGACTCTGCACATGCGACTGTCCTCCTCATCTACTCGAAACTATGGCTAAATCTCGGATTACAGGCCACTTTTGACTCAAACGAAAGCGTAGATTAAGACATCGAGCTTCTATGATTTGAAAAGTGCTAAAGTTTGTGTTATTTGGAGACCACAAAGTAATGCCCCGAGCACTCAAGTTAACGGATACGCTACAACATAACTTCTACGAAACTGCTCAAAATGACACCAAAGTGCTATGGGTGAGTAAAACTACTTGTTTTATTGCCGAAAGAAGGCTCAGATTGTAAAAAAAAAAAACGTTACTTTTCCTTTAATCTCAACATAAAAATCTGAATTATGTTGCTTTAAAACTATTCAGAATTACAATATCAAAACAGTATGTATTGTTTTTTTACTCTACAAAAATGAACAAAAATGTCAGACATTTGCTGTATAAAAAACAACACAGTATAATATTGTAGTGGTAAGGTAGTTTCCAGTATTAAGGAATACTTTGATAACTATTCTGATAACACAATGATGATAAAAAACACTATTTATTTAGCCAATAGCATGTGATTTTCAACATTAAACGGTCGTACTTTATTCCCATGTGGTCTTATATGTGTGGTCCATGTACACTAGTCTGAGCTCTTAGACTTGTTCTGATACAGCTCAGGATCATTCCAAAGACGTTCAGGAAAGGTTCATTTCTCTCCTGTGAATGGGACTTTTTAGTATTGATACCTGCTCAAATGAGTATCTACTTTTGATATTAGTTTCAGTATTGATTAGTATCTGGATCATTCCAGAACTGGAGGACATTTTGTCTTTAAAATTCTTGAAAAATAAACCTTCACTTTTCTGATTTTCTGCTACAGATTCATCAATAATCGGTAATAAACTATCAAATGCTTGATTTAGCTCAGCTTACAGATCAATGGTAAAATGTTTATGACATGATTTATTTGTTTTATTTCTGTATTTCCTCTAATCGCAGTAACAGGGTTGCAGGTAACAGGGTTGCAGATCCGCACTAATGTTCACTTTATCTCAGGAGGAGAAGCTGTTTATCTGTTACTGCTAATCAAGAGGAAAAACTTATTTATGCAAATAAATAAAGGAAAAATAATAATAATAATTGTCTTATTCTGATCATTTGCATAACAGGGTTCATGAGGCAGAGTGAGACATTCAATCAAGACTAACGATGTTATAAAAATATGAAAAATAGAAGAGAAGATAAACCTTTGCTCTGCCCATTCTTTTGGAAAACTGTTTGATGTCAAGTCCAGGGGATCATGTGGTTCACTGTTGATTGATTGATTGATTGATCATGTGGTTTTCTGTTTTCTTCTTCTTCTACCAGACTAAAAATGTTCTGGTAACAGGGTTGGTGCAGGTTGTGGGACACATGTTCCATGAATAATAATTATTATTTGAAATATTATGTCTGTTAAAACAAATGTTCCACAGTTACAAGAGATGGAAATGAAACTAATTATAGAAAAAACAAGAAATTTCAATTCAATTTTAACTGTTTTATTTGAGATTCAGTTTGGTCATTAGAGGAAAATGGCATTTTGGGGGAACTCCAGATTTATTTGGTATTTTAAAAATTATTTTCAAGCATTCTTTTCTCTTAGTTTTTTAGATTTGGTCTCAGGACAAGTAAATTCACTCAGAAACTGTATGTTTTAGTATTTTGTATGTGGATTATTTAATATTTGATGGGTGGGATGTAAAATGTCCTCCAATTCTGGAATGACCCCTCTGATTTTCAATATTTTTGACAGACGCATTCCTTATAATATTTTTTAATTCAGTCATTTGAACCACAGCCATGAGTTGCTGTATAATCCAAAAATATAGAACATTTTGTCATCACCCGTACGTAGACCAGAATTGCTTCCCAGTTTTGTTTTGACACAATTGTTCAGCAGCGTTGGAGGTTCAAAAACACATTCTCGACATGTTCTGGTCGTCACGGCTCTGCTCATGGGGCTCCGGTGGTTGCTATGCAGACTCAAATACCCCACACCGTTTTGGGCCTTTTCTTAATCCGCAGTCCTGAAGCAGTCTTGAAATAATCCAGAATAGTTTGGCTCAGCCCCTGGTAGATGATGTTTGGACAGTTTTCCGCTGCTCATGGAGAAAGTGTGAGGGAATGCGCTTGTTGCTAGGCAGAGTACAGCAGAACCATCTTCAAGTCTGTAGGTTTAGAACACATCTGTGCTGCATATGTACTGGGGATGCACTGTAGATCCAAACAACAAATCACAAAGACTGCAAGACACTACCATGGATCTAAATAAGAACAAAAATAAGAACAAAAGAACAATAAGAACAAAAATAAGAACAAAAGATCCTGTTTTTTAAATCTTGCTGTGCTATAAACATGGTCTGAAGTCCATGGGGTTCTTTTATTAGTATCAGTTCAGATTTCAGGCTTTTCTCAAATATTACACTTCTGGTGGTGTTTTTCTGGACAGAATCCTACTTCTGTTTTTTTTTTTTTTTACATAAATTGCTAATACATTTTTTTCTTTTGTTGGACCCATTGTTTAGACTTTTACATATTCTAAGAATCATGGAATACTTGTATTAGTTTATTAGTTCATATTTTATATTCTAACACTTTGAGTATTATATACAATGAATAAATTAAAAATGTTGAAATTAGATTTTTGTCCAAAATTGACATTCCTATGTGAAAAGTCGCCACATGCATTTTGCTGCATCAATACCAAAAATATGATCTTGTGTGACATGAGTACCTTCTGTTCATTATCAGCTCATTTTGATCATCATTTTACACATTACAGTTTAGGGCTGAACTAGAAGAGAGTCGCCATGATCTCACCAAACATCTGCACCAAACCACACTAGTGCCGTCACCATAAAGTTCAAACTCCATTTTGATACTAAGGAATAGACTCAATGCTCAATACTGATTGTGGTACAAAATACTAGGTGACGAAATAACTTTCTTTATGTTACCGTGGTTACCATAGTTATGCTAAAGCTAAAAATGACTTAATATCTTTGGCAAAAGCAGAAATTCAATTTGTCAAGGGGACAAAGTTTATTTGGTTGAATACAAACAGAAAGTGTAAACAAATAGGTGTGGTCTTCATTGTATTTAGCTTTTCCCTTCAGGCAGATATCGGCAGTGTCCAGCAGAGTCTGACCAGAACTGAAGAAGCAGCTCGGATGAGCTGAGAAACGGATTCGACCAAATAAACAAAATTGTGTCCAGTTGACAAACTGAATTTCTCCTTTTATCATGGATTCTACCTGGACGACTGAGGGACTCTTCACACATCTTTGCAGTATCGATACCTGCACAAATGAGTATCTCTTTTCAGTATTAGTTTTAGTATCGATTAGTATCTGATTTATGATAGTTTTGCACACTAGTGCTGGTGATATGGCTAAAAAATAAGATTTAATTACAAAGTTAGTTATAAAGTGCTGATACTGAAATGTGGTTAAATGTGTCTGAGGTACATGAGCATGAGGTACACTGCACCAGATGAATGGAAAATTGAACCAAAATGTGCAAAAATAACAGTTTCTAACCTTATCTGAAAAATTTCACCACAAGTTTCTCTTCTTGCATCAACAGTTTTTGCAGCTTTTGACAGCTGTCTTGGTCTTTGTGATAATAATTGCGCTTTCTTAAAAAAACATGAATGCCAATATTTTCTTCCTGCAGAATCAATAAACTCTGCATTGCACCAGTCTCTGCCTTTTTTGAACAGAGTAATGAGTCAGAATTGAAATAGTGTAATATGTCTGTATGCTACACAAACTTGGAACTACATTTTAAATACATTTAGTTATTTTTACAAAAGTGAAAAGTTCATCTCACTTTACTTCAACTTAAGATCAATTGGTGGACCAGGCTTTGGATTTAAAAGGTCACAGGCCAAATATCCGATATCCAATCTGTTTAAAAAAAAAAAAAAAATCTATATCCTTACGTATATGGCCCTAAATCATCCTCCATAATTCATCAGCACAGGATGTACGCATAAGCAGAGGAAGGGCGCCATGTTCCTGCCGTCACTTGGCGTCTCCTCACTTTGTTGCCAGGCAGAATTTTCCCATTGTTTTTTTGTTTATTAGAATTGTTAAAATCACACTCCAGTATCATATCTTTCTTAATTCCTAATTTTATATGAGCAGATCAGGATAAGGTTTTGCCCCTGTCACTTCTCTGTTCTTGTGGGAGTCGTGGGCTTCTGGAGTCGCACATCTGGGGCATCTGCCACACTGTTGCTAGGCAGAATTTTCAAACGTTTGACCTCATCTGCTGCTTTTTCGCTGACCATTTCCCTGTGAATTGTTTTGGAAAAGTTCTGTTGGATTCAGAATGTTCAAGTCTTCACACATAATAAACCAAACAAACCAAAATCTACTTGACTGTGAACCTTAATGTAGATCTAAGATAAATTATGATATGAAACGGGCCCATTGATGTCCTATTCAAATAACGGAGTGATTGTGGTATTTTTTTTAACCCCTACATGTATGACCCAGAGGATTGTGGGAATAATCTCTAACTGTAAACAGGAAGTGCTGCCGAGACTAGAGCCATAGAGGGTGGGTAAAAACTGGAATTTTCTGCATAAATCAATCAAAATATGACTTTATGATGAGGGAAGAGTTATGACACAGTAAATGTAACACAAACATATCCATTTTCACCAGTATTGTGTCACGGGACAGTGTTGGTTTACGTCTTTCAGTGGTGTTCAGTGGCTAAACTCTCCCCATGACCCACAGAAGCTCTGGGTGAATCAGTCGGCGCCCGTTGCCAGTTCTTGTGTCTTGCGTTGCTCTGAGTTCCTCTTCCCATCGACCCCCATGCACTCCCAGGGCGACCCACGCTGGGGCAGACAAAGCCAGCCGGGTGGGGGGGCTGGGTGGGGGTCCCGCTGAAGGCTGTGAGGCGGGAGGAGGAGGGGGTGGAGAGCTGGAGGGGCATTGGAGGGAGTGCGTGACAGAAGGGGGGGGGGTACGGGGGCAGGCCTGGAGGGTTGGGGGGGTCCAGGGGCTGCAGGGTGCCGGGTTAGGCCCAGCAGGCTGGTGTCAGGGTCAGCCTCAGGGCAGCTCTGGTCCTCTCTGTGGTGATGTTTGCATGTTCTTCCTGTGTGGATGGGTTTTCTGCGGATACCTTTGCCCCGTGATCGACCTGCGGTACTGCGTGGCTAGCATTCTCGCCTCACAGTAAGAAGGCCCCAGGTTTCTGTGTGGAGCTCGCACATTCTCCCCGTGTCTGGGTGGGTGCCCTCTGGGTAGGTCAAATCCTCCAGCTAACTTAGTCCAGACCAAGAGCTCGAGATCTGGAGTTGGGGCCCCAGGCACCGCACTGCACTCGACCACTGCTTCCGACAGGTCGCCCAGCAGCACTGATGAAGGCTGGGTCAAATGCAGAGACTAAATTTACTTACCAGACCCCCCAGGATTCCGCGGGCATTTTTTGTGATTGTTGCGGCTAAAATGCCTGAATTTGCGTGAGCTTTTCCAAAAAGTTGCCATAAAAGTTGTGGTGCTTTTAAGGTTTTTGTTGCGATTTTGTTGCGGGAGGAAGTGAAAGTTGCGATAAATAGTTGTGATTTTCCCTTTTTGTAATTAAAATTGAGTAATATTTTGAATAGTGAGTTATTACTGACAAAGAATAATACAAAGACACAGAGATCACAGATATGGTCCTAAAACAACCTCACCAACATCCAAAATAAATTACTACTAGGAGGGGAACTGTTTGGGTCTTTTGCTGTTATTTTTGTGGGCAAATGGCGCCGCAGACATGTTTCTTTGCCATTAGAAGCCGTGTCCCAGTTCCCAGAGTGCACAGTTCGGAGTGTGGTTTGGAGGGCATGTGCGTCATTTCTTTTTTGTCCCATGCGCAGTTAACACCCGTTCTGAAGACCGCAGTCGTTTCCATGGAAATCGGGGCGTGGACCAAGCGCGTGAAAAAGCACACTTCACACACTCATATATCCCAGCATGCACCGCACGCTACTTCTTCTACGGGAGAAAATGGAGTCGGCGGCTGCTTCCCGTAGTTGCGAGACCTGTCGCATTTTGCAGACGGCCATGCGGTCCGCGGAGTGCACTCAGGGCTGAGCAAGTGTGCACCGCCTTGACTGCAGTCTGAGCCCCTTCAAACCACGCTCCGAACTGGGGACACGGCCGCAGTTTCGTTTCGTCACACGTAAGTAAGGCAGAAGGAAGTTGGTCGACGTGAGTTCAATACGTCGCCGATGACTGGTCAGAATTGCGGGAAAGTTGCGGTGATTGGTCAAAATTGCAACACCGCCCTGAATTCACGGGGATTGGCTGAAGTCGCGTTGAAGTTGCAAATCGCAACATCGCGAATTCCTGGAGGGTCTGACTTACCATTAGAGTAATTCTTCAAATGAGCAATGGAGCTTCGACTTCAAACCCTCAGTAGAGTTTGAATAGCCCCATAACTGCCTGGGGTATCTTCAGCTCCTCTTGTTCATCCTCCTCTTCACCAAGATGTCTGCACTTTACATTCAAGTGCCAAATCTAACTTATATCTGCCCCTAGTGAATGCAGCCGAGTCTATGAACAGCCCTGGCGGGTCACTATGGTGTGTCAGGGTGAAAGAGTGGCTCCCCGGGGCCCATATTATGAAGGGGCCCCTTGACCCTGGGCGGATCCTGGCTCATGGTTAAACAGCTCCAATCTGACCCCGGGTGAGTTATTCCCTCGTCTTTGTCTGCCAGGCCACTTGTTTGAAAGAGCATCCGCACAGGGCCTTTGTGGGGGAGTCTTTGACAAATATTGCTCGTTTTCAGACTCTAGAATGTGACGTCACACTAGAGGAGGAACGGGGGCCAGGATTCACATGTAGGACGGCAATGATTAATCGACGAATAGTGACTAGAGGACTATATAAAAATAATCCGAGATAATCCTTGTCGTACTTTGGTAATCATTATCTGAACTTGGTAGCGTGCGGTGACTTTCATGGGTAGGCAAGAGGGGGAGAGGATGTCAACATTTAGTCAACAACACTTTAATAGCACCACTTTTTATGCAAACTACATTACAAGTGAGTATATTTAATTTTACTCACATTAATTTCATGTATACTGTCATTATTGTAATACAGTGGTACCTCACCTTACGAAATTAATTAGTTCCAGAAGTGGTTTCGTAACGTGAATTTTTCGTAAGTTGAGTAGCTATTTCAATGGAAAAAGCCTGATTCGTTCCAAGGCCCCGATCCAAGTTTTTTTTATTTTTTTATAGTGTAACTTTTTTTATAGTGTAACACTGTGTTCTGCGTAGAGACTGTAGACCCAGGACTAAACGTGGACTATACCAGGTCTAGACCAAGGTCTAAACCTGGACTAAACCAGGACTAAACCTGGACTAAACCTGGACTAAACCTGGACTAAACCTGGACTAAACCTGGACTAAACCTGGACTAAACCTGGACTAAACCTGGACTAAACCAGGACTAAACCAGGACTAAACCAGGACTAAACCAGGACTAAACCTGGACTAAACCTGGACTAAACCTGGACTAAACCAGGACTAGACCAGGTGGATTAAAGCGCCGCGCGGGGGTCTATTTCCTGGTTTCATTTCAAGTCAGGGCTGAGGCGAGCAGCGAGGGGGACCGCACGCAGTCTGAGCGCATGAACGAGACCCGTGCTCAAACCGTGCCTCCTCTAGACCTGGTCTAGACCAGGTCTAGACCAGGTCTAGACCAGGTCTAGACCACCGCGGCTCTTGCATGCGTTCGTTCATGCGCTCAGACTGCGTGCGGTCCCCCTCGCTGCTCGCCTCAGCCGTGACTTGAAATGAAACCAGGAAATAGACCCGCGCGCGGCGCTTTAATCCACCTGGTGTAGTCCTGGCTTAGTCCAGATTTAGTCCTGGTCCAGTCCTGGTTTAGTCCAGGTCTAGACCTGCTGGCAGCTCCGCGCTGGGTCATGCTGCGCTATCACACGTGTCAGAGCGCAGTTTTCTCCCCCCTCCCCCTTCCCCCCACACTTCACTATTAATCATTTTGTTGAAAATCTATGAAAGTTTGAGTGTTTAAACGAGAGACAAATGTGAGAAAAGTTTAAATCCAGTCTGACAAAAGCGTATAATGTGTGTGGCTGAGTGCGCATTATTTGAATTTTTGAGATTTTGCGTTTTGTAACTTGAATTTTCTTTCGTATCTAGAGACCAAAATTTAACGTGAAGGCGTTTCGTAACTTGAAATTTTCGTTTGTTGGGTCTTTCGTAAGGTGAGGTACCACTGTATATCTAGAATGATATGAATGATCAAAGGAGAAGTTCAATTTGAGTTCAAGTTTCAAATTGAACTTCTCCTTTGATCATGGATTCTACCTGGACGACTGAGGGACTTTTCACGCAATGATATGAATGACATATGACACATCTGTAATGCACTTACTACATAACGTATGCTCATGAAGACATATTAACAACAGGTGCACTTATAATACAGCCTGATGTGTCACAAACACAGCCCTACGTCAGAACTGTTGATCTATAATATGGTTAGCACACAACACTCACACTCACCTCTCACAGATGCAAAACTGTGCCTTTCCACAACTCCACATGTTCCTCCACATGTGTGTAATAGTCCCACACTGACACATACGTGTGTAATAGTTCTGTTACTGCATGGACGCTGTCGCTCCTTCATGAACACACGGACGAGGCGGACTCCTCACTGCTCCAGCCACTCGAACTCCACCAGATCCTCCATTTCACATTTCACACAAATATCCCTGAAACTAGTTCAGTGTTTCACTAAATGACGGCCTGTATTTCTAACTAACATCTAATCATTACAAATGCGAAGCTACAAACAATGACTTGTCACTAAATGCAAGTTATTTTAGGCACTTTGAAAGGGTTGAAAGTTGAGCTGCTGTTGTCGCACAGCTCCAGTTCCCGTGGTGATGATGTGGGTTTATTCAGCGCTGTTTGAGCCCACTGTGGTCCTCGGTACACATGCGCACACTTCTAAAACAACTGACTGGCCTTTCTAGTTGTAAATACATTTTGTTGAAAATCTACAAAAGTTTGAGTGTTTAAATGAGAGAGAAATGTGAGAAAAGTTTAATTCCAGTCTGAGAAAAGTGTATAATGTGTGTGGTGAGGCGTTTACAGCCTTAAAACATGTAGAATAATTGTAAAATATAAAGTTGTCCTACTTCAGGGATTTCTCTTGTTGCGGGTTATTTCTGGAACCTAACCCCGTGTGTGTTGAGAAAGTGTATTTACGTTTCGGGGCGTGCATCTGAGCGCGCATTATTTGAATTTTTGAGATTTCACATTTCGTAACTTCTTTCGTATCTAGAGACCAAAATTTAACGTGAAGGCGTTTCGTAACTTGAAATTTTCGTTTGTTGGGTCTTTCGTAAGGTGAAGCACCACTGTATCTATAAACTGGACTTTTCCTGAACAGTTCCACCTTGACAAATAAAATTATTATTATTATTATTATTATTATTATTATTATTATTATTATTATTATTATTATTATTATTATTATTATCATCATCATCATCAGGTTTGAGTATTGTCTCTATTCTTTACTATCAAAATTGAGTTTGAAGTTTTTCTACTATACAGTCTCCATAAGATACAAAAGCATACTAAGCTGTTATTTTAATGTTTTGGGGTCATCGTCTGTGTGTCAATGAAGAGGTTATTGGTTTAATTCCCTGACCTCTCAGTAGATTTCTATGAACAGATGTGTGTATGATGTGTGTGCAGTGCATTAAAGGTGCAGGTGCATTTCCACAAACATTGTGGAAAGAGTATTTGACCAACAAGGCAAAAGTGATCACAAAACACGACCAGACAAATATTTTCACCTCTGCCAGTCTTTGCTCACAGAGTACACTTTGTAAATTAAAAAAATCTGAAAAAAAAAAAAAAAATCTGCATTACAATTGAATTTCAACATGCCATCCGCCTGCCATCCACAGAAACCTCTCACTAGAGGCTTGTGTTAGCTTGTGTTAGCTTGTGTTAGCGTGTGTTAGCTTGTGTTAGCTTGTGTTAGCGTGTGTTAGCTTGTGTTAGCTTGTGTTAGCGTGTGTTAGCTTGTGTTAGCTTGTGTTAGCATGGTTTAGCATGTGTCGCGTGGGTGTACGCCTCAGATGAGTCACCGCAGTTTGAGAAGCGTCCAGAGCCAGAGACGCGCACAGATTAAACCCATTAAACGTGGAATAACGTAGTGAAAAGAGAAAGCACGTGCCACGACAAACGCCCAGATTTAGAATAACTCAAGCCTGAATTTAAAAGTGAAATATCTGACATGCACATTTTTTTTTATGTTGTGATTTGACTTTCCTTGGCCAGATACTAACACTAAGACTACAAACTATCGACTGAAAAATGACCTTTTCATATAGTGCTATATCATACAGTCTCGTTTTAGCAGAGCTCAGTCCAAACTCAATATTGGCCTCTGCTTCTTGATGCTTTTATATGGCTCCTTAATGGTTCCCTAATACTGTAAATGAATCCTTCTTCAAAATCAACACTCACTGCATGAGATATGACTCTGACTGTCTTCATGAGGCTAGATATGTGTCTAAAATGCTTTATTCTGAGTGTTGCTGCTTCAATGCAAATGAGAAGGACAGAGAGATTGGCTAAGGAGCGGGGGGGGGGGCGGGTTTCCCCGGCGCAGCTGTCTCCTTTCTTCCGTGTTTTACGCACAAAGACAGATGAGAGACTTTGCAATGAAAAAAAGCATATTTACACAGAAAATAAAATTAAACCACTGGTATTTCAGAGGTCCAGAGGGTCGGGTAAGGGACTTGCGAGCCTAGAAACACTCGGACGTGCCTCCAGGCAAATAAAAAAACGCATTTGGCATTGTAGCGCATTCACAGTCCAAACTCTCTGGGCGGGATTTCGCAACTTTTAACCATGGGGGGGGGCCTAAACAGGGTAGGGGAGCTCACATTAACGTTCAAAAACCTCAGAAAGTGAAAATTTCATGCCATGGGACCTTTAAGGCCCAAAGCCGATGTGCTGGAAAGTGCAAATATTAGTCTTATATATCGGTACAAATATCACTCTGATATATCAGTCTCTGTCTAATAAAAACTGAAGTTTTATTAAAATCATCCTCCGGGCACTTCGGTTTCCCCCACCAACCCAAAACATGCTCCAGGTAAAATCCTCCTGAGGTCCTGACCAAACCAAACAAGAAGATGATGGAGCTGGTCCCCGGGCGCCTCATGTGCTGCCCACTGCTCCTGTGTGAGATCAATAAAGTCACTTCTATTAAGAAGAAGTCCTTCTGCAAGGGCGAAAGGCCCAGACTAGGGTCAAGAACACAACAGTGTCCTCCCAGGGGTGAGGACAAAACGGCTTCGTCCAGTTTGATCTGCTGAAGTGCAAATAAATGTACAAGTATCATGAGATTCATGCTGAGTTATTGAAGTATACAGAAATCAAAACTATTTTTCATTATTTATACTCAGAAAACATAAGGATTTGGCCACAGCCAAATCCCAGAAAGATTACAGAGTGCACATTTACTGTTGTGTGAGGCGACTGCTGCTGGGATTTGGGGTTTGACAAAAAAAAAAATAAATAAATAAATAAATGCAGTAAAATAGTCCAGTTTGAAGTGTTAGTCTCATTGCTCTAGTATCTGTCCGTGTTGTCGCTCTTTAAAGACAGGATGTCGTGTTCTTATTAGTCCTGGTTCTGGCCGTGCGCTGTGACGACAGGAATGTGTGAGCCCTTTGCTCCGTGGTGCATTCGTGGGTCTGTGGGTTTTAGGGGGATTATCTTAAGTGTCGGCGTTCACGGTGCGTTCACAGGAATCTGGTTTTATCCACAGCTGTTAGATCTCCGGCCCCGCCCCCTCCCAGAGCCCCGGCCACGCCCCCCGCTCCGCTTTGAGGGCTCAGTATCACTTTCCACACACGCACATGCACATTAGGGCCGATTGTGGAGTGACCCGAGCTCTCAGCGGCACCTAAACGCCTCAGCAGGACGCCTGAACGCACCGCAGTATTTGTGATGAGGCGTTCACTGCTCACACGCTCTAAGCACACAGGGCTGGAAGGAGCGGTGCTTAACACGCTCTAAGCACACAGGGCTGGAAGGAGCGGTGCTTAACACGCTCTAAGCACACAGGGCTGGAAGGAGCGGTGCTTAACGGCTCTGCTGGGGCACTCTGTTACATACAGTGACATTTAAAGCTGGAGTTCACTTTTAAGGAAGTTTTGATACCACAATAACATTTTAGACAATTTAATTTTCAGTACAAAATTAGAGCGAGAAGAGATGACAAAAAACCTGTCAGAACCAGTGGGCTCATTGTAACCAACTTCCTGATGTTGAGTTAGTCTTGGTCCTGGAGGATTTGATTGTGCCTGTTTTGTGTTGATGGAAGAAACCCACAGACACAGACAGAACATGCAAACTCTGCACAGGCAAACTGGGAACCTTCTTGCTGTGAGTCATTCAGCCGTCATGCCTCCTACAATTTTTAAACACATCAACTGTAATTTTCAGCACAAATTTGGGCCTTGTGATGTGACAGAAAACATGATATTTTTTTTCTTATATCCTCTAAATGAGTGTATCTAAATTATTATTATTATTATTTAAATTTTCTATTTGGAGGTAAATGAACACCTCAGCGTTTACATTTTGTTCATTTTATTTTTAATCATGATGTTCTAACACGTCCTCTGTAATGGACGTCGGGGACATTTTGGTGTTAAATCCACATGAAGTTAACAACCTCACAAAAACTTTTTTTTTTTTTTTTGATGACCAACGTCTCTGACGAGCTTCTACAGTCGCCTCAAAAAGTTCTTAGACTCCCCTTTAATTTCTTATTTATTTATTAACATATTTATTTATAATTCATTCATTCATTTTCTTCCGCTTTTCCATTTTCTGGGTCGCGGGGGCAGCAGTCCAAGCAGTGTTCTGCTGCCCAGAACACAATGCACCAGCCCCCATGAATCCTCCCGCAGGTGGTGGGTCCACAGGAGGACGGCTCACGTCACAACAGGCCTTGATGTATCTTCTGCCATGGGGGCTACCAGTGTCCACAGACACAGGGTGGGGTTAAGTGTCTTGCCCAAGGACACAACAGCAGCGCTCATCTGTGGGAGCTGGGATCACATGCGGTCAACCCGTCAAGAGCGGGATTCAAACTGCCAACCCCTGGATCACGCGGCATATGCTCTACCAACTGAGCTACTGCTGCCTGGTTTAATTTTATTTTCTGTGAAAATGTGTTTTTTTCATTGAAAAGCCTCTCTTTCTTCCTCCCGCTTAAAACACAGAAGTGGGAGACAGTGCACAGCGCAGCGCTAAAACAAGGAACCAGCGGCGCATTTGCCCCCCACCCCCCACCCCACCCCCCCACCCACTCCTCTAACCAATCTGTGTCCTTCTCATTTGCATTCAAACAAGTGTTATTTATTATGTGTTATTTATTTATTTATTTAGTTAGTTAGTTAGTTATTTTTTGTGATATGACAGAAAACATGATTTTTTTTCTTATATCCTCTAAATTAGTATTTATTAAAAATAATAATAATTTAAAAAAAAAAATCTAAATGTAAAAAATAAATAAATAAATGTATGTATTATTTATTTTTACACTTTTAGATTTTTAATTTTTTTTAAATAGTGCCACCACTATTTAAGACTCTCAAAACAATTAACAGACTGGTTAACCTGATGTCCACTATAATGAATGGGCGGGTCTCTGGAGGATATTGATGGATCTCAATTATTGATTCTCTTTTAAAAATCAATTAAAAATGCACAAATAATATTCCCATCTGTTCCTTTTAAAGGTTCTACTGCACAAAACTTACTCTTTTAGCTCTGTTCTAATGTTGTTACCTCCTCAAAAACACACCTGGAGCTGTGTTGTGCATCTCCAAAGCTCAAAATGCTCTGTTCCACCTTATGATGTCATAAAGTGGTAGTTTTGGTAGGAGTTAACAGCTCCTTTTTACCTTTTAGTTCAGTAGATTCAATGATTCTAGTGAAGGTGTATGGAGTTTTTCCTGTATCACCACATGACATCACAAAGTGGAGAAGTGTTTTCTCTTCATATGGGTTTGTGTGTGAATGAAACAAAACAAAACTCCAGGTCTGTTTGTGATGAGGAAACTACACTGGAACAGATCAGAAAATGGCATCATTTTAAGACGAAACTCTCTAAACCACATTCTTTTACTGACAGACGAGCTGAGGACGAGAAATGACCCGATCAGGATTAAAATGTCATTAATGGAACAGTTAAATGTGCATGTTTGACCTCATATGGATGCTGTGACTGTTGTGTAACATGAAATCACTTCCAAAATCACCTTCCAAACAGTTAAACCACATTTTTTTTTTAGTTACAACATATAAGGTGAGATATATTCTCTTTTTTTGTTTGTTTCATTTACGAGTAAGATGCTGCATTGGTTTGAAAAGATTTGCAGGTGTCAGAACTCCTTCACTTACATCCTCCTGGGACCCGGAGAAAAAAGTCTATCTAAATTATTATTATTATTTTAATTTTAATTTTCTATTTGGAGGTAAATGAACACCTCAGCATTTACATTTTGTTAATTTTATTTTTATTCATAATGTCGTAATGTGTCGTCTGTAATGGACGGTAATAGTGTTAAATCCACGTGACGTTAACAACCTGACGACCGACGTCTGACGAGCTTCTACTGTCGCCTCAAAAAGTTTTTAGATTCCCTTTAAATTTCTTATTTATTTATTTATTTACTTATTTATTTTTATGTATTTTTTATTTTATTTATATTTTTATTTATTATCTATTTATTTGTTTACTAATTTATGCATTTTTGTTTATTATGTTTATTAATATTTTTGTTTATTATTTTTTTTATTTACTTAATTTATGTATTTATTTTTATTTATTTTTTTATTTTATTTATATTTGTATTTATATTTAATTAATTATTTATTTATTTACTTATGTATGTATGTTTGTATTTATTTATGTATTTTTTTTATTTATATTTTTATTTATTATCTATTTATTTGTTTACTTATTTATGCATGTTTATTATTTATATATATATATATATATTTTACTTACATATGTATTTATGTATTTTTATTTATTTATTTACTTATTTACTTATTTGTATGTATGTTTTATTATTTATTTATGTATTTTTATTTATTTTTTATTTAATTTATATTTTTATTTATTATCTATTTATTTGTTTACTTATTTATGCATGTTTCTTTATTCTTTATAATTTATATTTTTTATTTATAATTCTTTTATTTACTTATTTATGCATTTATGTATTTTTATTAATTATTTATTTTATTTATATTTGTATTTATATTTTATTCATTATTTATTTATTTACTTATTTATGTATTTTTATTTATTTATTTATTTATTTATTTTATCATAGCCACAAACTAGATTCTGTCTCCAAACCCTTCAGAGACAGACTGGTTAACTTGAGGTGCACTTTAAAGGACACACATGAACGGGCGGGTGTCAGGAGGTTATTGAATTTTGAAGTGAAGAAAAAAAAAAACTGGTTTGTTAATAATGTTCATGTTTAAGGTCCTTGAATCCAGGGCTCTGCACTGCGAAAACAAACAGTTAAAATGACTTAGTTAAGTTTCATCATGATTTGTGTAAATTTCACTTAACAAGTAAAATTGTCCAATCATGGAACAATTCTTTTACTACTTAAAATATGGAAATACGTATATCTTGCTACATTTAAGAACTGTTTGCACTTAAAATAAGAAGCAAAATGTCGTGTTGCTTAAATGAAGAAAAACACTTATTGCATTGATCATGTGACTTGTCAAGTTGAATCAACAAAAATAAATTGAAATGTTCTTTATTTAATTCATTTTAACTTAACTAGTTGTATTTTTTGGACTTTCTATGTAAACTGTGATTCACACGTCCAGTTCAGTATGTAGTGTAGGACTATCGTCCTACTTGAATCCTGCTGAATAAGTTTCCAGAGACCTGTGACTGTATCTGCTGGTCCCTTTGTCTCTGTGTCCCTGTGGTGTCCCTGTGGTGTCCCTGTGGTGTCCCTGAAGTGTCCCACTGAGACTCCAGATGAGCAGTAAATTAGCAGGGGTCCAGGATTATGTCCCTCTTTAGGTCTAATCCCGTCTCAGTCCACTGCCTCGGCTCTTTTCATGGGCTCAGAGCTCAGGCTCCTTTTGTGTGGGACACATAAGACACTTCCTGTCCCTGCACCCTGTCCCTGCACCTTGTCCCTGCACCCTGTCCCTGCACCCTGTCCCTGCACCCTGTCCCCTGTCCCTGCACCCTGTCCCTGCACCCTGTCCTCCACAGTGTCTCCTGCACCCTGTCCCTGCACCCTGTCCCTGCACCCTGTCCCTGCACCCTGTCCTCCACAGTGTCTCCTGCACCCTGTCCCTGCACCCTGTCCCTGCACCCTGTCCCTGCACTCTGTCCTCCACAGTGTCCCCTGCACCCTGTCCCTGCACCCTGTCCTCCACAGTGTCCCCTGCACCCTGTCCCTGCACCCTGTCCTCCACAGTGTCCCCTGCACCCTGTCCCTGCACCCTGTCCCTGCACCCTGTCCTCCACAGTGTCCCCTGCACCCTGTCCCTGCACCCTGTCCCTGCACTCTGTCCTCCACAGTGTCCCCTGCACCCTGTCCCTGCACCCTGTCCCTGCACCCTGTCCCTGCACCCTGTCCTCCACAGTGTCCCCTGCACCCTGTCCTCCACAGTGTCCCCTGCACCCTGTCCTCCACAGTGTTCCCTGTGATGTGATTTGGTTTGGACATCTTATCGTTCTTATCCAAATAAAAACTCATCTGTCGTGTTAAACGTCTGAAAATCTTTGTGAGGTGTTGCATTCTTTTTCTGGGTTTAGCCGGTTACACCAAATAGATTTTTAGCTGCTCAGCCCTTATTATCTTGGCCTACGTCTACAGAGGTATAATACTCCCTACAGTGGAAGCAAAGGGGGACTGGACTGGACTGGACTGGACTGGACTGGACAACACTACCACAGTGTCTTTGAGGTCCCGTACTGATGGTCAAATTATCTTTTGATACTAAGGAATAGACGCACGCACTAAGGAATAGACTTGATATTCAGTACAGATTCTGATACCATTATGATCATAAAAACACAATATTTAGACAACAGAATGTGACTTTCAACTTTAAATGGTCGTACTTTCTTTTATATGACCATGTGGTCTTGTATCTGTGTAAAAGCTCCGTCGTCTTTCTGAAGCTATTCAAGGTTCATTTCTGTCCTGTGAATGTGACATTTACAGTATCGATACCTGCTCAAATGAGTATCTAGTTTCTATATTAGTTTTAGTATCGATTTAGTACAGTGGTACCTCACCTTACGAAATTAATTCGTTCCAGAAGTGGTTTCGTAACGTGAATTTGTCATAAGTTGAGTATCTATTTCAATGGAAAAAGCCTGATTCGTTCCAAGGCCCCGATCCAAGTTTTTTTTTTTTTTTTTAATAGTGTAACTTTTTTTATAGTGTAACATTGTGTTCTGCGTAGAGACTGTAGACCCAGGACTAAACGTGGACTATACCAGATCTAGACCAAGGTCTAAACCTGGACTAAACCTGGACTAAACCAGGACTAAACCTGGACTAAACCAGGACTGGACCAGGACTAAACCAGGTGGATTAAAGCGCCGCGCACGGGTCTATTTCCTGGTTTCGTTTCGAGTCACGGCTGAGGTGAGCAGCGAGGAGGACCGCACACAGTCTGAGCACATGAACGAGACCCGTGCTCAAACCGTGCCTCCTCTAGACCTGGTCTAGACCAGGTCTAGACCAGGTCTAGACCAGACCACCGCGGCTCTTGCATGCGCTCGTTCATGCGCTCAGACTGCGTCCGGTCCCGCGCTTTAATCCACCTGGTCCAGTCCTGGTTTAGTCCAGGTTTAGTCCAGGTTTAGTCCTGGTTTAGTCCTGGTCCAGTCCTGGTTTAGTCCAGGTCTAGACCTGCTGGCAGCCCCGCGCCGGGTCATGCTGCGCTATCACACTTGTCAGAGCGCAGTCTTCTCCCCCCTCCCCCTTCCCCCCACACTTCACTATTAATAATTTTGTTGAAAATCTATGAAAGTTTGAGTGTTTAAACGAGAGACAAATGTGAGAAAAGTTTAAATTCAGTCTGAGAAAAGCGTATAATGTGTGTGGCTGAGCGCGCATTATTTGAATTTTTGAGATTTCGCGTTTCGCAACTTGAATTTTCTTTCGTATCTAGAGACCAAAATTTACCGTGAAGGCGTTTCGTAACTTGAAATGTTCGTTTGTTGGGTCTTTCGTAAGGTGAGGTACCACTGTATCTGATTTTCGATACCTCGACACTCTGTCTCTTCTTCCAACTCTCAGCTCCAGCCTCTTCTTCTCCGACAGTCACGAGGCTTAACTCTGCCTTCAAGTGTGGGATTTAAGAGCTCTGTACAAACGGTAAACTTCCTCTCTCAAGTTGATACTGTGAAACTATTTAAGTTGCGGTCCTGAGCTCCAAGTGGGACTGTGACTTCCACCTGCCTCTGCTTTGTGAATGCGCGCTCAATATTTGCCCTGGTGCCCTCTTTGTGGCGTCGGTGAATGGGGCTGGAGTACGGGACGAGGACGTGGGTAAACAGCCGGAACAATGCCCTCTGGGAAGCGATCTGCGCCATCTCGGGCTCCGGGCCAGGGACAAACACGCGCATTGTTCCCCAGGATTAGAGCCGGGCCCACGGGCGCGAGGCCGAGGAGAAGAGGGGAGCGACGAGGGACGCTTTCTCCTCTTTAATCCTCACACATGTGTTTAAAGGCCTGCCCATCCACAAATATTGATCCAAACTTGGGGTAGTTTTCCTTATCAGATGCAATGGGCCAATATTCACACTTTTTAGTGTATTTGAGTTTCGGCTTTGAATTTGAAAGAAAGTTTTTGTATTATGATAAAAGGAGAAATTCAATTTGTCAACTGGAGAAAGTTTTTTGTTCGAAAATGTTTCGCAGCTCGTCCGAGAGGCTTCGTCAGTTCTGGTTAGAGTGCTGAAGGACACTGCTTATATGAAAACACTATTCCACCTCTTTGTTTTGAGTTTCTGTCTTTTGTATTTCCAGTTTCTCTCTGGCGTCTAGTTTAGCACACCCATTCAAACCCTAATGTCTGTTTTTATATTATGTTTAGAACAGGGGTGATCAATACTGATATTTGCACCTTTGAGCCTATTGGAGTATTGGCATTCAGTCTCTAAGAAAGGCCAATATTTTGTTTAGACCAACAATCTGTAAAAATATGTATGAAATTGTGTATAAAGCTTTATTTGAACAAACAAAATTTGTAGAAAATTCACAGTATATTGTTTGGGGAAAGTGGCCCTACATCTCTAGTTGTGGTGAAGTGCGCAGCAAAACTATTTCAAATTTAAAAATAAAATGTTTACAGCAAATTTATCAATGCTATATTTTTGCCGATATTAACGACTGATATTTGTCAGTACAGTAATCCCTCGAATTAATGTTTTCTCACATTTCTCTCTCGTTTAAACACTCAAACTTTCGTAGATTTTCAACAAAATGTATTAATAGTGAAGTGTGGGGGGGGGGGGCATGGCTCCGGGAGTCCTGCTGGATGTGAACTGGCACATCAAACCTCGACATGAACGAACGCAAGAGCCGCACGAAACCAGGTAAAGAGCCGCACGCCGTGGTTTAGTCCTGGTTTAATCCTGGTTTAATCCTGGTTTAGTCCTGGTTTAATCCTGGTTTAGACCTGGTCTGGTCCTGGTCTAGTTCCAGTCTGGTCCCGGCCCCACCCGCGTCCCCCGTCTATAACATCAATCGGCAAAGGTCCCTTAGCCAATCAGGACGCAGAACACAATGTTATATTATATAAAAAAATGTTACACTATATAAAAAAAAAATTAATAAAAAAATAAATAAAAATCAGGAGTCAAAACACGTTTTGAAAATAAAAGAAGACATTTAAAAATGCATTTTGCATGATTTTCAGTCTGTATAAAATGTTCTCAGAATTAAAAAAAAAAAAAAAATCGGCTAAAATTTTCACATCGGCGCATCCCTCATTTTTAATTTTGCAAAACATTCGGTTATGACCCTGTGCTGTTTTTTTTGCGCCTGATCATTACCTGCACCTGCACTCTTATATTCTTATATTCTTGTATTCTTATATTCTTATATTCTTATATTCTTATATTCTTATATTCTTATATTCTTATATTCTTATATTCTTGTATTCTTGTATTCTTGTATTCTTGTAAATGTGTTAATTTAAGTTTTCTACTTTTATTTTTATTTTATTTTTATTTCATTTTATTCTATTTTATTCCGCTCCAAGCACCGAAGCAATTTCGTAATGTTATGAACATGTTCAAACATATGGCAATAAAACCTCTGAAATGAATTTAGTCTGGCTACAGTTGTGATTATGGATCGACCAGTTGATTGATTGGCTGATGTAACAGTTGGATATTTGCACTTTTTAGCATATTTGACTGTCGGCCTTCTACGAGACCAACCATGTGTACAAATATGGATGAGATGTGCATAAAGCCTTATTTGAACACGACACAAAATCTGCAGTAAATTCAGATGATTTTACTTGATCCTACATATCGATACAGATGTACAGATTCAAAATATGCACTGAGCGGTGTGGGTGAGGGTGAGGTTAGTGCTTAGCTCTGGGGTAGAGGCTCTGTGAGGTTGGAGGTTTGATGGACGTGTTTTTGGGGACCATTTCTTTGTCCATTTCTGGTCCATATTTGGGGGGCTGGTAGTGCACGACACTGCGCTACCCAATGAAGGAAAAATACAACGTTTCATTTTCAGCATTCTTTCTGAAACGGAAATGTAGTAGCATGTGTCAAAATTAAAACCAAGGCTCTCTTTAGGACAAAAAACCTCAATCTTTGTGACATTTTTATGTTTTGTTGAAAAAAAAGAAAAGTAAAACTCTTATGAACAACCACACCTGTGATCCTGCTTAGTTACTGGACTTGGGGTTAGGGTTTGTGGTTGGGGTTGGGGTTGGGGTTAGGGTTAGGGTTTGGGGTTGGGGTTGGTCAGGACCATAGTAAGTCCTGGGCCTGATTGCGGAGTAGGAGAGGCTTGTTCATGGCGGGTCGGGTTGCCGGGTGGGCCTGTTTGTGAGGCTGTCTCTAGGCCTGGTTGGGGAACTGCTTGTGGGGCTGGTTGTAGACCTGGTTTCTGGTTGCCGTTACAGTTGTGGGCATAGTTGTGGGTCCGGTTGTAGCACTGGTTGTGGACCTGCCTGTGGGCCTTGCTCTGGGTCTTCTTGTGTAGCTCAGCCGGCGCTTTGGAACGCATCAATGATTCAGGAGCCATTTGTGATCTGAGTCTTCACACGCAAGCCTCTAGAATCCAGGTCACATTGAGCCAGGACCTAACCAGGACCCGGATGGGACCTAAACAGGACCTAAACAGGACACAGCCAAGGTCCGGGCGTGTCCCAGCCAGAACCCAGCCAGTACCCAGCTGGGACCCTGCCAGGAACCGACCAGGACCAGGTCTGTGTGGATGGTTGAATGGTAAAAACACGTATATACTTCAATATATTCTTCATTTCTTTGAGTGATTTTTGTCCTTGTTAGTTCAGTGTTTTACATTTAAGTTTAGTCTTTTCAGATATTGCAATAAATGGACTACACCACTTCACTTTTCATAATCACAAATGATAATTTTATTGATAACATCTGAAAAAGAGTTTCTTATTATTTGATATTTTAAACAGTGGTGAAAGTAAAGCGGTGCGCACCGGAACGCAGCACCGGTATAACATTCAGAGCCGGTACGCAGCACCGCTAAGAGAATATGGTTAATGGTGGCCAAAACCCACATTTGAAAAAAAAAGTAAGGTGCACTATTTAAGTAGAAAACACAAACAACCACACTATGCCACTGGAGAATAAGTGAAAACGACCCGAAACTCTGGTGCAGAGATATCTGCAGTCTGTTAAGCAACGACTGTCCAAACGTATCTGACTGTAGCCGTGACAGTCGCCAAACCACTGTGAGGCGGTGCTGCGACCTGCCTGCACCTGTAAGAGAGGGTTTATGCTGACTAAAAAAATATGAAATAATTAAATAACTTTTTTAATACACTTATCTATAAAAAAGGTGTAAAACGTTAAAAAAATAAAAATAAAAAAACGGGTAAAACAAGTGTTTTTTTTATTTAAAAAAACAGTAAAGTGATGCACTGGACATTTTAGCACCTGTAAGAAATGAAAACCACTTTCACCACTGATTTTAAATGATTTGTTGCCATAGCGTCACCAGTGTGTCCAGGGTTTTATTCCCCTTTTTTGCCCTTGATGTACCATAGTTTATTTTCTTAGACACGCAAATGTGTTTTTGGTTTCAAATCAAATCAAATCTAGTTAGTCTTTTTTTTTTTCTATGCTACTATTTAGAATTTACTATTTAATATTTAGAAAGTAATGAGATAAACGGTTTATCCTGTTGCTTTATTTAGCAGAATACAGAATTTAATAAAGGCTGAATTGTGTTTTAAATGTGTTTTGCCGTTTGGCCTGTGTCTGGTTGTGGCCTTGTCGTCTGTGGAGGCCTCGGTGTGGTGCTGCTCACAGCGGAGAGGGCTGAGGAGGAGGGGGCGGGGGGTTCTTGGCGAGGAGGGAGGTTGAGTTATTTTAGTGCATAATTGATGTCTGGGGGGTTAGAAAAGCAGAAGTAATGCAATGAGAGGGGGCACTGGAGCGCGGATCGCGTGCAGCCGCTGCAAACATTGAGAGGACGAGCAGGGGGCACCGGCAGCCAATCGGAGAGAGGCGAGCCACGGCCAATCACAGCGCAGCGTCTGGCGGCCAATAGATGTACTAGACCTACGAGTGTGGAGCCGCAGGTCGGAGGAATACAACTGTGTTTTCCTGAAATATTCATTGAAATTTGGTGTGGAATTTAGAATTTAGATTTATTTTTGTTTAATAAATCCAGTAAATGTGCTCTGATTTTTCTAAAATGCATAAATAGAGTTTTGTTTGTGACACAGAATGGGCACCAGAACAGTCAACTGTGTACACTCACCACATGTGTGAGGTGTTTATATTTTATTTATAATCACTTATCGACGGTTTAGTCTCATTTAGACCAGATGTAGTCGGGACTTAGACCTGGTGTAGTCGGGACTTAGACCTGGTGTAGTCGGGGTGTAGACCTGGTGTAGTCTGGCGTAGACCTGGTGTAGTCGGGGTGTAGACCTGGTGTAGTCGGGACTTAGACCTGGTGTAGTCTGGCGTAGACCTGGTGTAGTCGGGGTGTAGACCTGGTGTAGTCTGGCGTAGACCTGGTGTAGTCGGGGCGTAGACCTGGTGTAGTCGGGGTGTAGACCTGGTGTAGTCGGGACTTAGACCTGGTGTAGTCTGGCGTAGACCTGGTGTAGTCGGGGTGTAGACCTGGTGTAGTCGGGACTTAGACCTGGTGTAGTCTGGCGTAGACCTGGTGTAGTCGGGGTGTAGACCTGGTGTAGTCTGGCGTAGACCTGGTGTAGTCGGGGCGTAGACCTGGTGTAGTCTGGCGTAGACCTGGTGTAGTCGGGGCGTAGACCTGGTGTAGTCGGGGTGTAGACCTGGTGTAGTCGGGACTTAGACCTGGTGTAGTCTGGCGTAGACCTGGTGTAGTCGGGGTGTAGACCTGGTGTAGTCGGGGTTTAGACCTGGTGTAGTCGGGGTGTAGACCTGGTGTAGTCGGGGTGTAGACCTGGTGTAGTCGAGGTTTAGACCTGGTGTAGTCGGGGTGTAGACCTGGTGTAGTCGGGGTGTAGACCTGGTGTAGTCGGGGTTTAGACCTGGTGTAGTCGGGGCGTAGACCTGGTGTAGTCGGGGCGTAGACCTGGTGTAGTCGGGGTGTAGACCTGGTGTAGTCGGGGTTTAGACCTGGTGTAGTCGGGGCGTAGACCTGGTGTAGTCGGGGCGTAGACCTGGTGTAGTCGGGGCGTAGACCTGGTGTAGTCGGGGTTTAGACCTGGTGTAGTCGGGGCGTAGACCTGGTGTAGTCGGGGTTTAGACCTGGTGTAGTCGGGGTTTAGACCTGGTGTAGTCGAGGTTTAGACCTGGTGTAGTCGGGGTGTAGACCTGGTGTAGTCGGGGCGTAGACCTGGTGTAGTCGGGGCGTAGACCTGGTGTAGTCGGGGCGTAGACCTGGTGTAGTCGGGGCGTAGACCTGGTGTAGTCGGGGTTTAGACCTGGTGTAGTCGGGGCGTAGACCTGGTGTAGTCGGGGCGTAGACCTGGTGTAGTTGGGGCGTAGACCTGGTGTAGTCGGGGTGTAGTCGGGGTGTAGACCTGGTGTAGTCGGGGTTTA
The DNA here is from genome assembly GCA_036785185.1 of Paratrypauchen microcephalus. Lineage (NCBI taxonomy): Eukaryota > Metazoa > Chordata > Actinopteri > Gobiiformes > Gobiidae > Paratrypauchen > Paratrypauchen microcephalus. Next base: position 830,743 of record JAVJIX010000170.1, read on the forward strand.
GACCTGGTGTAGTCGGGGTTTAGACCTGGTGTAGTTGGGGTGTAGACCTGGTGCTCAGGTGCGAAAAAGCACAGTTTAAAAAGCTACACATATGACATATAAACATATAATGTCATCAATAATCATTGATAATAAGGTCCGCTATAATAATTGTATAATTGTATATTTGATATAGTCTCATGGCTCATGCTGCAGTAACAGTCTGGACCTGTTCCACTCATGTTTGGTTCATTTTGGTTCATTTTAATTGGACTTTTTCTCACATTTGATTGGACTGGATCAATCGTTTTGATTTTTCATTAAAAACTAAATATTGCGACAGCGACATTAATCGCTGAAAACTGATCATTTCCCCCTAAAATTTCCTGTAACACTGTGTATAAAAGGTGCTGACCCCGTCCTGTAGACCTCTAAACACTTTGTGAAGTGCACAGGGTTCTTGTGTTGGTTCAGGAGTTCATCTCTAATGTTAAAACTCTTTAGACGTGTGTAAATTATGTTTAAATCCATCCTGAAAACATAGATTTAAAACTATGCATTGAAATCCCGTATAGTTCAGAACTCTTTATTTTATTCTGTACATTTATGACCTTTTATTTTGTGGTTGTTTACCCACCGCTTTGACACTGTCAGAAGAATATCGCTCCGGGTCAGGTCAGCGTGGATGTGAGGTCACATGTCCACCTCTCTACGTCACATGACCTCCTCCACATGTGGGTCTAGACACGCGATGCTCTGGGGTCTGTCCATTAACCGTATATAAATGGACACAGCTAACCCGCTCGCTGGCATGTTTCAAACAGGAAGTGAGCGCGGGGACACTTCAGCGAGCTCCATCGTCTCTGGCTTCATTTGATTTTAGATTGAAAAATTGTCGCCCCTCCGTCCGTGAGCACTGCTGCTGTGAGCCTTGTAGTTTTGGTCTTAAAATGTTTGTATTAATCCACTCTACATGATCGTAGGGTTTATTTCACAATTTGTCTGTAAATTTTTTCCTGAGACCCGCCCGTTCATCTGTGTCCTTTATAGTGCACATCGAGTTCACCAGTCTGTCTTTGAAGAGTTTGGAGACTCTAGTTTGTGGCTGCAAAAAAATAAAAAAATAAAAAAATAATCAAATAAAATAATTAAATAGAATAATAAAAAATAATGAATAAAAAATAATAATAATAACAAATAATTAAATAAAATAAAAAAAATAATGAATAAAAATACATAAATAAATAAATACATGAAAATATAAATAAAAAATAATACACATGCATAAATAAGTAAACATATAAATAAATAATAAATAAAAATATAAATAAAAAATAAAGAAATAAAAATGCATAAATAAGTATATAAGTAAATAAATAAATAAATACATACATTAATACAGAAATTAAAAGGGAATCTAAAAACTTTTTGAGGTGACTGTAGAAGCTCGTCAGAGACGTTGGTCATTAAAACAAAACAAAACAAAAGTTTTAGTTAAACTGCACTAACACAGATACTGTGGTTTTATGTGGGAGCTGCAGTTTAAACCTCTACAAACGTCTTCTCTGATGCTTTAGTTTAGCAGGTCTGACTTCAGTGCTCCTGTGTGAGGAAAAAATAATACACAATATATTGGAATTCATTATTAAAAATAATAACATATTGTCATTGTTTTGTTTTGTTTTTTCATTACATTTTCACCAACAATCCCAGAACCTGCCCACTGCTTAAACCTTTGACATGAACCACCATGTCACATGTACTGAAAATCATTTATCATTTGGATTTTTTTTTAATGCTATGAACAAATTTTGAGTATGATTTCTGTCCTTTTGTTTTCTAGCTGTGAATTGAACGATGGAGACTCGATTCACAAAGAAACCAAACTTATTCACAATATTGGCAAAATGTAGAAAAAGAACAAAGACCATTAGTACCATTAGAACCACCAGATACTGGGGTACTTCCGGATTATCTTGAAGAAAATACTCATACAGACATATTGCGATTGCTAATAAAGTTATTAGGGCACCCCCCCCAGGAGCACCTGACTGCATTATTACAACAAGTAAATGGACTAGAGTGGCCCGACACGTTCATTTAATATAGTTATTATGATCTATGATCTTCTCCATTTTATTTTTATATTACATATTTTTTATTTTATTTAGGTTTGTCTCTTGTGGGTGTTTGTATGTAGGAAATTAACATTGAACAACTTTTTACTCGGCTTAAACCGATTAAAAATTTAACAAAAGTAGCTTGATCAATATGAGGGAATTTTTTTTTGTTTAATTTGAATTTATTTCAATGAGGGTATATACTTTTTGTGTTTCTAGATACATTTAGTTGGAATTATGTAGCCTTAAATTTTAATTTCTTGTTTTATGATTTTATTTTATTACAAATATTAGACTAGCTAACCAGCTAACATGAGTGCATTTTTATTTATTTTTGTATTTATTTAATTTTTAATTTATTATTTTTTTTCATATATAACAAAACTTTGAAATCCTGGTGTGGATTGGTGGAGTATTAGTCTATCTGAAGAATTTTCATGTCATGGATTGAGTAAAAAACATAGTGATAGTAAAAAACAAAAAAACAAAACGCTAATCTGTGAATTATGGTGGATGTTTTTATTCTAAAGTCTGTGACGTACAGGATCAGCAACCAAGAGACTGAGAACTCTCCAAGGACTTTACACCTGTAAATGTGGTGCAGTGTACCACTGTGCAGGATAACGGAAATAAAAAGAAGTTCCAAAATTTTTTTTTGAAAATTGTACTAAACTAATTTACAGTATCATGTTCATAATAGTAGAACTTATTTTAAAAAAAACTTATTTTCAGCAAAATTAGAAAACAAATGAATGAAATGTTTAAGTGAATTCACATTGAGTTTGTTTTTGTGTTATTTGTGTTTCCTTCGGTTTTGCCGATCTTCTCCTCACAATCACACATGCACTGGTGCCACATTAGTGCGTGTTCACAAAAGTAGGTCACTATCGGCCTGTCGCCCAAACATGGTGGGCGTGGCCTGTTTACTACGCACCAATCACAGCGCACTAGTAAAACGCACAGTAACAAACCAGGCTGCTGCTCTCTGATTGGTCTGCTCCAAAACTGACTCGAACCTGTCAACATCCTCATCATCATCGAGGTGCAGACGCCTCAGCCGACCAATCACACGCCCAGCGGCGCGGGTCACATGACTCCTCAGCTGGCTGTTGTGACCAGAACTATAGGCTGCTTTCATGTTGTAGAATATAATGTCAAATATATCCTGTATTCCAGAATTTTGACTTGATTTTTAGGCACAAACTCTAATATTGCATTTGTTTATTTTCTGAAGGCAAAAAAAAGAAAAAGTGAAAATGTGTGTGTGAGATTGTCTAATGTTTGTAACTGCAACATATGTTCTGTTGTCTGCTGTATCTTTATGTCTGGGACTGTGGATGGAAACTGTGCTAAATCCGGCATATTTACGTCGGTTTGTGTGATTTTATACAAACTGTGCGTTCATTAAAATGCATTGTCCCTTCCAAATAAACAAATAAATAAATACATTTTTTGTACGGATCAAAATCTGTTAATTTGTTCTGACTTTTTGGAGCAGTTACAGATGTATTAACCAAAAACATCAGCCTTTTGACATATTTACCGGTGCATTCTTAGCTGCTTTAAACCTGTGACGATGGAGCCGCACGATAATGTATTGTTTATAGCAATTATTAACATTTTCAAATTCAATCAGAAGTTCGAAATGAACATTTTTTCCTGAGAGCGGACAGATTGTGACAAACCCTAATGCTCTCCTCTCCGTCTGCAGCGCTGATCTTTGAACTCACAATTCACTTCATTCATTTAACTGACTCCACGTGGAGGTTCAGGTGGGGGGTCGGCCTGAGGCTTTTTACAGGAGACACGAAGAGCCAGAGACACTCCTCACTCCACGTTTGTCTCTTGTGGGTGTTTGTATGTAGGAAATTCCAATCCAATCCAGTCCACTTTATTTATATAGCACATTTCATAAACTAAAAGCATTTCCAAAGTGCTGCACAGAAACATCATTTAAAATAAACAAATAACCACAGAAACAAGTGTGCATACAAATAAATATACCATAAAATAATAAAAACAATATGGAATAAATAATAATAAAAAATAAATAAATAAATAAATAAATAAATAAATAAAAATACAAACACTAAAAAATAAATAAATGAATACTCTAAGAACAATAAAATAATAAAAAACCCTAAAATACAATAAAAGACGACAGAGGAGCACACAACTCACGCGGTGTTAAAAGCCAGAGATTAAAAGTGGGTCTTAACATTGAACAACTTTTTACTCGGTTTAAACCGATTAAAATTTAACAAAAGTAGCTTGATCAATATGAGGGATTTTTTTTATTTTTTTTTAAATTTGAATTTATTTCAATTAGGGTATATACTTAATTTTTGTGTTTCTAGATACATTTAGTTGGAATTATGTAGCCTTAAATTTTAATTTCTGGTTTTATGATTTTATTTTATTACAAATATTAGACTAGCTAACCAGCTAACATGAGTGCATTTTATTTTATTTATTTATTTATATATATATATATATATTTATTTATTTATTTTTTGGCCCTTTAGGCCAGGGGTGGGCAATTATTTCCCCCCAGGGGCCAAATGAGAAGCAGAAAATATTGTGGAGGGCCGGGCCAATTATTATTGGTTATTAATTTTATTTCTACATTAAAATCAGTAAATGTCGTTGTTTACAGAAGCTGTAAGTTCTGTGTTATTATTAAGTCATGAGAGTGAAGTTTTACACAAACTGAATTTATTCAGTAAAATAATTCAAAACAATGATAAACGTGAAACATTTGGAACTCTTTTTCAGTCACATTAACCCCACAATGTTTAACTTTAACTTTGTATTAAGACACCACAATGTTTTTGTTTGACAAATAATAAAACACAAGAAATGTCACAACATTTTTGTCCAACTGCCAAACTGTGTAGAAAAAGTCAAAGTTGCATGTTTAGTGTTTTGTCGCCTCTGTTGAGCTTTAACAAGTGCATCAGAATCAGGTTCATGTTTGAGGTGGAGATGTGAAGTCCCACAGATGATCATCAGGACAAATGCATCAGGACAAATGGATTATGGACAATTCTGAAAGTAGGTTTTATTTTCTTAATTCCAAGCAACCTTTCACGGGCCGGTCAGAGTCGGCTCGCGGGCCGTTTTTGGCCCCCAAGCCTGATTTAGGCCTTCACAAAGTAAATAAGTGCTGTGTCAAAGTCAATACCAAAGTCATATGTCAGACCCCGTGTGTCCCTCCTCTGCTGCTCCGGGCCCCTGGTACACTTGGCTGTGACCCGTGTGAAAGGAGCCATGATCCGGGGCCCACACTCTATTATCGGCCCCTCTCTCTCCAGGAGCCAGTGAAAAATCAAAGCATTGTCCCAGTCCCAGAGAAGAAAGGGGCTTCCTCTGACCTGACGGGCGTGAGGGCAGGGGCGCGCACGAAGAGGGGCGTGCGTGAGGGCAGGGGCGTGCACGAAGAGGGGCGTGCACGAAGAGGGGTGTGCACGAGGGGGGGCGTGCGTGAGGGCAGGGGTGCGCACGAAGAGGGGCATACGTGGGGGCAGGGGCGTGCACGGAGGAGGAGTGTGGACACGCCCCCTCGGCTGGAGACGCACAGGAAGTGAGCCCTGTAAACAGGCCATGGCGTGGGTGAATCTGCGCTCCCGCTGGTTCTTCTTTGAGAAACTTTCCAGTTAAAGAAAATTTACTTACCGTATTGGCCCGAATATAAGACGACCCTGATTATAAGACGACCCCCTCTTTTTCAAGACTCAAGTTTGAAAAAATACTTTTTGAACACCAAATTTAATTTTTATACAGAAAATAATTACAGTACATCTGAAACAAATGATTATAACAATATATTCGAGAGAAAAGGCATGTTATTTTGCCTCATTCAAATCATGCAAAAACTGTCTATCACATCTTAATATCTGAACATTTAAATATGTAAACTAAAGTACAATCACATTTGTAAATGAATGGCTTCTGGTTTTTGAAATGTAAATAAACCTACTGTGATAAAACAACAAAATTGCAATAACTGCATTAACCATCAAAGTGAAGTCTAAGTGAAGTCAGCTGCGATCTGACGAGATGGGAGGGAGCAGAGGAGAGACTGGTGTGTCTGTGCCTGTGAGTGAAGCCACAGTCCGCGCTGTTCTCAACTCCGCCCCCGCCCCTCTCTGTCTCTCTGTCTCTTTCTCTGAACGGGGAAAGAGAGAACGGCGCAATTATTTTTTTCCTCTCCCGCGATCTTGGAGCCTCTGATCACTTTTGTCTAATTTTCTCGCTAGGGGGGTCCAGAAAGTAGCTAAAAATAGCGACAAAGTCGCTACGTTGGCAACACTGCCGCTAGCAGCATTCGCTTTAAAGATATCTGGCGCCATCTAGCGTTGGAATCTCTAGACCTCGAATGTAAGACGACCCCCGCTTTTTCAGTGTTCTTTCAATGGAAAAAACATCGTCTTATATACGGGCCAATACGGTACTTACTTACATGTGACTCACTGTTGTATAGATTATTATTATTTCAATACACACATTCTTTTTCCCATTTTTGACTTTTGTTTATCATGTTTAGTACCGTTTCTAATACAGTGAACCCTCTCTGTATCACGGTTCACTGTTCGCGCCCTCGCTGTTTGGCGTTTTTTTTATTTTTTTATTTATTTATTTTGTTATAGTGTAACATTTTTTTATAGTGTAACATTGTGTTCTGCATCTTGATTGGCTAAGAGACTAGACCAGGACTAAACGTGGACTAAACCAGGTCTAGACCTGGACTAAACCAGGATTAAATCACTCTGTGCGGCTCTTGCGTTCGTTTGTGCGTGTTCGGTTTGTGGCTCAGGCTGAGAGGACGCGGTCCGGGCGCCGCGGTTCGATCTCGTGCTCACAGCCCCGGTGTACGTGCAACACGTGCTGCTCTGTCACGGATTTGTCCACGATGAACCCCTCATCGTGGACAAATCCGTGACAGCAGCACGTGTCGCGCACTTCTCCAAGGGGTTGGTGCGCGCCACGTCCGCGCGTCCGGCGAGGCTCCCGGAGCCGCGTCTCCCCCCACGCTTCACTATTAATACATTTTGTTGAAAATCTATGAAAGTTTGAGTGTTTAAACTAGAGAGAAATGTGAGAAAATGTTCATTCCAGTCTGAGAAAAGTGAATAATGTGTGTGGTGAGGCGTTTACAGCCTTAAAACATGTAGAATAATTGTAAAATAGAAAGTTGTCCTACTTCGCGGATTTCTCTTATTGCGGGTTATTTCTGGAACCTAACCCCCGCGGTAAACGAGGGATTACTGTATAGGAATTTGGGCCTAAATCTATAACTGCTGGCCTCGGTGAGCTTCATTTGACTGGAAGCAAACACTATGGGTGACATCACACTTCTTCATACAGTCTATGGTCCTTACTGTCTCCACAAACCTGACACTTATTTGACCTGATGGATGGCCTCCTCCTGCTTGTTTCTATGGAAATGTTCGTTTGGCTATAATATTCCACAGTATGGCATTAAGTTGCGTATTGCCATGGAGAATGTTATAAAGTACGGTTTTAACTTTTACATTTCCGTGGAATCATGCAGTTGATGTACCACTACCAGAAAGTTACTATGACTATGATAATGTCCCAGACTGTTGCTTCCACATGGTCCTCATCCAACAAAATTTGACTGGAAAAACGTGGGTGTCCCTGCACTTGCTTCCTTATGGCTCTCATCAGATGTGTAGGCAATCTCCTGCAATAGCAGTATTCTTCAGTGTGTACAGATCGCAGTATTCTTCAGCGTGTACAGGTCGCAGTATTCTTCAGCGCGTACAGATCGCAGTATTCTTCAGCGTGTACAGATCGCAGTATTCTTCAGCGCGTACAGATCGCAGTATTCTTCAGCGCGTACAGATCGCAGTATTCTTCAGCGCGTACAGATCGCAGTATTCTTCAGCGCGTACAGATCGCAGTATTCTTCAGCGCGTACAGATCGCAGTATTCTTCAGCGCGTACAGATCGCAGTATTCTTCAGCGCGTACAGATCGCAGTATTCTTCAGCGCGTACAGATCGCAGTATTCTTCAGCGTGTACAGATCGCAGTATTCTTCAGCGCGTACAGATCGCAGTATTCTTCAGCGCGTACAGATCGCAGTATTCTTCAGCGCGTACAGATCGCAGTATTCTTCAGCGCGTACAGATCGCAGTATTCTTCAGCGCGTACAGATCGCAGTATTCTTCAGCGTGTACAGATCGCAGTATTCTTCAGCGTGTACAGATCGCAGTATTCTTCAGCGTGTACAGATCGCAGTATTCTTCAGCGTGTACAGATCGCAGTATTCTTCAGCGTGTACAGATCGCAGTATTCTTCAGCGCGTACAGATCGCAGTATTCTTCAGCGCGTACAGATCGCAGTATTCTTCAGCGCGTACAGATCGCAGTATTCTTCAGCGCGTACAGATCGCAGTATTCTTCAGCGCGTACAGATCGCAGTATTCTTCAGCGCGTACAGATCGCAGTATTCTTCAGCGCGTACAGATCGCAGTATTCTTCAGCGCGTACAGATCGCAGTATTCTTCAGCGCGTACAGATCGCAGTATTCTTCAGCGTGTACAGATCGCAGTATTCTTCAGCGTGTACAGATCGCAGTATTCTTCAGCGTGTACAGATCGCAGTATTCTTCAGCGTGTACAGATCGCAGTATTCTTCAGCGCGTACAGATCGCAGTATTCTTCAGCGTGTACAGATCGCAGTATTCTTCAGCGCGTACAGATCGCAGTATTCTTCAGCGCGTACAGATCGCAGTATTCTTCAGCGCGTACAGATCGCAGTATTCTTCAGCGCGTACAGATCGCAGTATTCTTCAGCGCGTACAGATCGCAGTATTCTTCAGCGTGTACAGATCGCAGTATTCTTCAGCGCGTACAGATCGCAGTATTCTTCAGCGCGTACAGATCGCAGTATTCTTCAGCGCGTACAGATCGCAGTATTCTTCAGCGCGTACAGATCGCAGTATTCTTCAGTGTGTACAGATCGCAGTATTTGCAGTATTCTTCAGCGCGTACAGATCGCAGTATTCTTCAGCGCGTACAGATCGCAGTATTCTTCAGCGCGTACAGATCGCAGTATTCTTCAGCGCGTACAGATCGCAGTATTCTTCAGCGTGTACAGATCGCAGTATTCTTCAGCGTGTACAGATCGCAGTATTCTTCAGGGGCCTCTTGTGTGTCTCTCGTGTCCCTCTCCTCGTCCCCTGTGCCTCTTGTTGACTCCCGGGTTGGACGTCCCGGACACTGATGCGTCTTTAATGAAGTGTCTCATGGACTGTCCACAGCGGCACAGACGGGACAGTGATTTACCATGGGAACGGGCCCCCGGTGAAAGGAGCCGGAGCGAGGCCAAAAGCAGCGCTGCTCTCAGATCAATCTCCAGTGTGTAAGACCCCCCCCACATGGCACATTCCAATGGCCCCAGTGTCTTATGGACAGGACATGGAGACATGGAGACAGGAGCCCTGCTCTATGGTCCATTGCAATGTGCACTGACTGTTTTGAAGATACACAAAATGAGGCTCTGGAATGAAAAAAAAACGAAAAACTCCAAAAAGAGCTGATGAAAATGAAAGGTCCCATGACATGGTACTTGTTGATGCTTTTATATGGCTCCTTAATGGTTCCCTAATACTGTAAATGAATCCTTCTTCAAAATCAACACTCACACAGACATGGTAAAAAAATCTCTCTCTGAACACCTCATTCTGGGCCTTGTTGCTTGAATGCAAATGAGAAGGACACAGATAGGTTAGAGGAGCGGGTGGGGGGTGGGGGCAAATGTTCCGCTGGTTCCTTGTTTTAGCGCTGCGCTGTGCGCTGGCCCCACTTCTGCGTTTTAAGCGCGGAGGAAGAAAGGAGAGGCTTTTCAATGAAAAAAAACACATTTTCACAGAAAATAAAATTAAACCACTGCTGTTTCAGAGGTCCAGAGGCTCAGGTAAAGGACTTCCGAGCCTAGAAACACTCGGACGTGCCTCCAGGCAAATAAAAAAAACGCATTTCGCATTGCGTAGCTCCTCCGCGGTCCAAACTCTCTGGGCGTGATTTCCAGAGACGGTGGGTAGACATCCAGACGGGGGTGGAGCTGCATTTTTCGATGTGACGTAACGTAGTTTCCTTGTTCAGAATCGCCCGTTTGAGCTGTGTTTTTTTCTTCTAATGCAGAAAAGGACCACAAATGCTCAGTTTAGACATTTCGCAACTTTTAACCATGTGGGGGGCCTAAACAGGGTAGGGGAGCTCACATTAACGTTCAAAAACCTCAGAAAGTGAAAATTTCATGCCATGGGACCTTTAAAATGTCCCATTAGTTTGTTAAATTTACTTTACTGTTTACATTTACACACTCGTTACAGATACTGTACCATGATGATAATAAAAAGCACTCTTTATATCAGTGCTCCTGTAGGTTCCACAGTGCTCCTGTAGGTTCCACAGTGCTCCTGTAGGTTCCACAGTGCTCCTGTAGGTTCCTCAGTGCTCCTGTAGGTTCCACAGTGCTCCTGTAGGTTCCACAGTGCTCCTGTAGGTTCCACAGTGCTCCTGTAGGTTCCACAATGCTCCTGTAGGTTCCACAGTGCTCTTGTAGGTTCCACAGTGCTCCTGTAGGTTCCTCAGTGCTCCTGTAGGTTCCTCAGTGCTCCTGTAGGTTCCTCAGTGCTCCTGTAGGTTCCTCAGTGCTCCTGTAGGTTCCACAGTGCTCCTGTAGGTTCCACAGTGCTCCTGTAGGTTCCACAGTGGTCCATGGGCGTATACTAGTCCATGTGCTCTTAGACTTGTTCTGATACAGCTCCAGATCATTGTAAAGCTGTTCAGGAAAGGTTCATTTCTGTCTTGTGAATGGGATGTTTTTTAGTATTAATACCTATGTTTATCAAAACTAGACAGACAAATGAATATCTAGTTTTGATTGTAGATTTAGTGTCGATTTAGTTGAGCTGGACGGTATGAACAAAAATGTATACCACAGTATTTTTCAAAATTATATCGGTGTCACGGTATTTGATGGTTTTTTTTTGTTAACCCCATTTCCTAATAATTCAGAGAATAATTCCTGCAGTACATTTGACTTGGTAAAACATCTGTGGGTCCAGAGCTTTAATCATCTCCTTGAAGCTCGTTTCTCAACAGGACTAAGTGGTCCCGTGTCTTTGGTGAAGTGGACAGTAACAGCGTCGGGAATATCGTTCCACCGTTTGCTTTTCTTGTCGTAGGCGGTCCCCTTAGCAAACGTCTGAGTCGCTACAACTTTAGCCTGACGACATTTACAGAATGTTTGTTTGATCAGCGTCAGATTTTGTAAAGCTGAAGTTCTTCTACACAACAGACACGGCTCCTCTTTTCGGTATAAGTTCCTCTGTTTCGTCCATGTCGTTCACCGCTCAACACACACTGTAGCCGTGTCCCATTTCGAGGGTTATTGATCCGTGTGTGTCTGGCGTGTCTTAGCAGCATGTCTGGGCACTGCGAGCGGCTCCGTGGACTTTTGCAGCCTTCAGAGCCGCCGAAAAAGCAGCGGAGACCGCAGCCCTCGAATTAGGACACACCTTACGCTTCCACCGCTCTCATGCCACTGGAAAACAGTTCCCCGGCGCGACGTTCCGCCGCTCTATGTTCCCGACGTTTTGTACACACACACTCACCGGTATTGCGGTAAATGAAAAATGAATATCATTTTAAAAAAACACAGGTATTCGGTATGAACCGGTGTACCGCCCAGCCCTACGATTTAGCATCTGATTTTTGATACTTTTGACAACCCTATAATACCTGTATGTAGATCATGACTTTATATTTTGGTGAACTGCAATATTAACAATAGAAAGTTCATTGACTTCCTGTTCAAAACTGAGGAAATGATTCTGTACTGCTGACCCCACTTCATGGTAACACGTCACCGATTGGCAGATGGTCAGTTCCAGCTCTTTTTTGATTAGCTATAAAACAGTACAGAGCAGTGGGCGGCGACAGAGGAGATGTAATCGCAGACACTTTGGGAGCACTAGGAAATCCCAGTGTTGAGTTCACATACCAGGGAATAGAACCCAAGACCCTGCAGACGCCCCTCTGTGTTCTGAATGAACTTTTGTCTGAAGGCAGAGGCTTTGTCAAACACTTCCACATTAACAAGATCTGCAGTATGTTTCAGTTGAATTTATTTGATATCACTATAATAGATTCCACATACATGATGAAGGATGACCCACTCTGACTTGATGTTCACCTGCTGTTATTCCGGCCCTGGTTCCGGCCCTGGTCTCTGGTCTCATCTGCTCATGTCTGATTTCAGGTCTGGTTTTTGGCCTAGTTCGTAGCCTTTTTCCTGTCCTGGTCCCTGGTCTGGTTCACAGCCTGGTTCATGACCTGGTCTATGCCCTGGTTCTTGGCCTGGTTCCTGTCCCTGTCTTTCTCCCTGGCCTTGTCCCTGGCCTTGTCCCTGGCCTTGTCCCTGGCCTTGTCCCTGGCCTTGTCCCTGGCCTTGTCCCTGGCCTTGTCCCTGTCCCTCTCCCTGTCTTTCTCCCTGGCCTTGTCCCTGGCCTTGTCCCTGGCCTTGTCCCTGGCCTTGTCCCTGGCCTTGTCTCTGGCCTTGTCTCTGGCCTTGTCCCTGGCCTTGTCCCTGTCCCTCTCCCTGGCCTTGTCCCTGGCCTTGTCCCTGGCCTTGTCCCTGGCCTTGTCCCTGGCCTTGTCCCTGGCCTTGTCCCTGGCCTTGTCCCTGGCCTTGTCCCTGGCCTTGTCCCTGGCCTTGTCACTGGCCTTGTCCCTGGCCTTGTCCCTGGCCTTGTCCCTGGCCTTGTCCCTGGCCTTGTCCCTGGCCTTGTCTCTGGCCTTGTCCCTGTCTTTCTCCCTGGCCTTGTCCCTGGCCTTGTCCCTGGCCTTGTCCCTGGCCTTGTCCCTGGCCTTGTCCCTGGCCTTGTCCCTGGCCTTGTCCCTGGCCTTGTCACTGGCCTTGTCCCTGGGCTTGTCCCTGGCCTTGTCTCTGGCCTTGTCCCTGGCCTTGTCCCTGGCCTTGTCCCTGGCCTTGTCCCTGGCCTTGTCCCTGGCCTTGTCCCTGGCCTGTCTCGGGGCCACATTGCAAAGGTTGATGGCGCTCGTGTAAATGCTGTTGGCGGCTGCTCGCTGCGTAGTGTTTGATTCTCTTCAGAGTGTTTGAACTGGGATCCTGTTCTGAAGCAGGCTTTGGGGGATTGTCCTGTGTGCCTCTGAGCAGTGCACTGCTACGGGGGGACAATGCCGTGGCTGATGCCCGGAGCAGACACGCCGTCCTGGGCCTGGCTCAATGGACGCTCCCCCATGAGAACGCCACAGTTGAAAGGCCTCACACAGACCACGGAAATTCTCCTGACAGAGGAGAGAGGGGAGGGAGGAGAGAGGAGTGTGACACTGTCAGGACCGGCAGGACGTTTCTCAGCAGGATTTGGGCGGGCTGTAGGAGGCTGCTGGTGGGTGCTGGTGGGTGCTGGTGGGTGCAGTTGGGTGCAGTTGGGTGCTGGTGGGTGCTGGTTTGTGCTGGTGGGTGCAGGTGGGTGCTGGTGGGTGCTGGTGGGTGCTGGTGGGTGCAGTTGGGTGCAGTTGGGTGCTGGTGGGTGCTGGTGGGTGCTGGTGGGTGCAGGTGGGTGCAGGTCGGTGCTTGGTTCCTACTTGGCTTTACACTTGGTCTCTGTGCTCCATTAGCAGCATGGTACAGACCAGAGTGAGAGGAGCAGTTTCCAGTCTACTCTGCAGTGCCACTAACCTGGGAAATCCCAGGCTGCTTTCGTTCGTTCCGATCTGAAACACAGCCTGGTGACTATGGCAAGTGAGCTCTCCCGATTCTGGGAGCCAATCAGAGAGCGGGGAGGGGTGGACAGACGGTGACACGTACTACGTGACAAACAGAAACTTGTAGAACTGTTTGAACTGACAACTGACATGATTGGCTCTGGGCTACGTATACGCCAAATGATAGACATTCATAACGCCCAATAAACGGCCGTTGGCGATCGTAAACCACACCTCCACTACGAGATATTCAGTAGGTGCTCCAGACCAGATCTCACTGTGATATGGTCTGGTGTAAACCAGGCAACAGTGCCACTGACCAATGAACCAGATCTACCCTCCACACAAGCATCACACCTTAAAACTAGAAATAGACCAAGATATATATTTTTTTAGCATACTGGCTGATGTTTCACACAGATTTATTTGAACTTTTGAATGTGAAGAGAAAGCAGCACTGCATGTCTACTTTGCTCTTCAGGCTTGTGGTAAACAGGGCTGTAGGGAGGTTTTGTTTTTGTTTGTTTTTTTTCTTTTTTAAATGACAGACTTTGGGGGAAATAATCAAAATCGACTCAACATATCTGCCCAAAAACATCGACTGAGCTTATTGCCATCTGTTTCTCTGTATTTTAAATATTCTGTATCAGTATTGACCCTTAAAATAAACATATCAGTTGATCTCTACTTAAAACTGATACTTAAAATATGGTGCAGTGTTATATGGTCACTTGCTTTTCCACCTTTCTATGGAGACCAAACCAGGCCAAGTTACAGGTCAGATCTGTGGAGAGGCGACCCCACTCACAGACAGAATACCTGTTTTTTGTGAGGTATTTTTGAGCTATAAACCGCCTGTAATGGAATAAATGTAAAGAAGAGCTGTTCAATGTCATGCCGTAGAATATTCTAGGCAGAGCAGAGCAACCAAAAAGTTACACAATGCTCCCATAAAGCCATGGCTGGTCAGTACAAAAGTATAATTATTAAGTATAACAATTAAAAAAGACCATTCCAAAAGTATTCAGGTCAGTTTTTTGTCATTATTAGTTGTTGTTTTGGAAGTATGTGGAAGTTGAACACGTGTGGATGAGCTCTCACAGTCCAGCCTCTTTACCACAGGACTGGACCAGGTCTAGACCTGGACTAAACCACCGTGTGCGGCCTTTGCTCTTTTCGGACTCCGTGCCTCCCCCTCGGGACCGTGGACTCGGGAGGAGGCACGCAGTCCGAGCACATCAAACCTCGACATGAACAAACGCAAGAGCCGCACGAAACCAGGCAAAGAACCGCACGCCGTGGTTTAATCCTGGTTTAAACCTGGTCTAGAGGAGGCACGGTTTGGGCACGGGTCTCGAGTGTTTAAAGGTCCCATGGCATGAAATTTTCACTTTCTGAGGTTTTTGAACGTTAATGTGAGCTCCCCTACCCTGTTTAGCCCCCCCCCTTCATGGTTAAAAGTTGTGAAATGTCTAAACTGAGCATTTGCGATCCTTTTCTGCGTTAGAAAAAATTGGAGCTCAAACGGGCGATTTTGAACAAGGAAACTTATTGACGTCAGATCGAAAAAAGCAATGCAAATGCAGTTCCACCCCCGTCTGTCTGTACTCAGCGTCTCTGTAAATCACGCCCAGAGAGTTTGGACTGCGGAGGAGCTACGCAATGCGAAATGCGTTTTTTTATTTGCCTGGAGGAACTTGCGAGTGTTTCTAGACTCGGAAGTCCTTTATCTGAGCCTGTGGATATCTGAAACAGCAGTGGTTTAATTTTATTTTCTGTGGAAATGTGTTTATTTTTCAATGGAACGCTTCTCATCTCTCCCCTCGTGCAGAAACACGGAAGTGGGTCAGAGCGCACAGGCACAGCTGAAAAGGAAAGAGTGGAGAGTTTGGCCACGCCCCCACCCCCTACTATAGGCCATCTCTGTCCTCCTCATTTGCAGTCAAGCAACAACGCCACATCCATGGAGATGTTACTGCTTTGCATATAGAAATGTTCCACGGTATGACATTAAACATATCCATCTATAACGTTTGTTCATTATTGCTCAAAAATACATTCCTTTTGTGATTAGGGGCGACTCTTCACAGATCTGAACTGTAACGTAGCGTAGTGTAAATATCCTGTTTAAAGCTGCTAATCCTGTAGTTTAAACCTCTACAAACATGTTCTGAAATGTCGCTGTGTGTCAGATGCCCTCCCTGTGTCCTCATGAGGTCATTTTCTGTGCAAAAGAAACTGCTAACCTTCTATACCTCTACAAACAGGTATAGAACTACAGTGGAAGTGATGTAGTCCACGTTTACACCTGCTAGAGCCTCAGATTAGACCTGGAATAGTCCTGTTGTAGACCTGGTTCAGATCTGGTGGTACTCACAAAGCCAGATCTTTTCTCTGGTGATACTTGGTACGAAAAACCAGAGCGACTGGATTTTTAAAAAATAGAATTAGCAAATTGAATCACAATTGCAATTTTCAGTTGGTGCAGTGAGCGGGAGCGGTCCAGAACCCAGGCCTGATTTATGAAGTGTGGGCAAGCGCTTTATTTCAGGCCCATGTGTGAGTCCTCTTTGATGAGGTGTCTAATTCCCCCTCAAGTCCCAGGCATTTCAAACCCACCACCACAACGGCTGCTTCGGTACACAGCGTTTTGCCATATGTGAAAGGAGTGAACGCTCAGACTGCAGTGAAATCAGTATCAGAATAGCAATGAGCAAACTTGAAATTCTGCAATTATTTAGGCGCTATTTAGTTGTTATCTTGAGTTGCCAACAACAAGAGTCCAGTGTTATTCTGCGTAAAACCCGCTAACTCTGTAATTGAGATTTTAATCTTTTTCTTAGAGTTTTACTGTTGTATAAACACAAAAAACATCCTAATTATTCACCATGATGACTTTATATGAGCTGTTCCCAACTTTCCGAGATGAGAGCGGAGTTTTGCCATGATAATAATGCTAACAGTGCACTTCCTGATTATCTGTCCCAAAAAAATAAATAAATAAAAAGGGGCACACAGCTTTCAAATGTTAATAATACTTGTAGGTGTCTTCAAATTTCACCTGTAAACTGAATCTGTTTTTTTTAATGTGTCCTAAAATATTACAATTCTATTCTTCAAAAAAATGTATTTGACATTTTCTTGGATCTCTGTGGATTTGGGGTAAATATGTGTTTAAAAATCTTAACAAGGTTTTGTTTCCTCTTTCTTTTCTCGGTGCTGCTTCTGGCCGCTCATCTTGGACCTGAAGGTAAGAAAAATGAACTCTCCAGTCCGGTTTAGAATCTTAGTCCTTGGTCTTCTGGTGTTTGGCGTTTGATTGACAGCAGGAAGTGTGCTCATGCATGATCCAGACTCTTGATTGCGTCCTCTGCCCTTGTGGCTTTGAGCCCGGCAGTGTGGAGGTCACTGGGTCCTGACCTGCTGACCTTCTGTTGTTCTGTCTGGTACAACCGCCCCTTCCTCCATCCCTTCACCCCCCTGCACTCCACCTCCCCGGGGCCTATTGTCTAAATGTCAGAGGGCTGTCCGGGGCCCGACGGGGGACAGGGCAGGCCCCCTCTCTGCGCCGTACGGGACTTCTCACCCCTGATCAAAGGCCAATCAGAGGCTCTGTGGCGCAGGTCCCGGGACAGACGGGTTCTTCAATAGCCCATTGTGCCAGTGCCAGTGTGTAATTAGTGTGTACATGTGGTGGCACTGGCCCCTGCCCGGCCCTCTGCCCAGGGGCCCCTTTGTGCCACGGCTGGGAACCTAAGCTCTCATAGACTGGAGATAGAGTGCACTAGATCCTACTCTGGCTGCCAACTATCAGCTCCTCAGCGCTGTGAGCTTGGGTATTATGGGATTGCTAATTAAACCAGTGCAATGCTCCTCTTCATAGAGCGTTCTAAGGTCGTGTCTAACTGTAGACTGGCTCTCTTTGTAGGCAATGTTTATTTTTAAATTCCATAACCCATATTGTCTTAAAGTGTGTAGCCTGTGTTCTTGGTTTCACAACTAATCACAACTGACCCTGTGTCTTCAGAGCCTTAACCTGCAGATAGAGGACTCGTATGTGTCCCACCACGGCAACTCAGGGCTCAAGGCATCCCGGAGGCGTTTTGAGTTATTCACACATTCTGAAAGTGTAGATTGTAAGCTTTCCAACGATGCCTTACACATGGAAATCTGTCAACATTTGAAGAAGTTGTGGCCGTTGGAAAGCGGGACATCTCAGAATAACGATCTTGAGAAAAAGCTTCTCTAAAGAGTCTCTCTTCCAGGCCTTCAGAGCTTATTTGCATGACATTAAGCTAAGCCCTCCCCCATCCCTGTGGTGTGGAGTTTCAGGTCAGATTTAGTGCAGAATTATACTTTGTTAAAATGGAAATGTTTTTAATAACAAAAAGTCCATATAATCATTCAATAATTAAGTTAAATTACATTAAAAAGTTAAGTTAAAAATCACCTTTATTGTCAATTTAATACAATACAAAATAGTATAGGACACCACACACACACACAGTCCTGCTTTAGTCCTGCTTTAGTCCTGCTTTAGTCCTGCTTTAGTCCTGGTTTAGTCCTGGTTTATTCCTGATTTAGTCCTGGTTTAGTCCTGATTTAGTCCTGGTTTAGTCCTGATTTAGTCCTGGTTTAGTCCTGCTTTAGTCCTGGTTTAGTCCTGTTTCAGTCCTCATAAGATCTTCCATTGGCTCATGGCTAAATAAGCGCCAAGTCAAAAAAAGTTACAAAAGTGCCGAAACGGGTCAAATTGAATCAAAATAAAGTATTTCTCTACCGCTATAGCCTATGGCAAAATTTTCAGCTTTTATATCAGGGCTCTCAAGGCTCACGCATTGAGAGTGTGACACACGCAATTCGACGTATTCACACGCGCACACGCCACACATGGCATTTCTCACGCTGATTTGTGTTATTTTTTTTATTTTTTATTTTTTTGTGCCCAGAAAATCGGTCTGTGTGGCTTAGTTTATGCAGGCTCCGCGCGCTTTCAGCGCCGCCCCCTCCCCCTGCTCCGGGGGAGCAGACGCACCGACTGCTCCGGGGGAGCAGGGGGAGGGGGGGACGGCGGGGGCACGTCCTGAGCCTCAGTCCCGGTGCCACGTCTCCTCTGAGACGCACCGACTCCGGTCCCCGTGTCTCCGTCTGTGCGTAACGTGTCCCCCCCGACGGCTTACGCGCGGAATACGCGCGGCCCAGAGCCGAACTGCCCGCGGGCCCGGTGCATTAACCAGAATCCGCTATGAATCCCCTCCTCCCCGCCCCTCTCAGCGCGCACTGACAAAGTGCGGTGATAATAAAACAAACTGAAAACCATCAGGTAATAACTTCATTTATATAACTCTCATTAGTTGCTTTGTAGTTTAAGTTTGCTCTTTAGACAAACAGAGCTCTCAGCACGCAATTCAAAGTGTTCACACGGCTTTCCCCACGCAATTCGACCCCCCCCCCCCCCCCGGTCCTCGGAAATTACAGTCACACGCACGACCCCGCTCAAAACTTGAGAGCCCTGTTTATATAAACAAAAATAGAGTGGAAATTAACCTAAAGAGACTCTTCTTGTTTCAATGCTAGCGTTAGCATTAGCTTAGCCGCATTGTGAATGGAGATCCGCAGAGCCACAAAACAAATTACTTCACAATAAATGAGCAGATCGACTCACCGATGATCGCCACACGAAACATGTCCTAAAGTCTATAAAGTAAATGTGTTCTTACTTACTTGCCTCGTTATTTGCCTCGTCTGTGGATCGCATATCCGCGCTCTTTCCCCAAAGTATCTGATCGCATTCTGTAAGCTTCGGAGAAACGTGTCCTGTGTCCCGAGGAGAGATTCCTTCATTCTTATGTAGCATTTACAGTCAAAGTTAAAGGAAAAGTAACGTTATTTTACAATCTGAGCCTTCTTTCGGTAATAAAACAAGTCGTTTGACTCACCCATATCACGTTTGTGTCATTTGGAGCTGTTTGAAGAAAGTTATGTTGTAGCGTATCTGTTAGCATCCGTTAGCATTTGTATTCGGGGCATTACTTTGCGGTCTCCAAATAACACAAACTTTAGCACTTTTCAAATCATAGAAGCCCGATGTCTTAGTCTACGATTTCGTGTGGTCAAAAGTGGCCTGTAATCCGAGATTTATCCATAGTTTTCAGCTTTGCGTTTCATGTTTGGGTCCCGGGAGCTGAGAGCACAGTCCGCACATGCGCACTGGCGTCCTCATCTACTCGAAACTATGGCTAAATCTCGGATTACAGGCCACTTTTGACCACACGAAATCGTAGACTAAGACATCGGGCTTCTATGATTTGAAAAGTGCTAAAGTTTGTGTTATTTGGAGACCGCAAAGTAATGCCCCGAGTACAAATGATACAGCCCCATGTTAACGGATACGGGATCATTAGTAGAACAGAACGGCTCAACATAAGTTCTGCGATACTGCTCCAATTGACAGAAAAATGCTATGGGTGAGTAAAACTACTTGTTTTATTGCCGAAAGAAGGCTCAGATTGTAAAAAAACGTTAATTTGCCTTTAAGGATTTTTAAGTTACGGATGCAAATGCAGCCTATGAAATGCAGCTACATATTCAGGAAAAGTAAACAAAAGAGCGCAAATGTCACGTGATCGGTCCGCAGCAGCAGGATGGTAAATTAGACACGCCTCGATTCTTTCCGAAAAACAAGCCAGTTTCACAGACAAAATGTATGGTTTTTAAGCAGCCAACGCTGTTATCTGAAACATGGAGTGGGTTCTTCATGATCTCAACTAGCACATTCTGCAAAAAAACGAAAATCACAAAGTATACTTTTATTTGTCATCAACCTGAAGTTAAGCTCAGAGAGCAGCGCTCTAATTGGCAGGTTTTGGTGGTCTTCGGTTTTACTTTCTGAGGAAAAGTGCCTTAAAGCTGCCGTATGCCTGACAGTGACCGCATGTGAATATTATGTATGTTATTATATATTATATTATGAATATGATGTAGTATTATGTATATACCACTTTACCAAAGGCTTTGTGAGAGGTACACAACAACTAGACACATTTAAACACACACTTCTCCTTCCTCTGGGTGGGCATCATGTACTGCAGCTTTAATATTGTACAGGAGTGTGTGTTCTAGCTCAGAGGCAGAGGGCACAGAGTGACCGCCTCACTCTGCCCCAGGGCAGATGTGACTGCAGGAGTGTGTAGGGAATAATATTATGTAAAGTGCTGCTGACAGTTACACAGCAAACTCCAGCTGATGTCTCTGATGACACTATAGAGCTTCTAGAATGTTCTGACGTCACATGTCCTCTGTCCTGCTGCTGTCCTCTGTCCTGCTGCTGTCCTCTGTCCTGCTGCTGTCCTCTGTCCTGGACATACGTTCTATTGGATATTGTATAATAGACAGACACAGTATTGATGTGGACGGGGACTTCCTGTGTTCCCTGGGGCTCTTTGGTGTATATTGACATGTGTGAGGCTGCACAGCATGCTGGGATAACGGGATGCCAGGGGAGGCCCGGTGATGAGGTCAGGCCTTTTTACATCACAGACACTAACAACAGTGGACATTTATTTATTCTCATCCATGTTTCATCAAAATTGTGTTTCATTTAGTGCTGTCACTGGATTAAAATATTTAATCACGATTAATCTCAAGAATGTCATAGTTAACTTGCGATTAATTGCAAATTAATTGCACATTTTTGTCCCTTGAATCATCATTTTAATTCATAAGTTATAGTGACTGAAGTTCCCCCGTGGGTGAAATGTGCTGTGACCCTGAGGTAGTTCCATCACTGAGGGACGTCCAGTAATCTCCAGTTAGTGTGACTGTGTTTGTCTGTCCCAGACTTGGATGAGCAGCGAAACATATTCGACCAAATAAACTTTTGACCAGTTGACAAACTGAATTTCTCCGTTTGCCCTGGATTCTACCTGGACACAGTCCTCTTACTTGAGTGCTCATCCCACTGTGACAAAATCTTTGTGTGACAATATGAAATAATTTGAACATTTGTGTTTCTTCCTTCACATACAGTATGTTTTAGTTTGTCTCATTTTTTGTGTATCTTCATTATTTAATGTTTTGTCCTTCCAGTTACATAAACTTCAAATTATAAATCAGATGTTATGTCTCAACAGTTGCTCTTTATGTTGCTCTTTCTTGAATAATTTCTTGAACCACCTTGGCTCAAAATTTTACATTGGTCTCAATATATATTTTTTCATTGTCAAAGTGGTGCTGAAATGAAATATGTGTGATGAAGAAGTGTGGAAAAAACAGAGGAGCACTTGTATAACGAAGCATGTTGAGCTCTACAGTGAGACGTGCAGGGGAGGGCTGCAAGGTTTTACAAACAAAGAATCCAATTATTTTTCTGTATTGCAAATAAGTAGAATTCCATTTTGATTATTTCAAACTTCAGACTTTTTCCCATGCAGTCCCTGTTTGAGCAAATTATGTCTTGCCCCAGTACAGACAGAGTGTACAGAGTGTACAGAGTGTACAGAGGTCCTTCGCTCTGTCGCGGTTCACTGTTTTGCGGATTTAAAATTTTTTTTTTTTATAGTGTAACATTGTGTTCTGCGTCCTGATTGGCTAAGAGACTAGCCCAGGACTAAACGTGGACTAAACCAGGTCTAGACCTGGACTGGACCTGGACTAATCTAGGACTGGACCAGGTCTAAACCAGGATTAAATCACTCCGTGCGGCTCTTGCGTTCGTTTGTGTGTGTTCGGTTTGTGTGTGTTCGGTTTGTGTGTGTTCGGTTTGTGTGTGTTCGGTTTGTGGCTCGGGCTGAGAGGACGCGGTCCGGGCGCCGCGGTTCGATCTCGTGCTCACAGCCCCGGTGTACACGTGGCCTCACGCCGGTCCTGCTGCTCTGTCACAGATTTGTCCACGATGAGGGGTGCACGTGTCGCGCACTTCTCCAAGGGGTTGGTGCGCGTCTCGGGGGGGGGGGGGCAATGGAAGATACAGCAGTGACTTGGTCATGTGCAGTAGAATGTGCATTGGAGTTAAGATAAAATAAAAATAAATGTGCAACAGTAGTAATTCTAGTGCAATAACAGGAGTAAACAACAGTACTAAAAATTCCAGTAGTAAATGTAAATGTGCAGCAGTGCAACAGTCGTCCTTAGCAGCAGTTTTTTAAAGTGTCTAGAGTGATATGTATTGTATTAGCAGCCCTTGAGATTAAAACAATTCCATTGTGTACAGTGTAATCAGGACAGGAGTGCACGTTAGCATGCTAGTTTCTGTTATCTTTAAAGTGACTGCATAGTTCTGCTTTGCTCTCTGAAAGTTGTGAAAAGTGCTTATAAACGTCATGGTGAATCATTAGGATGTGAAGAATGCATAAGGTAAATGAGGAACGACTTTGGGCCACTGCAAACTGTTTAAAATTAAGTTTTTAAGTTTTTCACATTTTAAGACCAGTTGGCCAATATATCGGGCCAATATTTGCATTTTTTAGCATATCAGCTACTGACCTTCAGTCTCCAGCAGAGGCCAACATAGAGTTTGGCCCAACCAGCTGCTTGAATATGCATGAAAAATCTTTATTTGAACACTTGAGTCCAAAGAGGGAAGAGCAAGAATGTGACTACGCTGCTCCCTACAGTTTCTAGGGAAACATGGTAGTGGATGAGCTTGTATTATAGTCTAATTCAATCATTTGAGGGGAAAACCGGTCCTGTATATCGGCCCAAATATATCTGTAAATCCTTTGATTGGTTTCCCTGGAGTCTAAACTATCACTATCGACATGGAGAAGAAATGCAAATCTCTAGTCAAAATTCAGTTCCATTTTAGACTCCATTTTAGTGTTTGATCTGTAATGAATCCCTGATCAAATGTGTTTCCTCAGCTCCTCTCTGCTCTCTCCGTATTGAGTGGGCGTTTAGATCCGGGTTTGTGATGGCTCACCAAACATCTGCTGCACATTCCTCACACATTCACAGGCGTGCTACAGTAGCTTCAGGCTAACGGCATGTGCCCCATTAGCAATGGCACTCGCTAACGCACAAATGCACAGCCAAATGTGAGAGTGTGTGTGGGATGCCTCTGCGCTGAAACTTCGCCCGGCCCATTTGGCTCCACAACGCACCGGAAAACATGGGGCGTTCTGACCGCTGCGGGGCTAAAACCAGATCGGCCCGTACAGGAAATCTACTCCAGTTTTATGAATGAATTAAAAAGTTCAATTAGATTTTTTCACACTGTTAAAGAGCCACTGTGTAACTTTTCTGATGGATCGTTCGCCAACTGCTTCCATGGAGATGTTATTGATTTGTCTGGAGTTTTCTACAGCACGACATTAAACATTTCCATTTCCAAAGAGACGAGCAGAGGATGTCGCACGTCCAGGTCACAGGTCAGATCTGTGGAGAGGCGACTACTGGCACTAAGAATGACCGTTTTCAGGATATTTTTGAGCTATAAAAGATAAGTTTAATGTCACACTGTGCAACATTCAGGCAAAGCAGTAAAATCTCCAAGGCGACAGTCGGGTGACGGACCTGCGCCCTGAACAGTTACGTGGTGCAGCATTGAAAGTATTTTCCACAGGACCAGTTGATCTCTTCAGATTTGATTTTCATTTCGTTCTGTTCACTCAGTTCAAGCAGTAGAAATTCCAAAGTAAAAGTGGTTCACAGTAGAACTCCAAGATGAACCGCAACTTCACCGAAATCACTATTTGAATGGACTCAAATAGCAAATCACAAAGACTGCAATAAATGTTCTGTGTACAAAAACTGCTCACCTTGTAGTTTAGATCTGCACATGTTCTGAAACGTGATTCTTTTATTCATTTGTCAGTTAATATTTCTTTTTGTCAGATTTTCTGGATGCGTTTAAAAGATCAAATTATTACATCATAAATCTCAAATGGAATCACTATCACAATGCGTGTCGGAACAATCACGATCAGATCTTTCGACGGCTCAGCTGGAGTTCAGAGGTGGAGCTGATGGATGGGCAGAGGCCGTGTGCCAGGTCAGGACGCAGTCCCGAGGGGCCTCGCGCCGATCGTGCTGCTCTGTCACGGATTTGACCACGATGAGGGGTGCACGTGTCGCGCACTTCTCCAAGGGGTTGGTGTGTGTCGAGTCCCGGGACGTGGCAGCGCCGTTGGATGAGCGCGGTGCTTCCTGCGGATCCAGTGACTCATGTCTTCGCTGCCCTCGCGTGTCCGGCGGGGCTCCCCCCCCCCCCCACGCGTCACTATTGATACATTTTGTTGAAAATCTATGAAAGTTTGAGTGTTTAAACGAGAGAGAAATGTGAGAAAAGGTTAATTCCAGTCTGAGAAAAGTGTATAATGTGTGTGGTGAGGCATTTACAGCCTTAAAGGTCCCATGACATGGTTCTTCTTGATGCTTTTATATGGCTCCTTAATGGTTCCCTAATACTGTAAATGAATCCTTCTTCAAAATCAACACTCAGTGCATGAGAAACAGAGATAAGATGAGAAAGAGTATTTTTTCTCTCTCTGGAACACTCCATTATGGGCGTTGTTGCTTGAATGCAAATGAGGAGGACAGAGATGGCCTATAGTAGCGAGTGGGGGCGTGGCCAAACTCTCCGCTCTTTCCTTTTCAGCTGTGCCTGTGCGCTTTGACCCACTTCCGTGTTTTTGCGCGGAGGGAGAGATTTGAAGCGTTCCATTGAAAAATAAACACATTTCCACAGAAAATAAAATTAAACCACTGCTGTTTCAGATATCCACAGGCTCAGATAAAGGACTTCCGAGCCTAGAAACACTCGGACGTGCCTCCAGGCAAATAAAAAAACGCATTTCACATTGCGTCGCTCCTCCGCAGTCCAAACTCTCTGGGCGTGATTTACAGAGACGCTGAGTACAGACAGACGGGGGTGGAACTGCATTTGCGTTTCTTTTTTCGAGCTGACGTCAATAAGTTTCCTTGTTCAAAATCGCCCGTTTGAGCTCTGATTTTTTCTAAACACGCAGAGAAAGAGATCGCAAATGCTCAGTTTAGACATTTCGGACCTTTAAACCATGGGGGGGGGGGGCATAAACAGGGTAGGGGAGCTCACATTAACGTTCAAAAACCTCAGAAAGTGAAAATTTCATGCCATGGGACCTTTAACACATGTAGAATAATTGTAAAATATAAAAAATGGTCTTACTTATCTTACTTCACGGATTTCTCTTATTGTGGGTTATTTCTGGAATCTAACCCCCGCGATAAACCAGGGATCACTGTATAGTTATATAATGATTAATTGCTGTTGTTTCATGAAGCTCAAATTATAATGGCCACTTTTCCCCACCCACTCCTGCTACTGGTCAACATCTGTCAGGCTCTGATTGATTGACAGGTGGATTTGACCATTCACATAAGAAGATACAGCAGAATTGTGATCTGTCTTGAAAACTCCTATCACCCATCACCCTGGCTGCTGTAGAACGGAGCTAAGGACTGTGCTCTTTTGACACTTAAGGTCCACTTTATTGCCCCTGTAGGGAAATGTGCCCTCTGCATTTGACCCGTTCTTCAGCCCGTCAGGAGCAGTGGTCTGCAGGGGTCAGGATTATTTTAGCTGGAGGCTTTGACCCTGCTGCATCTTTTGGGTTGATGGGGGAACCTGGAGCCCAGAGGAAATCTGCTCCAACACAGAACCTGCAAATGCCCCAAACACTGTGGAACTTTTATTTATGCACCATTAGGAATGCACCATATATCGGCATTAACATCTGTATCAGCCCATGTTTTTTTAAGATGTGTGAAGAGTCCCTCAGACGTCCAGGTAGAATCCATGATAAAAGAAGAAATTCAATTCAATTTTGTCCAGTTGACAAATTGAATTTCTTCTTTTATAATTTTTTTTTTTTTTTTTTTTTTTTTTTACATATCGGTATCGGCCCGATGTGTGAAGGTGGGCCGATATATACGATATTAAAGGTCCCATGGCATGAAATGTTCACTTTCTGAGGTTTTTGAACGTTAATGTGAGCTCCCCTACCCTGTTTAGCCCCCCCCCCATGGCTAAAAGTTGCGAAATGTCTAAACTGAGTATTTGCGATCCTTTTCTGCGTTACAAAAAATCAGAGCTCAAACGGGCGATTTTGAACAAGGAAACTTATTGACGTCAGCTCGAAAAAAGAAATGCAAATGCAGTTCCACCCCCGTCTGTCTGTACTCAGCGTCTCTGTAAATCACGCCCATAGAGTTTGGACTGCGAATGCGCTAGGCAATGCGAAATACGTTTTTTTATTTGCCTGGAGGCACGTCCGAGTGTTTCTAGGCTCGGAAGTCCTTTATCTGAGCCTCTGGACCTTTGAACAGCAGTGGTTTAATTTTATTTTCTGTGGAAATGTGTTTATTTTTCAATGGAACGCTTCTCATCTCTTCTCCGCGCAAAAACGCGGAAATGGATCAGAGCGCACAGGCACAGCTGAAAAGGAAAGAGTGGAGAGTTTGGCCACGCCCCCACCCGCTACTATAGGCCATCTGTTTTCTCCTCATTTGCATTCAAGCAACAACGCCCATTATGGAGTGTTCCAGAGAGAGAAAAAATACTCTTTCTCATCTTATCTCTGTTTCTCATGCACTGAGTGTTGATTTTGAAGAAGGATTCATTTACAGTATTAGGGAACCATTAAGGAGCCATATAAAAGCATCAAGAAGAACCATGTCATGGGACCTTTAACGACTGATATTTGTAAGTACAGTAAACTTGAATTAACCTTTTCTCACATTTCTCTCTCGTTTAAACACTCAAACTTTCGTAGATTTTCAGCAAAATGGGGCGCACGAAACCAGGCAAAGCGCCGCCAGGGGTGGTTTAATCCTGGTTTAGTCCTGGTCCAGTCCTGGTTTAGACCTTGTTTAGTCCTGGTCTGGTCCTGGTTTAGTTCCAGTCTGGTCCACCCCCCCCCCACCCCACCCCACCCCACCCCCCCCCAAAAAAAAAGTTACACTATAAAAAAAAAAAAAATTGAAAAAAAATAAATAAAAAAATCCGGAGACAAAACACGTTTTGAAAATAAAAGAAGACATTCAAAAATTCATTTTGCCTGATTTTCAGTCTGTATAAAATGTTAACTCAGAATTAAAAATAAATATCCGATATCAGCAACAGTAATATCAGATATCAGTATCAGCTAAAATGTTCACATCGGTGCATCTCTAACTACCATAATATCATGAAAGCAACAGTGGGCAGAAGACGGGTGTAACAGAGTGATGGGCACACACACACACACACACACACACACACACACATATACACACACACACACACACACAGACACACACACACAGACACACACACACACACACACGCACACATACACGCACACACACACACACACACACACACACATATACACACACACACACACACACAGACACACACACACACACACACACACCTACACACACACACACACACACACACACACATATACACACACACACACACCTACACACACACACATACACACACCTACACACACACACACAGACACACACACACACACACACACCTACACACACACACACACACACACACCTACACACACACACACATACACACGCACACACACACGCGCACACACACACACACACACACACACACACACACACACACACACACATATACACACACACACACACACACACACAGCGCCTCTATCAGGGGTCTTATCAGTGGAATGTGGAGATGTGTGGAGAATTACAGACAGACCCAGTGTTGACAGGACACTTCTTATAATAATAATAATACATTTTATTTATTAGGCGCCTTTCTGGACACTCAAGGTCGCCTTACAACAAGTGTAATATACATCATAGGCAGTTAAAAGCAACAGTTAAAATACAAACGGTTAAAAACAAACAGTTAAACATTTAAACAATAAAACTTTTGAAACAGTAAACATTTAAAACATTTAAAAGGACAGTGCAGTTATGGTTGGAGTGTCGGTGTTGCGGAGGTCAGGAAGTTGCCGGTTCAGGCAAACACCTTCATGTACCCCTTGGGGAATTCCACACTCATAATCAATATATTTCTTCGCAACATAAATCAATATTTGCAGATCCAAACCAGGGTTAACTTTAATTCTAGGTCACTGGTTCTCAGGCTGTGGTACAAGTACTACTGCTACTACAGTACTACTACAGTACTGCTACAGTACTACTACAGTACTACTGCAGTACTACTACAGTACTACTGCAGTAGTACTGCAGTAGTACTGCAGTACTACTGCAGTACTGCTACAGTACTACTACAGTACTACTACAGTACTACTACAGTACTGCTACAGTACTGCTACAGTACTACTACAGTACTGCTACAGTACTACTACAGTACTGCTACAGTACTACTACAGTACTGCTACAGTACTGCTACAGTACTACTACAGTACTACTACAGTACTACTACAGTACTGCTACAGTACTGTAGCAGTACTGCTACAGTACTGCTACAGTACTACTACAGTACTACTACAGCACTACTACAGTACTACTACAGTACTACTACAGTACTGCTGTTACTTGGGGGTCCTCTAAAGTAAACACACTTTTTTACTATATTTTAATTACAATATTATTTTAAGTTTTACTTTTGTCAAGTTCTGGTTCATAGTTTGGGTTAGTTAAGCCTCTTTTGTTTTTATTATTTTTATTTTATTATTGTTATTATTAGTCCTGGGTTTAGGCTGTTTAGGATTAGGGTGGTGAGAAATCAGAAAATCAGATACTAATCGATACTACAACTAGTATCAACACTAGATATTCCTGTGAGCAGGTATCAATACTTTAAAAAAAGTCACAGGACTGAAATATTCCCTAAAGAGCTTTAGAATGATCTTGAGCTGTATCAGAACAAGTATAAGAGCACATAGACTAGTGTACGCCCGTGGAGCACATACAGGACCACATGGAACCACACGGAAATATAAAAGAAAGTGCTGCCATTTAATGCTGAAAATCACATTCTATTGTCTAAAGAAAGTGTTTTTATTATCGTGGTATCAGAATGAGTATTGAGTATCCCTTAGTATTGAAATAGTTTGAAATTTTGGTATTGTGACAACATTACTCCTAATACTTGTTGGCAGTATTGACTTGTTTCAATATTTTGTTCTTATTTGAATCCAGCTACAACAAAACAAAATAGTTTTTTCCAAATTCAATTGTTTTTAACCAGCACATATTGATTTAGTTTCCGCTGGCGTGGACAGTAGTGCGTCCTGGAGACAGTTGGAGGAAAAGTACGTCTCCTGCTGTGGTCCTGCTCTGTGGAGGTCTCAGCCTCTTAATCCTGCACAAATACCCCCCCCACCCCCCCACCCCCCCCCGCTCCGTGAGTGGAGACTAAGTAAACATGGTACACAGGAAACACCCCACAGCCAATAAATACACCGTCTCATCTGTTACCGGGCTGGGCCACTGTCTCCAAGAAAGAAAAAATGATTATTAATGAACACAGTTGGAAACAATGCCTTAAAGGTCCCATGGCATGAAATTTTCACTTTCTGAGGTTTTTGAACGTTAATGTGAGCTCCCCTACCCTGTTTAGCCCCCCCCACATGGTTAAAAGTTGTGAAATGTCTAAACTGAGCATTTGCGATCCTTTTCTGCGTTAGAAAAAATCAGAGCTCAAACGGGCGAGTTTGAACAAGGAAACTTATTGACGTCAGATCGAAAAAAGAAATGCAAATGCAGTTCCACCCCCGTCTGTCTGTACTCAGCGTCTCTGTAAATCACGCCCAGAGAGTTTGGACTGCGGAGGAGCTACGCAATGCGAAATACGTTTTTTTATTTGCCTGGAGGAACTTGCGAGTGTTTCTAGGCTCGGAAGTCCTTTATCTGAGCCTGTGGATATCTGAAACAGCAGTGGTTTAATTTTATTTTCTGTGGAAATGTGTTTATTTTTCAATGGAACGCTTCTCATCTCTCCCTCCGCGCAAAAACACGGAAGTGGGTCAGAGCGCACAGGCACAGCTGAAAAGGAAAGAGCGGAGAGCTTGGCCACGCCCCCACCCGCTACTATAGGCCATCTCTGTCCTCCTCATTTGTAGTCAAGCAACAACGCCCATAATGGAGTGTTCAGAGAGAGAAAAATGACTCTTTCTCATCTTATCTCTGTTTCTCATGCACTGAGTGTTGATTTTGAAGAAGGATTCATTTACAGTATTAGGGAACCATTAAGGAGCCATATAAAAGCATCAAGAAGTACCATGTCATGGGATCTTTAAAATGCTCAGCCGCTCCACCAGAGCAGAGGAGGAGCTCATTCTCCATCAGGCTCCTACAGCTCCGCTCAAACACCGAGAGATACAGGACGATATTCATTCTATAATACTCCCTACAACTGTACAAGAACACTTATGTAAGCCTGTGTTTCTGTCATATCATTTTTGTTTTCCCTTTGACCTCACAGTAAATAACTCTGTACTTTATTTCTGCTTTTTACTTGTACATTTATATAATTATGCCTATTGACACCAGTCTCACAGCCGCTTATACATACATACGTATATATATATAACTCATTCTGGTCCGGGGGCCGTATCCAACCGACTTTGATCCCAAAGGGGCCGGATCAGAAAACTCATGGCAAATATACCCCAAAAATATGAATAAGTCCAAATATTTGTGCAGAGAAACACAAATCTATTACAGACTGATGTTTCTTCACTCCCAGCGATAATTTGTTTATTTTCTGTCTTCTCAATTCTCCGTTCAAGTTCTTGTACTGTGCGAAATGCCGTGTCTCGTAGTGGCGTTTAAGATTATATTCCTTGAGCACCGCCACTTGTTGCAAACACACTGAGCGTACAGGTTTCCCATTCACCAATTTTTTTTTCTTGGAAAATCCTGCACTCGCCATCCACTTTTCTCATTTTTGACATTTTGCTGATGAGGGTGTCACGGTCACAGTCAAAACGATGGTCCGTCATCTGTGCCTGAAAAGCGGTGCTGAAAATTACCAATATTTCAGTAGAAAATTCAAATATTTTAATAGAAAATTTAAATATTTGAATAGAAAATCAGCCAAGGGCCAGATTAAAGGTCTTGGAGGGCCGGATCTGGCCCCCGAGCCACATGTTTGACACCCCTGCTCTATTCTCTTGTTTTGCCATGTCTGGGGAAATGCTCTTCATTTCATCTTGGCGCTGTTTTTTGTTTTTTGTTTGTTTTTTTGCAATAGCGTACAACCAAAAAGTTCACTTTCTCAAACTTTTGACTTTATGTAGAAACTTTTTTTAGTTGTTCCATATCCTATTTTTGCTGCACGTGATTTTAGTGTCTCAAAAACATCAAAAACAGAATTGGTTCATTTCAAACTGTCTTGGTCTAAAGTTATTCCTCATTTACCTTATGCATTCTGATGAGTTTATCCGTGTTTCACAACTTTCAGATGCACGATGCTTTCACAGTGAAGCTAACGGCAACTAGCATGCTGACAGTGCACTTCCTGATTAGTGGATAATTAAACACTTGATAGTTTGACCACAAGAACGGGTTTTAAATATATATCTGTACTGAGGCCAGACACATTTTGCTCAAATACGTGGCACAAAATCATTACAGAGCCTTTAGTTTCCAATGTAATACTATTTTATTTACGGCTAACGACAATTTTATTAGTGCTCCTGCCAAGTGGTTCCGTGGTGCGTTCAGGAGTGAGTGTGCATTTTAGCGGTGCGTTCAGGAGCCTCTGTATGTTTTAGCGGTGCGTTCAGGAGCCTCTGTATGTTTTAGCGGTGCGTTCAGGAGCACAAACATCAATTCATAATGTTTGTTTTAATTTAGTAGCTTTTTAGCTTTTATTTTATTTTAACTTTTATTTTTAACATTTGTTTTATTTATTTTTTTTACTTTCATTTTGTTTATATTTGAGGACCTTTAAAAATAATCAAATATAAAAATCTCACAGGATCATTTTTCTCGCGTGTGTATAATACATCCCCCATGTCTGTGTACATCAAAATGCTCTGTTCCACCTTGTGATGTCATGAAGTGGTAGTTTTACAGCGATCTTTTACCTTTAGTCAGGTCTGGACTGGGACAAAAAAATGGCCCTGGAATTTTTGGCTAAGACCGGCCCCTCATAATTAGCATAATTAGTCCTGGTTTAGTCAATCAATCAATCAATTAATCAATCAAACATTATTTATAAAGCGATTTTCATACAAAAAATGTAACACAAAAGCGCCTTGTGTCCTGGTTCAGACCTGGTTTAATCCTGGTTTACTCCTGGTTTAGTCCTGGTTTAATCCTGGTTTAGTCCTGGTTTAGTCCTGATTTAGTCCTGATTTAGTCTTGGTTCAGACCTGATGTAGTCCTGATTTAGTCCTGGTTTAGTCCTGGTTTAGTCCTGGTTTAGTCCTGGTTTAGTCCTGGTTTAGTCCTGGTTTAGTCCTGATTTAGTCTTGGTTCAGACCTGATGTAGTCTTGGTTTAGTCCTGGTTCAGTCCTGGTTTAGTCCTGGTTTAGTCCTGGTTTAGTCCTGGTTTAGTCCTGGTTTAGTCTTGGTTCAGACCTGATGTAGTCCTGATTTAGTCCTGGTTTAGTCCTGATTTAGTCCTGATTTAGTCCTGATTTAGTCTTGGTTCAGACCTGATGTAGTCTTGGTTTAGTCCTGGTTTAATCCTGGTTTAATCCTGGTTTAGTCCTGGTTTAATCCTGGTTTAATCCTGGTTTAGTCCTGGTTCAGTCCTGGTTCAGTCCTGGTTTAGTCCTGATTTAGTCTTGGTTCAGACCTGATGTAGTCCTGATTTAGTCCTGGTTTAGTCCTGGTTTAGTCCTGGTTTAATCCTGGTTTAATCCTGGTTTAGTCCCGGTTTAGTCCTGGGTTAGTCCCGGTTTAGTCCTGGTTTAGTCCTGGTTTAGTCCTGGTTTAGTCCTGGTTTAGTCTTGGTTCAGACCTGATGTAGTCCTGATTTAGTCCTGGTTTAGTCCTGGTTTAGTCTTGGTTCAGACCTGATGTAGTCCTGGTTTAGTCCTGGTTTAATCCTGGTTTAGTCCTGGTTTAATCCTGGTTTAATCCTGGTTTAGTGCCTGGTTTAGTCCTGGTTTAGACTTGGTTTAGTCCTGGTTTAGTCTTGGTTTGGTTTAGTCCTGGTTTAGTCCTGGTTTGGTTTAGTCCCTGGTTTAGTCTCTGGTTTAGTCTTGGTTTAGTGCCTGGTTTAGTCCTGGTTTAGTCTTGGTTTGGTTTAGTCCTGGTTTGGACCTGGTTTAGTCCTGGTTTAGTCTCTGGTTTAGTGCCTGGTTTAGTCCTGGTTTAGTCTTGGTTTAGTCTCTGGTTTAGTCCCTGGTTTAGTCCTGGTTTAGTCCTGGTTTAGTCCTGGGTCAGTCCTAAAAGTAAAAAAAAAAAAAAAAAAAAGAAGAAGGGCATCGGCCCCTGGGACTGTTGGCCCACCGGGTAAATGCCCGGTGTGCCCGATTACCAGACCAGGCCTGCCTTTAGTTCAGTCGAGATCGGCAATTCCAGGGCTGAAATATTCCACATGATTCTAGTGAAGGTGTATGGAGTGTAAAAACACAATGGAGCATGACATCACAAGGTGGAACAGAATGTTTTCAGGTTTGTGTGTTAAACATGTGAATGAAACAAAACACAACTCCAGGTGTGTTTGTGATGAGGAAACGACATTAGAACAGAGATGAGCAAATGTCGCACTACGGCCACTTTAAAGTCTCATTTTAAACATGAAGTTTGGTTTATTTGATTTGGTTTTGACAGAATTTGAATCACGACCACCTGAAAACTGTGTGAATGAGCAGAACGAGCAGCTTTACGTCTCTGCCTGTAACCGTCCACTCTCGGGGTCCACATAGCTGACCCGGGAGTCCATTATGTCTGCCCTGGTTTAGTCCTGATTTAGTCCTGGTTTAATCCTGGTTTAATCCTGGTTTAATCCTGGTTTAGTCCTGGTTTAGTCCTGGTTTAGTCCTGGTTTAGTCCTGATTTAGTCCTGGTTCAGACCTTGTTAAGTCCTGGTTCAGTCCTGGTTCAGTCCTGGTTTAGTCCTGGTTTAGTCCTGGTTTAATCCTGGTTTAATCCTGGTTTAGTCCTGGTTTAGTCCTGGTTTAGTCCTGATTTAGTCCTGATTTAATCCTGGTTTAATCCTGGTTTAGTCCTGGTTTAGTCCTGGTTTAGTCCTGATTTAGTCCTGGTTCAGACCTTGTTAAGTCCTGGTTCAGTCCTGGTTCAGTCCTGGTTCAGTCCTGGTTTAGTCCTGGTTTAGTCCTGGTTTAATCCTGGTTTAGTCCTGGTTTAGTCCTGGTTTAGTCCTGGTTTAGTCCTGGTTCAGACCTTGTTAAGTCCTGGTTCAGTCCTGGTTCAGTCCTGGTTTAGTCCTGATTTAGTCCTGGTTTAGTCCTGATTTAGTCCTGGTTTAGTCCTAATTTAGTCCTGGTTCAGACCTGATGTAGTCCTGGTTTAGTCCTGGTTCAGTCCTAGTTTAGTCCTAGTTTAGTCCTGGTTTAGTCCTGGTTTAGTCCTGGTTTAGTCCTGATTTAGTCCTGGTTTAGTCCTAATTTAGTCCTGGTTCAGACCTGATGTAGTCCTGGTTTAGTCCTGGTTCAGTCCTAGTTTAGTCCTGATTTAGTCCTGATTTAGTCCTGGTTTAGTCCTAATTTAGTCCTGGTTTAGGCCTGATGTAGTCCTGGTTTAGTCCTGGTTTAGTCCTGGTTCAGTCCTAGTTTAGTCCTGATTTAGTCCTGGTTTAGTCCTAATTTAGTCCTGGTTTAGACCTGATGTAGTCCTGGTTTAGTCCTGGTTTAGTCCTGGTTCAGTCCTAGTTTAGTCCTGGTTTAGTCCTGATTTAGTCCTGATTTAGTCCTGATTTAATCCTGGTTTAGTCCTGGTTTAGTCCTGGTTTAGTCCTGGTTCAGACCTTGTTAAGTCCTGATTCAGTCCTGGTTTAGTCCTGGTTTAGTCCTGGTTTAGTCCTGATTTAGTCCTGGTTTAATCCTGGTTTAATCCTGGTTTAGTCCTGGTTTAGTCCTGGTTTAGTCCTGGTTTAGTCCTGGTTTAGTCCTGGTTCAGACCTTGTTAAGTCCTGGTTCAGTCCTGGTTTAGTCCTGGTTTAGTCCTGGTTTAGTCCTGGTTTAGTCCTGGTTTAGTCCTGGTTTAGTCCTGGTTTAGTCCTGGTTCAGACCTTGTTAAGTCCTGGTTCAGTCCTGGTTCAGTCCTGGTTTAGTCCTGATTTAGTCCTGGTTTAGTCCTGATTTAGTCCTGGTTTAGTCCTGGTTCAGACCTTGTTAAGTCCTGGTTCAGTCCTGGTTTAGTCCTGGTTTAGTCCTGGTTTAGTCCTGGTTTAGTCCTGGTTCAGACCTTGTTAAGTCCTGGTTCAGTCCTGGTTCAGTCCTGGTTTAGTCCTGATTTAGTCCTGGTTTAGTCCTGATTTAGTCCTGGTTTAGTCCTAATTTAGTCCTGGTTCAGACCTGATGTAGTCCTGGTTTAGTCCTGGTTCAGTCCTAGTTTAGTCCTAGTTTAGTCCTGGTTTAGTCCTGGTTTAGTCCTGATTTAGTCCTGGTTTAGTCCTAATTTAGTCCTGGTTCAGACCTGATGTAGTCCTGGTTTAGTCCTGGTTCAGTCCTAGTTTAGTCCTGATTTAGTCCTGAT
The DNA here is from genome assembly GCA_036785185.1 of Paratrypauchen microcephalus. Taxonomy (NCBI): domain Eukaryota; kingdom Metazoa; phylum Chordata; class Actinopteri; order Gobiiformes; family Gobiidae; genus Paratrypauchen; species Paratrypauchen microcephalus. Next base: position 867,210 of record JAVJIX010000170.1, read on the forward strand.
TTAGTCCTGGTTTAGTCCTAATTTAGTCCTGGTTTAGACCTGATGTAGTCCTGGTTTAGTCCTGGTTTAGTCCTGGTTCAGTCCTAGTTTAGTCCTGGTTTAGTCCTGATTTAGTCCTGGTTCAGACCTGATGTAGTCCTGGTTTAGTCCTGGTTCAGACCTGATGTAGTCCTGGTTTAGTCCTGGTTCAGACCTGATGTAGTCCTGGTTTAGTCCTGGTTTAGTCCTGGTTCAGTCCTAGTTTAGTCCTGGTTTAGTCCTGATTTAGTCCTGATTTAGTCCTGATTTAATCCTGGTTTAGTCCTGGTTTAGTCCTGGTTTAGTCCTGGTTCAGACCTTGTTAAGTCCTGATTCAGTCCTGGTTTAGTCCTGGTTTAGTCCTGGTTTAGTCCTGATTTAGTCCTGGTTTAATCCTGGTTTAATCCTGGTTTAGTCCTGGTTTAGTCCTGGTTTAGTCCTGGTTTAGTCCTGGTTTAGTCCTGGTTCAGACCTTGTTAAGTCCTGGTTCAGTCCTGGTTTAGTCCTGGTTTAGTCCTGGTTTAGTCCTGGTTTAATCCTGGTTTAGTCCTGGTTTAGTCCTGGTTTAGTCCTGGTTTAGTCCTGGTTCAGACCTTGTTAAGTCCTGGTTCAGTCCTGGTTCAGTCCTGGTTTAGTCCTGATTTAGTCCTGGTTTAGTCCTGATTTAGTCCTGGTTTAGTCCTAATTTAGTCCTGATTCAGACCTGATGTAGTCCTGGTTTAGTCCTGGTCCAGTCCTAGTTTAGTCCTAGTTTAGTCCTGGTTTAGTCCTGGTTTAGTCCTGATTTAGTCCTGGTTTAGTCCTAATTTAGTCCTGGTTCAGACCTGATGTAGTCCTGGTTTAGTCCTGGTTCAGTCCTAGTTTAGTCCTGATTTAGTCCTGATTTAGTCCTGGTTTAGTCCTAATTTAGTCCTGGTTTAGACCTGATGTAGTCCTGGTTTAGTCCTGGTTTAGTCCTGGTTCAGTCCTAGTTTAGTCCTGGTTTAGTCCTGATTTAGTCCTGGTTCAGACCTGATGTAGTCCTGGTTGGACTAGCTTTACTTTGTAACTGTCCACTCTCGGGTCCACATAGCTGACCCGGGAGTCCATTATGTCTGCCCCCTGTCTGTTATTCCCTGTAATCCTCCTGTCCTCCCTGTGCTGAGGGCCCCATGAGTGATGGTCCCTGGATGGGCCCCTGCCCTTGGGGCCCCTGGGCAGATAACCACACTCCTCCGGCTGATCTGTTAGCGCTCGGGAGGCAAACACAGAGAAGACGAATGATACACAATGTAATGAGAGAAACTGTGAGACCCCCAGACTCCTTCAGAACGAGCTCTGATTTCAGAACGAGCTCTGGACTGGGATTCTCATCTTTAAACGTCCCATGACATGGTTCTTCTTGATGCTTTTATATGGCTCCTTAATGGTTCCCTAATACTGTAAATGAATCCTTCTTCAAAATCAACACTCAGTGCATGAGAAACAGAGATAAGATGAGAAAGAGTCATAAATGTCACTCTGGAACACTCCATTATGGGCGTTGTTGCTTGAATGCAAATGAGGAGGACAGAGATGGCCTATAGTAGGGGGTGGGGGCGTGGCCAAACTCTCCGCTCTTTCCTTTTCAGCTGTGCCCTGTGCGCTCTGACCCACTTCCGTGTTTTTGCACGGAGGGAGAGATGAGAAGCCTTCCATTGAAAAATAAACACATTTTCACAGAAAATAAAATTAAACCACTGCTGTTCAAAGGTCCAGAGGCTCAGATAAAGGACTTCCGAGCCTAGAAACACTCGGACGTGCCTCCAGGCAAATAAAAAAATGCATTTCTCATTGCCTAGCGCATTCGCAGTCCAAACTCTCTGGGCGTGATTTACAGAGACGCTGAGTACAGACAGACGGTGGTGGAACTGCATTTGCATTTCTTTTTTCGATCTGACGTCAATAAGTTTCCTTGTTCAGAATCGCCCGTTTGAGCTCTGATTTTTTTCTAACGCAGAAAAGGATCTCAAATGCTCAGTTTAGACATTTCACAACTTTTAACCATGGGGAGGGGGGGGCTAAACAGGGTAGGGGAGCTCACATTAACGTTCAAAAACCTCAGAAAGTGAAAATTTCCTGCCCTGGGACCTTTAATAGACATTTTTACACAGTATAGCCTAATGTGTTTTCTTTTTGAATAAATATATGTAAAATTAATTAAAGGACTGATCTGTTATGCTTTTTTCTCATCACAAAGCGACCTGGGGGGTATTCCACCAACACGGATAAGTGCAAAGTCCGGCTTTATTTGACAGTTCGCGCTAGTTTTAGTGAGACTTCGGTTCCATGACTCTCGCTAACCTTAGTCCCCGCTGAGTTACTGGGGCAACATGGTTCCCTCGGCTAGCCTGGTCCGACGCAGGATAAAGACGAGGCTTAAACAGGCCGTGTCGCAGAAAATACATACCTGAAGTAAACCGAGTGTCAAACAAACCTCCCGCATGAGTATCTGTGTTGTCCGAAAACAACTATGACATTCATTCATTCCTTTTCTTTCGCTTTTTCCATTTTCTGGGTCGCGGGAGCAGCAGTCCAAGCAGTGTTCTGCTGCCCAGAACACAATGCACCAGCCCCCATGAATCCTCCCGCAGGTGGTGGGTCCACAGGAGGACGGCTCTCAGGCCTTGATGTATCTTCTGCCATGGGGGCTACCAGTGTCCAGACACTGGGGGCAAGGTGGGGTTAAGTGTCTTGCCCAAGGACACAACGGCAGCGCTCATCTGTGGGAGCTGGGATCACACGCGGTCAACCTGTCAAGAGCGGGATTCGAACTGCCAACTCCAGGATCACGATGGACAACGATGACAATATTTAAAAAAAAAAAAAAAAACCTTACGTCAGTTTTGACAAATTTCTACTAATATAAAGTATTCTCTGAAACCGCGGTCTTTACGACATTATCAGATAAAAAGAATTCCAGAGCTGGTATTGAGAAAGCCCTTGGCCGAGTGGTTAAGGACTCTGTCTAGTCTGGTCCTGGTCTAGTTCCGGTCTGGTCCCAGTCTGGTCCTCATGTCTTAGTCCTGGTCTGGACTTAGTCCCGCTTCCTACAGATCCAGTGACCTCGCACATTCAGCAGGACTCCCAGAGCCGTGTTCCCCCCCTCTACACGTCGCTATTAATACATTTTGTTGAAAATCTACGAAAGTTTGAGTGTTTAAACAAGAGAGAAATGTGAGAAAAGGTTCATTCCAGTCTGAGAAAAGCGTATAATGTGTGTGGTGAGGCATTTACAGCCTTAAAACATGTAGAATAATCTTCGCGGCTTTTGCTTATTGCGGGTTATTTTTAGAACGTAACCCCCGCGATAAACGAGGGACCAGTACTAAAGACAACATCACAATGACAAAAATATCACAATGACAAAAATATTTCACAAAAACGCTTTATTTAGGCAATAGAATGTGATTTTCAACATAAAATATTGAACATTCATGGGGTTTTATCTGTATAATCCCTCAGTGGTCCAGGAAGGTTCCATAGTGGTTCAGGTCCAAACCAGGTCCAGTTATACTTGTTCTTTTACAGCTCAAGATTATTCTAAAACTCTTCAGAAATGGTTCATTTTTGTCCTGTGAATGGGACTTTTTTAGTATTGAGTATTCAGGCTACGTTTATACGGCGACGATCAAAACAAGACGCAAAAGTGGCGTCTTGTCTTCAATTTTTTATCCGCGTTTAGACGAGCGTTCTCAACAGGAAATGTTTGTTTATACGAAGACGCAAAAGTGGGCGAATTCGATTGAATATGCATGCCAGGCCGCTAATATAATGTCAGAGCCTTTTTCAGGACACCACAGGGGCTCTCATTACGGTTGTTTCGCCCTCGATGTCGGGTCGGAGCTCTTCGCTTAATGCAACAAGAGCTTGTTTAGTCATTCTGAAGTTTTATCAAGGTAGTCAGACATGTTTGTTATTGTTTTTACCGGCTTGGTGCATCAGGTGTATGCGACGTGAACATGTTTTGCGCTTCTTGCCGTTTAGACGGAGACACGACCCGGGCCGTCTTCAGAACTCCACACTCTGGAAGGAGTCTTCAGATTTTTGCGGTTTCAGAGCCCGACGGCGCCGTTGCCGTGTAAACGAAAGACACTTCTGATAGAATATTTTGTCGTTTTCAATCGCAATCGTCCTCGTCTAAACGGCCCCTTAGTATCTGATTTTCGATGCTTGATGTTTCCAGTACTTCACTCTTCAGATGCTGCCGACCCCAGCGAGCAAACACCTCCCGGAGCGTTGGACTGGACCACTCCCTCTAGTAAAACCTAAAGTAAACCTGATAAGATCAGGTTGTGTGGTGCTGGACAAAGGACTTGTCTGGACTCGTCTGCCTTCTTTTCACACCGCAGACTCTATACAAACCCATGAGGAACTTTTTCTCACGCCACATTCAAACTACAATCCCCATAATCCCCTTGACCTGAGAGGACACAGACAGGTTTGAGTGAGGGAGGGGTTTATACCTGCAGAACCCCACCTCACTTCTCACAGTCACTTAAACTCACTTCTCTCACTTAAACTTACCTGAGTGACTTTTTAATCCAGTCTCAGAGGAGTTTACAGCCGCCACACTTTACATACTTACAGTGTAATGGTACAATTGCTTGAGTAAAAGTTGTGCTTGCTCTTCCCACTGTGAGGAAGTCTAAATCTGGAATGATTTGAACATTTGTGTTTATTGCACCGCTCCTTAATATTTCTAGTTAATGTTTTGACCTTTCAATTACATTAACTTCAAAATATAAGATGTTACGTCCAGAAAATGAATCATTCTTGTGTGTGTGATTTCTTGGACCGTCACATTGTACCTCTGTAGCCGTGTCTGTGGTTGGTGCGGAGGTGGTGAAAGAGGTTCGGTTTGTGGAGCTTTGTTTCACAGCGATAGATTTCCGACAAATCTTGCATATGACAGTGTCTTTTCGAAAACAAACCATTTCTATGCCAGAGAAGTAGACCCGCGCCTCGGCACTAAATCCTCTGGAGTAGACCGAGCTTTAGCTGCCTCTGCTGCATTTTCTCCAACTGCGCTGCCGACCTGTTCCAAAGCGGCTCGCGAGAGGTCATGTGATCACCGAGGCCTACAAGTCGAGCGGCAGAGTCCAGCTGAGTGTGGGGAGCACTGCGGCGCTCTAATGTGTGTCGGCGTCTGTAAGTGTCGGCGCGTTTCATTGGATTTGGCGAAGTAATTTAAATACGCAATAATGTAAATTTGCACATCGTTAAAACAACAATCATGATATATATCGCCCACCTCTAGTGCAAGTATGCACAGTCCTTAGTACGCTTAATAAAGGAGAATTTACGTTTTTTACAATCTGAGCCTTATTTCAGTAATAAAACAAGTTGTTTTACTCACCCATAGCACTTTGGTGTCATATGGAGCACTTCTGGAGATGTTTTAGATTAGCGATATCCGTAGTGCGAGTTTTAGCCGTAGCTCATATAATATATGCCCCGTGTGGTCCCCCATTAACACAAACTTTAGCACTTTTCAAATCATAGAAGCTCAATGTCTTAGTCTACACTTTCGTTTGAGTCAAGAGTGGCCTGTAATCCGAGATTTATCCATAATTTACATCTTTGCATTTCATGTTTGGGTCCCGAGAGCGAAATCAGCTGTGACTCCGCACATGCGCACTGGCGTCCTCATCTACTCAAAACTCTGGATAAATCTCGGATTACAGGCCACTTTTGACTCAAACTAAAGTGTAGACTAAGACAATGAGCTTCTATGATTTGAAAAGTGCTAAAGTTTGTGTTATTTGGAGACCGCTCGGGACATATATTACATGCCCCGAGAAGTCGCGCTACGGCTATGGCTAATCTAAAACATCTCCAGAAATGCTCCATATGACACCAAAGTGCTATGGGTGAGTAAAACAACTTTAATTACCGAAATAAGGCTCAGATTGTAAAAAACGTTAATTCTCCTTTAAAACCACACTGCGAATTAAGACACGGCTTATTTTATTACAATTTTGGCTATTCTAAACACCGCATATTTGGTATGTGCTTGAAAACATAAGCAGTTGTTATTATTACCACATCAGACTGCGGCCTGTGGGAGTGGATTGGTGTTTCCTGTTTCGAAGCTAATCCTTAAAACTCGACTCTTCTTTTTGAGTGAACAAAAGCACAGGGCTTAAGAGAGGTGTTCCGCACAGATCCACACCGGGCCTGCTCAGGTTTCACTATCACCGCTCTGTTATCACCTCTAATCCTCTGCACTTTGTCATCTCTTTGTCTGAATACCTGACACACTTCCAGGTTTAATGTGTTGACTTTTATTTTATTTTATGTTGATTGTTATATTATACTCCAAGGACCTAAAGACATGGTGGTTTCAGAGAGTCGTCCAGGTTTTCTTTTACACAAAATCAAAGAAAAAATGACAAATGTTTGCCCTAAATATCCTTCTTTTAAACTTTTGTATTGTGTAAAACAAACAAAAAATTCAAATATCCTTTTGGAACAATATTGATACTTAGCAGCTGATGTCATGAACATTCCCTGGGGTGTGATGCTGACTGCTCTGCTCTCCCTGAATCTTTATTAGACTTTAATCTGAGCTACGTTTTAACACAGTCTGATCAGAAAGAACTGACTTAAACAAGTTTCTCACACATAAAATTACAGTCCCAAGCTAACTAGCATCAGCCAACAGTTTTTCAGTTGGTCACTCTCACGTTTTTGTTGAAAATCAAACTCCTAAACAGGACCATGAACACTTGGACTGATCACAGGCTCCTCAAAATATTGAGTTTAAATAAATCTTGTGTTTCTCCTGAGTTTTCAAATGATCTTGGTCAGTGTTTGTCACCACAGTAGCCTAAAGATCTCACTTTGAACTTTCAAATTTCCCATTGCACCCTTTTTGTCCCCTGTTGTGAGCACTGCCTGTGGTGAGTGGTGTGCTCTGTGGTGAGTGGTGTGCTCTGTGGTGAGTGGTGTGCTCTGTGGTGAGTGGTGTGCTCTGTGGTGAGTGGTGTGCTCTGTGGTGAGTGGAGTGCTCTGTTAGCCCTGTCTGTGGTGAGTGGAGTGCTCTGTTGTGAACACTGCCTGTGGTGAGTGGAGTGCTCTGTTGTGAACACTGCCTGTGGTGAGTGGAGTGCTCTGTGGTGAGTGGAGTGCTCTGTTAGCCCTGCCTGTGGTGAGTGGAGTGCTCTTCTGTCGTGTGTGATGGAAGAGGTCTGTCTGATCCTGTTTGCTGTGGTGACCACACCTCCAGAGGCTGTGGTGACCACACCTCCAGAGCAAACCCACCTGTGCTGCGTTCAGGTGCTGTCAGCGCGGTGGGAATGACCCCCGCCCATCGCTCATGTCACTCACATTTGTGTCCGCACATGATCCTTTACACAAGTGTGTCGGGTTTCTTCTGCCGCCCCCCTGACCACCCCTGACCCCCCTGGGCCTAAAGAGGAGCCCTCAGACCCCCTCTGACATGGGACCCCCCTTCCCCCCTCCCACACACCCCCACCCCCCGCCCCCCCGCTCTAGTGCCCTGGGACAGGCTTAGTGTGAGACATGACACTGCTGCTGCTGTTCCTCCTGTGAACGCTCAGTACAGACGGTGGAGAAATGGGCCCTCACACTTCTGCTCCGCTTCAAATTGTGATTTTAGACATTGGATAATAATAATTTTACCGCTGTTGTGATCACTGAATCTTTTACAGTGTTTTATCAGTAGTAATTTTCCAGTATTCAGAGATTCTGAGATGTATAAACTCTGAAACTACATGGTATAAACAAGTAGTAGTTTTTAAACAGTTACAAATCAAATCTGTGGAGAGACGAATGCAGCACGTGTAACAATAACATTTCCATGGAGACAAGAGGTGGACTCCACCTCAGAAAAGTTACATAGTGCAGCTTTAATAGCCTCAAATACATTCCACATTGGTGTGACTTCACACATTTGAGCTCCATTTGTTCTGCGTTTGCTTCTCAACAGCTGATCTCCCCCCAGACCCTGTGCCACACTGTTACTTTAAGGAGGGAGAAATAACGCTTTGTTTTGATTCTACTTCAATACTCTAGAACTTTAGATAGTCAACACATGAAAACAGGCTGTTCTACAGTGTGTGATTTGTGTGGGTGAATATTATGATCACTGCAGAAACAGTGTGAGATACAGGACGACAGTCATACTCCAACATCATTTCATTTATTTATTTATTTCATTCGTTAAAACAAAACAAAAAATAACAGATGAACACACTTGCATCTGTACAATTAAAACTTAAATATGAATGAAAAGGGAACAGAAAGAAGCTCATGATATCTGCCCCTTATCAGCTCCAAATGATATTACAACAAAATATATATAACAATAATAATAATACAACATAATCTTATTACTATATCTTTTCATTAATTCCACATCAACCCTTATGTAACAGAAAATACTCCCTACAACTGTATATAGCTGTGATTTGATATTTTATTTGATATTTTATTAATTATTTTTCTATTTTATTCTGATTTGTACATATATACACTTATTATCTTTTTATTTTTTAAATTACATCTCATCTATTTTTCATTACCCTCTGTTATATATTATATTTGATGAGTGAGCGACTGTACCCAAATACTTTCCCTTAATTTCTCTTCAAAAAAGTTTAAGTCTAAAAGTGCACTGGGAAACCTATGGCTATTTTCAACAGAAGTCAGTGATGTTTAAGGAGAATTATATCATTATTACATAAATGAAAACAAGTCAGTGTTTTTTGTGATAAATAACAGTATAACAGGCTTAAAAGCTCAACCTGACCTGTGATTTCCCAGCTGTGGGGAAGCAGTTCTGTGCTGATGGATGGTTGGCAGTTGCTGGTTCAGTCACACTCACACACACATGTGGAGTGTGTTGCTCGGAGGGAGGCGCACTGACGGACGCTTCGTGTGTGAGTTTAACCTTTGGCCTCTGCAAATGGCCGTTCACACCGTTTGACGGCAAAAAGGCTCAGCACTTTGAGGAGGACATGTTTGATTATGAAGAGAACTCAAAGTAAGAACTGGATGGAGCAGGACGGGTGATTTTTGTACATCATTTTGATCTTTTATTGTAGTGACGTCTCAGGCCGAGGGATGTGGGACCCATGCGTACTATTAGAGAGGGGGTCTTATGCTAAATTGTTGTTCGCTTTCTCCCATGTTATAGCATTGTTTCCTCATCAAAAACCTGCCTGAAGAGGTTTTAGATGTCACCCATCCATGTTTGAGTAATCTAGCGATCTCTCCTGAGCCCTTTTCAAATCCCCCTTATGATTAGCCGCCGCCCACAAGCCTACGTCACCCCTGCTCCCACCCTAGTCTCCATAATACAGCTCTGGATACAAATAAGGGACCAGTTTTTCTGATTTTACTACTTATAGGTTTGTGTTTGAGCAAAAGGAACATTTTTGTTTGAGTCTATAAATTACTGACAACATTTCCCCCAAATTCCAAATAAAAATATTATGGTTTAGAACATTTATTTGCAGAAAATGACAAATGGACAAAATAACAAAAAAGATCCATGTTTTTAGAGAAAGAAACAAGATCAAATTCATTTTAAACCAACATAATACTAATGTTTACACTTAAGAAGAGTTCAGAAATCAATATTTGGTGCAATAACCCTTATTTTTAATCACAGCTTTCATGGGTCTCATGCTCTCCACAAGTTGTTGTTGTTGTTCTTGGGTCCTAATTTAGACCTGGTTTAGTCTTGGTTCAGACCTGGTTTAGTCCTGGTTCAGACCTGGTTTAGTCCTGGTTCAGACCTGGTTTAGTCCTAGTTTAGACCTGGTTTAGTCCTGGTTCAGACCTGGTTTAGTCCTGGTTCAGACCTGGTTTAGTCCTAGTTTAGACCTGCTTTAGTCCTAGTTTAGACCTGGTTTACTCCTGGTTCAGACCTGGTTTAGTCCTAGTTTAGACCTGGTTTAGTCCTAGTTTAGACCTGGTTTAGTCCTAGTTTAGACCTGCTTTAGTCCTAGTTTAGACCTGGTTTAGTCCTAGTTTACACCTGCTTTAGTCCTAGTTTAGACCTGCTTTAGTCCTAGTTTAGACCTGGTTTAGTCCTAGTTTAGACCTGGTTTAGTCCTAGTTTAGACCTGGTTTAGTCCTGGTTCAGACCTGGTTTAGTCCTAGTTTACACCTGCTTTAGTCCTAGTTTAGACCTGGTTTAGTCCTAGTTTAGACCTGGTTTAGTCCTAGTTTAGACCTGGTTTAGTCCTGGTTCAGACCTGGTTTAGTCCTAGTTTACACCTGCTTTAGTCCTAGTTTAGACCTGGTTTAGTCCTAGTTTAGACCTGGTTTAGTCCTAGTTTAGACCTGGTTTAGTCCTGGTTCAGACCTGGTTTACTCCTGGTTCAGACCTGGTTTAGTCCTAGTTTAGACCTGGTTTAGTCCTGGTTCAGACCTGGTTTAGTCCTAGTTTAGACCTGGTTTAGTCCTAGTTTAGACCTGGTTTAGTCTTGGTTTAGTCCTAGTTTAGTCCTGGTTTAGTCCTGGTTTAGACCTGGTTTAGTCCTAGTCTAGACCTGGTTTAGTCCTGGTTCAGACCTGGTTTAGTCCTGGTTTAGTCTTGGTTTAGTCCTGGTTTAGTCCTAGTTTAGACCTGGTTTAGTCCTAGTCTAGACCTGGTTTAGTCCTAGTTTAGACCTGGTTCAGACCTGGTTTAGTCCCAGTCTTTCACATTGTTCTTGGGTGACTTTATTCCACTCCTGGTGTCTGAACTGAAGTATCTCAGCTTTGTGTTTGTGTTGAATTCCACAGACGCTGGAATGGAACGGCTGTGATACAGGTAGAGATGCTGATTTCAGAAGAAAATGCAGAGATCTCTGATTTTTTCCCAGAGCTTTATGTATTAAAAAATGTCACAAAACTGAACACAACAATGGAACAAACCTGCTGTGACCTGCAGTCGTGTCATTAGTGGGATGAATGCTCATTGTGAAGGGGGAGGAACTCGGCATCAAAAACGAAACTGAAATTGATCAAACATGTTAATATATTGTTTTGGGCGAATATGGCATTTTCAAAACAAAAAAAAGGAACATGGTGACCTAAATATGTTGTGTGTTACACTTACTACCACATAGAAGTAAAATAGTCCTTCTTCTGCTCTTTGGAACTGCAGGTCTTGTCCCATCCCTGGTGTACATCCAACTTCTCAAACTAACGTCTGAAACGGCGATCTCTCCTCTATACGGCAACCTCCACCTCCTCCTCCACCTCCTCCACCTCCTCCTCCTCCTCCTCCACCTCCTCCACCTCCTCAGCAGATCTTCCTTGATGAGGTTTTTATTAGCCGCTATAACTCGACTCTCCTCAAAGCCGTCATGTGACCCATTATCTTCCCGCAGACTTCGCTGTCATGAGGCTCTTCCTGCGTGCCCATTAGCAAGGCAGTAAAAGCAGTGGCGGCGGTAATGCAGTGGCCCGGAGCCGTGGAGGGTTTTTACGGTTCTAATGCGCGTTTCTTCCTGTCCACAGGCCGTTGTAAACAAACAGACGATGGAGCGATGGTCGTAAAAGGAGCAGTGCATTAGCAGCACGTCTGATGGAGCAGCTCATGAGTCTGTGTCGAGGAACATGTTTGGGTTGGTCCATGCATACGACAAGTTTTGATGTTCCTCAAATTTTGACTTAGTTTGGTGAGATTTATTGACCTTTATTTAACCAGGAAATGTCCCATTGAGATTCAGAACCTGTTTTTCAAGGGAGTCCCGGCCCAGAGGCAGCAGCAAACACAAAACACACCTACATATTTACACAGATAAGACATAAAAGTTTAAAAACATTATAAAAAACAAGTGCAGATTGTGGAATTGGTCTCAAAAGCTCTGTTTGGATTTAAAAGTGCTCAAGGAAATTAAATCCGTTAGTTTCCAGTCTTTCTGTAGCATATTCCTTTTTACCCAGTTCTGTACAAGCAAAAGGAACAGAAAGCAACAAATAGGGGAGCTCATATTAATGTTCAAAAACCTCAGAAAGTGAATATTTTCATGCCATGGGACCTTTAAAGTGTTTGTGGGTTTGAAATAGACTGAGATTTCATGTTGTCTGAAAATCCTCTGTAGTTTTTCAGAAACGCCGGCCAGGTAAGGAGTAGTTTATAATTAGGTAAAGACTGCACACAGCGGTCTCATTTTCTCCCGTGTTTTGTATTTCTTTTGAAGGAAAACTTTAGATACAAACCGCTGAGTGCCCGTACAGTTGGCGCCCCCCGTCCGGCGGCAGCAGCCCCACGTTTAGCTCGACTAAATCCTGTGCTGAAATGTGGAGGAACACGGCCGAAGAACGCAGCTCCGTGCGAACATGAAATACAGCCACTCCACAGCTGTGACGGACAGCTCTGACCGTCTGAGGGGAGGGGCCACAGCGCCGCACCGACCAATCAGATCGGGTTTCACCTCCACACACAGTCCAGTGGTTAGACCAAGATTTATACCTGGGATTGATTTGGGTTTAAAGCTGTTAGTCCTGGTTCAGTCATGGTTCAATCTCAGTTTAGTCCTGGTTCAGTCTGGTTGAGTCCTGGTTCAGTCTGGTTTAGTCCGGGTTAGTCCTGGTTCAGTCTGGTTGAGTCCTGGTTTAGTCTTGGTTTAGTCTGGTTTAGTCCTGGTTTAGTCCTGGTTTAGTCTGGTTTAGTCCTGGTTTAGTCCTGGTTTAGTCCTGGTTCAGTCTGGTTGAGTCCTGGTTTAGTCCTGGTTCAGTCTGGTTGAGTCCTGGTTTAGTCCTGGTTCAGTCTGGTTGAGTCCTGGTTTAGTCCTGGTTCAGTCTGGTTTAGTCCTGGTTTAGTCCTGGTTTAGTCCTGGTTCAGTCTGGTTTAGTCCTGGTTCAGTCTGGTTCAGTCCTGGCTCAGTCTGGTTTAGTCCTGGTTTAGTCCTGGTTTAGTCCTGGTTCAGTCGGGTTCAGTCTGGTTTAGTCCTGGTTGAGTCCTGGTTTAGTCCTGGTTTAGTCCTGGTTCAGTCTGGTTTAGTCCTGGTTCAGTCTGGTTCAGTCTGGTTTAGTCCTGATTGAGTCCTGGTTTAGTCCTGGTTTAGTCCTGGTTCAGTCTGGTTTAGTCCTGGTTCAGTCTGGTTCAGTCTGGTTGAGTCCTGGTTGAGTCCTGGTTTAGTCCTGGTTTAGTCCTGGTTGAGTCCTGGTTGAGTCCTGGTTTAGTCCTGGTTCAGTCTGGTTTAGTCCTGGTTCAGTCCTGGTTGAGTCCTGGTTGAGTCCTGGTTTGGTCCTGGTTCAGTCTGGTTGAGTCCTGGTTTAGTCCTGGTTCAGTCTGGTTTAGTCCTGGTTTAGTCCTGGTTTAGTCCTGGTTCAGTCTGGTTTAGTCCTGGTTCAGTCTGGTTCAGTCCTGGTTCAGTCTGGTTTAGTCCTGGTTTAGTCCTGGTTTAGTCCTGGTTCAGTCTGGTTTAGTCCTGGTTTAGTCCTGGTTCAGTCTGGTTTAGTCCTGGTTTAGTCCTGGTTTAGTCCTGGTTGAGTCCTGGTTTAGTCCTGGTTTAGTCCTGGTTCAGTCTGGTTCAGTCTGGTTTAGTCCTGATTGAGTCCTGGTTTAGTCCTGGTTTAGTCCTGGTTCAGTCTGGTTTAGTCCTGGTTCAGTCTGGTTCAGTCTGGTTTAGTCCTGGTTCAGTCTGGTTCAGTCTGGTTTAGTCCTGATTGAGTCCTGGTTTAGTCCTGGTTTAGTCCTGGTTCAGTCCTGGTTCAGTCTGGTTCAGTCCTGTCCTCTCCTGTATCTTTGGTGCTTTGACACTTCTCCTGCTCATTTGTTCTAAGCCTGTCTAAGTCCTGTGGTTTACCGGAGTTCTGCGTTGTATTTCATTCTCTTTTCGTGTTGGCTCAAAGTATTATCCGCCATATTTGAAGTTCATTCAATGTTAATCTAAGCTTTTTGTTCGGTTTGGGAGCCAAGAATTCCCAAATACAACGTCTGAACTGAGACGAAGTGAGACGAGTGTTGACATGATACTAACATTTCAAACTTGATTTTCATACTAAGGAATAGACTTGATGCTGATTTAATGTGGAAAAATCACACACTATTGTCTAAAGAAAATAGAGCGTGTGTGATTTTTCCACATTAAATAGTAGCACTTTTCTATTCCCGTGTGTAATCTTCAGTGGTCCTGTAGGTTCTATAGTGGTCCATGGGTGTGTACGAGTCTTATTCTTGTTCTGATAATAATAATAATAATAATAATAATAATTCATAGCATTTATACAGCGCCTTTCATGACACCCAAAGCTCTTTACAGTTCATTCTTCATTCACTTCACACTGAGTTTGTTAGTTTTAATATTGATTATTTTCTTATTTGACCCTTTTGCTAACCCTGTGTGAGATTGTGACATTACAGAACAGCCCATGGGATACACAAGAGCGTGGTAGTGAGGAGAGTTGGGTGGGGGGTTTGTGTGGGGGTGCAGGTGAGGGCAGATTGAGGGGGGCAGGTGGCGGGGCCGGTGGCAGGGCTGGCATGCTTAGCACTCGCGCTGGGCTGCTATGTTTAGACACTGGACATGAGCTACACAAGGAGTTGTTTCAACTGACACCACCTACGGGCACTTTACAACGCTGCACTGTAAAAACACCGCCAGTCGCAGCACTTTACCGCGCTTTACTGTAGAACATCACACACAAGCGCCAACAACTTAGAACATCACAAGGTCCAGTATGTTGTCCACTTTACTCTAGAGCCAGTTCCAGTGCTGAAATCCAGTTGGTTTAAACCATAGACTGTATATTATAAATGGATACAGCTAACGCTCTGGCCACTGCATTTCAAATAGGAAGTTCACGTGCGGCTCTTCCGGCTCCGACTGACCTGGCTCCCTTTGACTTACATTGGAATTTTGTGGCTCATCTCTGTAACTGCTGCTGTGAGCCTCGTCTTTTTTAGTTGTTGTTTTGTGTTGTTTTGTTTTAGTTTTTTTTGCTATTTTGTCCATTAAAAACCTCTTCATAATATAGCGCCTGTCTCCAAATTTGCCCCTGTGACCGCGAGCCTCGTGAGCGTCTGGAGGTTCTGAGCTCCACATGAGACATGTTCTGTCCATATACTGAGAATGAGACACTTGGATTCAAGACTGTAAGAGCACAGGCAACAGACCTTAGACCTAAAATAATATAAATATAAAAGGAGAATTAATGTTTTTTACAATCTGAGCCTTATTTCGGTAATAAAACAAGTTGTTTTACTCACCCATAGCACTTTGGTGTCATATGGAGCATTTCCAGAGATGTTTTAGTTTAGCGATCTCCGTAACGTGAGTTCTCGGGGCACATGTTTGTGGTCTCCAAATAACACAAACTTTAGCACTTTTCAAATCATAGAAGCTCGATGTCTTAGTCTACACTTTTGTTTGAGTCAAAAGTGCCTGTAATCCGAGATTTATCCATAATTTACAGCTTTGTGTTTCATGTTTGTTTCCCGAGAGCAAAATCAGCTGTGACTGAGCACATGTGACTGTCCTCCTCATCTACTCCAAACTATGGATAAATCTCGGATTACAGGCCACTTTTGACTCAAACGAAAGTGTAGACTAAGACATTGAGCTACTGTGATTTGAAAAGTGCTAAAGTTTGTGTTATTTGGAGACCACAAACATGTGCCCCGAGAACTCACGTTACGGATATCACTAAACTAAAACATCTCTGGAAGTGCTCCATATGACACCAAAGTGCTATGGGTGAGTAAAACAACTTGTTTTATTACCGAAATAAGGCTCAGATTGTAAAAAACGTTAATTCTCCTTTAGTATAAATCCATTTGAACATGTTGGTTTCCCCTGTGGTCTCAGTACATGCAGAACCCCTGTGCTGTTCCCTCAGGCTTCATTTGAAAGCCTGTAGCCCCTCGGCTCACACTGGACCGTGTTGGCGTTTAGCGGCTGAGTGCTGGCTCCCTTGGGTCCAGTAAACCGATCTGCTCGCTCACAGGGGGGCGGGGTCAAAGGTCCTGATGAGTGGTGGGCGGGGCTCTGGGGCGTATCGTGCCATCAGCCCACATCTGGATCGCTTCACATCTGCTTCAGCTCACGTTCAGGAGAATACAGAATGGATTCAATATTTTCTGTTTTTTTAGTTAAAATCTGATGAAAACTAAACACACATTTAATAAAAGCTTTTGACTGATGGACTGTTGTGACTAAAGCCACATTCTTCTGGAATTCATTCAAACTAAATAAAAGAGAAGAGAAGAAAATGGTGGGATCTCCAATGAAAAATATATGTTCAGTTATTAAAATTAAAAAATCAAATTATACATATTAAATGGTCAAGTATTGTTAATTGCTAAATTGAATTATATCCTCCTGGGACCCGAAGAAAAAAAGTGTATCTAAATTATTATTATTATTTAAATTTTGTATTTGGAGGTAAATGAACACCTCAGCATTTACATTTTGTTAATTTTATTATTATTCATATTTTTGTAACATCTGTAATGGACTGTAACAGTGTTAAATCCAGGTCAACTTAAACTCACCTAAACCAACAAAAACATTTTTTTGGTCGGTTCTACAGTCTCCTCAAAAAGTTTTTAGACTCCTTTTTAATTTATTATTTATTTATTTATTTATGTATTTTTATTTATTATTTTTTAATGTTTTATTTAAAAATTTTAAGTATTATTTATTTATTTACTTATTTATGTATTTTATTTATATATTTATATATTTTTTATGTATTTTATTTATATATTTATATATTTTTCTATGTATTATTATTATATATTATTTATTTTTCTATTTATTATTATTATTTAATTTAATTTAATTTATTTTATTTTTATTTAATTTAAAATTTAATTTATTTTAAAATTTAGTTTATTTTAAAATAAAATTTAATTTAAAATTTAATTTTATTTAATTTTTATTCTTTTTTTTTTAAATCAGTGCAGCCACAAACTAGAGTCTGTCTCAAAACTTCAAAGATGTCCACTATAAAGGACACAGATGAATGGGCGGGTCTCAGGAGGAAATATAATATATATATATATATATATATATATATATAATCGGCAAAAAAAAAACCATAAATCAGTGTCTGTGTTTTTAAATGTACTGTCATTTTAACTAACGCATTTTATCGCTTGTGTTTACAATTGTTTGCACCTTTTTAATATCATTTGCACTTAATTTACTGTTTACAACTATTGCACTTTACATTTGATATTTTACTGTTATTTTCCTCTGGACGTTGCTGCTGACCTCTGGGCCAGGTCACCCTTGTAAACGAGGTCTTGATCTCAATGGGTTTTTTACCTGGTTAAATAAAGGTTAGAATAAAGGTTAGAATAGGAAAAATATAAATAATGATTCTATTGTTAAACAATTATAAGATAAGATAAGATAAGACTTTATTGATCTCACACAGGAGAAATTTACTCGCCACAGTAGCTCCAGGACAATTGGACATTGGATTGGATTGGATTATTTAATTCAAATTGGATTTTAATACAGTCTTGAACATTTGAGTTGATTTAAAAGGCCTGTACCTTATTTTATTTTATTTTTTTTTACATGTAAAAATGTAAATCTGTCTAGTCCTGGTACAGATGTGTTGTTTGCAGTTTTTAGGGTCAAAATGAGCTCTGTGTTTGCTGTATGCATCTTTAACGTGCTAAGAATGCATAAGGACCTCTGCAAACTGTTTCCAATGAACCACTTCTGTTTTTCCACCTTTTTAAGACGGTCAAAATCAGAAACAGTATTCTACGTTTCTACAGCTGTTCACTTTGCTGACTAAAAAATAAACATAATCATTTCACCAAATCTTGACCAAAAAAGATTCCAAAGATTCAATAACAGAATTTCGTGCCTAGTTTGTCCCAGTGAACCTGAGCGGGTCGTTCCTGGGCCTGTTTGGTCCGTGTCCTAATGATGAAAGTGCACAAGTTTTACACTGTTCGGGCACTATGAAGGCCTCATGGTGCGTTTACTGACCGCCTGTAAACCGGACCACTGCTGAGTCCCTAAATGCGTCTCAGTGGAGTTTACTCTCAGTACGGTGAGGGGGCGGAGGGCACGAATGTGGTTCCTAAACATCACAAACACAAGTGTAAACCTGGTGTTCTCAGCCTCGGTGCTTTTCAGAAAGACTCACCGTTAGTGGGTACTTCCCCTGCCTGGAGAGAGACGTCCCCGCTTCATTTCCCCCCCGAGGCAAACAGACGTCCAGCCATAAAAATCCATTCAGCTACGATAAATGGGCCAGGTCAGGAAGGGCATCAGGCATAAAAAAAACACTCTATATCATTTAAGACAATTATGTGTGTATAAAATCATCAACTTATAATAAATGTTATTATAAAGTAGCATTTAAAACTGTTACATTTCTACAGCAGGATATGAAAATGACATTATTACAGTATTGCTCATTATAATGATCTTTTTGTGATGTAACACGCTCTCGTATGGTGTGGTCCACTCTGTCCCCTGTCCCCTGTCCCCTGTCCCCTGTCCCCTGTCCCCTGTCCCCTGTCCCCTGTCCCCTGTCCCCTGTCCTCTGTCCTCTGTCCCCTGTCCCCTGTCCCCTGTCCTCTGTCCTCTGGTCCAGACCTGTCCCACAAACACGCAGTGTCCACACACCTGTAAATGTCTCACACGGAGCACAGGACGTCTGGGAATCTGTTGAATCTTTTTAGAGAAGAACGTACGATCTCATTTGTGATGATGGACTTGGACGCGTGCATACATATACTAAACTATACTAAACCAGGACTAAAACCAGGGCTAAACCAGGGCTAAAACAGGACTAAACCAGGACTAAAACCAGGGCTAAACCAGGGCTAAAACAGGACTAAACCAGGACTAAAACCAGACTAAACCAGGACTAAACCAGGACTAAACCAGGACAAAACCAGGACAAAACCAGGACAAAAACATGACTAAACCAGGACTAAAACAGGACTAAAACCAGACTAAACCAGGACTAAACCAGGGCTAAACCAGGACAAAAAGCAGGGCTAAACCAGGACTAAACCAGGACTAAACCAGGACTAAACCAGGACTAAAACTGGACTAAAACTGGACTAAAACAGGACTAAAACAGGACTAAAATTGTTTAAATGAATTTGATGATGAATGAATGGATTTGTTTAATGACAGAAGTCCCCGCTCGTGTGAGAGGTTCATTCAGTTTTTCAGTTCTAAATATCGTCTCTTTAGAAGTGAAATGAAAAACCACGAGGACATATGTCCTCGGCATGTCCCCTGTGGTCTCCTCTGATGTGCCAGAGACACTTCACTTTGAACGGGAGTGAAATGTTCTTGGATTGGTCTCTGGTGTCGTCATTTGTCACAATTCTTTGAGCCGTTTTCGTTAACAACCAGAGGAAGCATCTTCAGGTTTACAACACCTCACAGCCATAACACTGGCCGTCCTGTAGGAGCCGTGAGGAGGGGTGAGGAGGGGTGAGGAGGGGTGAGGAGGGGTGAGGAGGGGTGAGGAGGGGTGAGGAGGGGTGAGGGGCCCCATGCTGCTGCTGTCCTGACCCCATGACTGGCTCCACTATAACTTAGGCAGTGATTAGGCCGAGCTCACAGGGGCCTCTCCTAACGGGCTGTGTTAACGATGAGCCTCTCACAGAGGACACACTTTTCCTTTTGAGCCGTTTGGCTCAGTGTGTCTTACCGTGTGTTTATTTTTTATACACAAAAGCAGGTTTTGCTCTTTTCTGATCACCCTGGGTGGCCATGATGTCATCTTTTACTGCAGGGATAAATCAGATTTGGATTTTTATTCTTCTTCAATTACAAATTATTTAGATAATTGACACTGGTTGGGCGACATGAGGTGTGGCCTTTGTTTACTTTCACGTGCCGGACCGTGGAAGAGCCGAGAATTGGCCACGGACTGGTCTGGCCTGGATGCTGGGGCCGAGGCGGCATGGTCAGGAGCAGGACCATCTCCTCGCTCAGCCCAGGACAGAGCTGGCCCTCCTGACCAGCTTATTAAGTCTCTTTCTGTCCCGCTCTGTGCTGCTCGGGGCCCAGCAGACGACAGCGTAGAGGAGAGCAGAGGCCACCACAGAGTCATAAAAAGTCTTGAGCAGAGGCCTGCTCACTCCAAAGGACCTCAGTCTCCTCAGGAGGTGGAGACGACTTTGGCCCTTCTTGTACAGGGCGTCAGTGTTGTGGGACCAGTCCAGTTTATTGTTGAGGTGAACACCCAGGTACTTGAAACTGTCCACAGTCTCTATGTCCTGCCCATGGATGTTCACCGGTGAGTGAGGTAGTGGTCTCCTCCTGAAGTCCATCACCAGCTCCTTTGTCTTACTGGTGTTAAGGCTCAGGCTCTAAAGAAGCATTGAGTATCTGCATTATACATTTGGATTATTGTAAAATAAACCCTTTTAAAGAGTTGTAAATCATTGATAACATATCAAATGTAGTTTTTCTTGCCGTTCGTATTTTGTTTTGTTTGTGTTGCCATAGTAACTGGCATGTGTAGATTGAAATTTGACTCAAAGTGGGTATCAGAGTGTGTCCTGCCCGGGCGTTTGACCCTCGGGGCCCGTCTACACAACGTTTTTTGCTGGAAACTGAGAAGTTTTTATTTGTTTTAGCCTTTCGTCCACACGGTGCCAACATTTTTGGTGGGCGAAAACTGTGTTTTTTGAAAATGGGTTCCAGAGCGGAGAAATCTGAGCACGCCGGAGTCATG
Organism: Paratrypauchen microcephalus; assembly: GCA_036785185.1. Taxonomy (NCBI): domain Eukaryota; kingdom Metazoa; phylum Chordata; class Actinopteri; order Gobiiformes; family Gobiidae; genus Paratrypauchen; species Paratrypauchen microcephalus. The sequence goes on from JAVJIX010000170.1 coordinate 887,892, forward strand.
TTGTCACGTGGACAAGCAAAACGCAGCTTTTGGAAAACGATGATGTAGTGATGCTTGTTTGCAGAAGAGAAAGGACTTTATGTGCATGCGCTCTTTGTAGTGTTGCGTTTCCGGTGTCTCTGGCTGTTTCCTGTTTACAGCGCCACATATCGGTGTGGCGTAGGTATTACATAGTTTTCACTCAGTGCTCCGTTTTCGTCTGGACGTGAATATTTACTGATCCGACATGTGGGTGGACGCAAATTTTTTTCAACCCACATAAAAAAAAGTCCAGGATCGTTGTGGTGTGGACGTCGCCTCAGTCTGGAGGAGGAGGAGGTCTGGGGAAGGGGGGGTCAGAGAAAGCAAACAGCGCCGCCCTCTCTGTGAGCGGGGGATTAGACCCCAGCCCGTCTCTTTCACTGATAAGAGCTTTCAACAGCCAATCACCGAGCTCTAATCCAGGGACAAATGGCCCCTGGATTAGAGGGCATTTATTTGCTAATGGTTCATTGTGGGCCTTTCACAGCTGCAGCGTGTGGTGGGGGGGCGAGGGGGTCCGACCGTGCTCTCTGCCCCCTCCGTGGACATGGGGTGGGGCAGGTGGGGGGGCAGAGGAGCAGTACATGTACCAATAATACGTGTTCAGTAAGTATTCTGGTAGTTCCTTTTACATTTTGCACTATTCCGAATCAACTTAAAAGTCAAAGTCGTATTGCAGTACTTGAGTGTGTCATTTAGATTCTGAAGTGCAGGTTTAGTGAGCGGTGAGCGCAGGAGTGATTTTCCTTTTCTGATCAGCGCTAAATAAACAGAACAAACCATGGAACAAAAATTAAGCTGTTTTAAATATTATATTACATGAAGTTACATTTTTAAATCAGATTAATGTTACTTCAAAATAATACGCAAGTACATGGTAGTGGTCCATGCAGTTATTTATATTATTTATATGTGGAGAAACTAATAATTACTCTTACTTGAGTTGTAGAGTGTCAGAATTGTCGCGGTTTGATATTTTGTGGTGGCAAAATTGACAAAATTGTGACTATTTCCTTTTAAAAGCGTTGCAAAAACCCTCAAAAGCCGGTTAGAATAGGGAGAGTTAACATTTAAAAGTGCTTAACAGGTTATTTCTTGCACTGACAACACCAAAGGATCATGGTCTATGTAGTTCCCTCTGTGTTTTATTAATTCAAAGTACTTTGCAGAGTAAGAAATGCATTCAAATCACAAAGAAAGACTTTTAAAATCACCATAACTGTTTGTAATTCGAGATATTGTGAGGGCCTCTGATATTATTGTGACTTTTGATGACACAAAATCACGATATTTTGGTTTTTGTGACATCCCCAGTCGCCCCTGCACTAATGAGCACTTTGAGAAGTCATGAGTGGACATAAGATTTACAACTTCACCTTAGGTTCAGGTCTGGACTCGGCAGGATCAGGAGCTCTCCTGGGTCGCTTCTTGATTTAGAGTTGTTATTTTGCTAGATTATTTATATTTCAATATTTAATTTCTCAAATGTCTTAAACGTAAAGTACAGTGGTACCTCACCTTACGAAATTAATTCATTCCAGAAGTGGTTTCGTAACGTGAATTTTTCGTAAGTTGAGTAGCTATTTCAATGGAAAAAGCCTGATTCGTTCCAAGGCCCCGATCCAAGTTTTTTTTTTTTATAGTGTAACTTTTTTTATAGTGTAACATTGTGTTCTGCGTAGAGACTGTAGACCCAGGACTAAACGTGGACTAAACCAGGTCTAGACCAAGGTCTAAACCTGGACTAAACCAGGACTAGACCAGGTGGATTAAAGCGCCGCGCGCGGGTCTATTTCCTGGTTTCGTTTGGAGTCACGGCTGAGGCGAGCATTGAGGGGGACCGCACACAGTCTGAGCGCATGAACGAGACCCGTGCTCAAACCGTGCCTCCTCTAGACCAGGTCTAGACCAGGTCTAGAGCAGGTCTAGACCACCGCGGCTCTTGCATGCGTTCGTTCATGCGCTCAGACTGTGTGCGGTCCCCCTCGCTGCTCCCCTCAGCTGTGACTCGAAACGAAACCAGGAAATAGACCCGCGCGCGGCGCTTTAATCCACCTGGTCTAGTCCTGGTTTAGTCCTGGTTTAGTCCAGGTTTAATCCAGGTTTAATCCAGGTTTAGTCCTGGTTTAGTCCTGGTTTAGTCCTGGTCCAGTCCTGGTCCAGTCCTGGTCCAGTCCTGGTCCAGTCCTGGTCCAGTCCTGGTTTAGTCCAGGTCTAGTCCAGGTTTAGTCCAGGTTTAGTCCTGGTTTAGTCCTGGTTTAGTCCTGGTTTAGTCCTGGTCCAGTCCTGGTCCAGTCCTGGTCCAGTCCTGGTTTAGTCCTGGTCTAGTCCAGGTTTAGTCCAGGTTTAGTCCTGGTTTAGTCCTGGTTTAGTCCAGGTCTAGACCTGCTGTCAGCCCCGCGCCGGGTCATGCTGCGCTATCACACGTGTCAGAGCGCAGTTTTCTCCCCCCTCCCCCTTCCCCCCCACACTTCACTATTAATAATTTTGTTGAAAATCTATGAAAGTTTGAGTGTTTAAACGAGAGACAAATGTGAGAAAAGTTTAAATCCAGTCTGAGAAAAGCGTATAATGTGTGTGGCTGAGCGCGCATTATTTGAATTTTTGAGATTTCGCGTTTCGTAACTTGAAATTTTCGTTTGTTGGGTCTTTCGTAAGTTTAGGTACCACTGTATTCTAAAACATTTTAAGTAACATTTTCAGATAGCTTTGGTCGAGTTGGTTAATCAGTTGCCCACTAACTAGACCACTGACACTTCAGGCCTTGGCAGAGTGTACTATAACACTGCACATCTGTAATCGAATATCAGTAGATGCAACTTGCAAATCTCACATTTCTGAAGTACTTTAATGCAATCCCAAACAACCAAAATGCAAAATGTGATGTAGTTTCAGAAGGAGATGATGGGAAAAGGTGACTTCTCCTCTGTGTTTGGATTAGACACAGTAAAATAGTGTGGGCCTTAGGCTAAATCCAGCTCTGGACGGTGCATGAGAGCCAGTGAAACCCAACACTCTGACTGTGCAGCTGAGGCCCGTGGAGCCGGGGAGCGGAGGCCTGTGGCGGAGGCGTGGGGCAGACGGGGTCACCCTGAGGAGCACCCGCTTTCCCACGCTATGTGCACAGACAATCAAAGGATCCAACCAAACGGGACTCGGTCCATACGCAGCCATAGACACGGCTATCATCTTTAACTAAATCTAGCCTCATCTGAGCTGTACAACGTCTGTGACACACAGAGCCGAGAGTGTGAACACATCAGTGTGTGCTGCTTTACACCATGTGGAGGCCCTCAGGCTTAAAGGAGAATTAACGTTTTTTACAATCTGAGCCTTATTTCGGTAATAAAACAAGTTGTTTTACTCACCCATAGCACTTTGGTGTCATTTGGAGCATTTCCGGAGATGTTTTGGATTAGTGATTAGCGTTCTCGGGGCATAGAGCATATAATGTATGCCCCGAGCGGTCTCCAAATAACACAAATTTAGCACTTTTCAAATCATAGAAGCTCGATGTCTTAGGCTACGTTTATACGGCGACGATCAAAACAGAAGACGCAAAAGTGGTGTCTCGTCTTCAATTTTTTATCCGCGTTTAGACGAGCGTTCTCAACAGGAAATGTTTGTTTATACAAAGACGCAAAAGTGGGTGAATTCGATATATGAATATGCATATGCCAGGCCGCTAATATAATGTCAGAGCCTTTTTCAGGACACCACAGGGGCTCTCATTACGGTTGTTTCGCCCTCGATGTCGGGTCGGAGCTCTTCGCTTAATGCAACAAGAGCTTGTTTAGTCATTCTGAAGTTTTATCAAGGTACTCAGACATGTTTGTTATTGTTTTTACCGGTTTGGCGCATCAGGTGTATGCGGCGTGAACATGTTTTGTGCTTTTTGCCGTTTAGACGGAGACACGACCCGCGCCGTCTTCAGAACTCCACACTCTGGAAGGAGTCTTCAGATTTTTGCGGTTTCAGAGCCCGACGGCGCCGCCGCCGTGTAAACGAAAGACACTTCCGATAGAATATTTTGATGTTTTCAATCGCAGTCGTCCTCGTCTAAACGGCCCATTAGCCTACACTTTCGTTTGAGTCAAAAGTGGCCTGTAATCTGAGATTTATCCATAATTTACAGCTTTGTGTTTCATGTTTGGGTCCAGGGAGCTGAGAGCGAAATAAACTGTGACTGAGCACATGCGACTGTCCTCCTCATCTACTCGAAACTATGATTAAATCTCGGATTAGAGGCACTTTTGACTCAAACGAAAGTGTAGACTAAGACATTGAGCTTCTATGATTTGAAAAGTGCTAAATTTGTGTTATTTGGAGACCGCTCGGGGCATATATTATATGCTCTATGCCCCGAGATCGCTAATCCAAAACATCTCTGGAAATGCTCCATATGACACCAAAGTGCTATGGGTGAGTAAAACAACTTGTTTTATTACTGAAATAAGGCTCAGATTGTAAAAAACGTTGAATCTCCCTTAACATTTGTGTGGTGACAGTGTGAGGAGGTCTCACTCGGATCACATGTCCAACAGAATAATGCAGGTCAGACAGCGGCTGGACACATCTGCAGGACATCTGGACTAACTCCCCTCCAAAAATAAAAAAATAAAAATAAAAATTATTCTTATCACAGTCCACTGCAATAATAATAATAATATTTTCTGTTTGGGTTGTAACTTTGCCTGTGTGTATTACCTTTTGTCTTTCTGAATAACACGGACTGTGCGGGAATCGGCTCTAAGGCTCCAGGACCTGCAGCCAGTGTCTGTGTAGAAGAGTGTTTGGAGCAGAAGAACACTTCGAAGGAGGGAATTTGGCTTTTGTTTTTAATGCCACTGATTGAAAGTGAGAACATTAGGTGAGTCAGGGCTGGACTGGGACAAAAAAACGGCCCTGGCATTTTTGGCTTAGACCAGCCCCTCATAATTAGTCCTGGTTTAGTCCTGGTTCAGACCTGATTTAGTCCTGGTTTAGTCCTGGTTCAGACCTGATTTAGTCCTGGTTTAGTCCTGGTTCAGACCTGATTTAGTCCTGGTTTAGTCCTGGTTCAGACGTGATTTAGTCCTGGTTTAGACATGATTAGTCCTGATTTAGTCCTAGTTTAGTCCTGGTTTACTCCTGGTTCAGACCTAAATTGTGGGCCTGTCTCTAAGAAAAAAAGAGCGGCATCAGCCCCTAGGACTGTCGGCCCACCGGGAAAATGCCCGGTGTGCCTGATTACCAGACCAGGCCTGGTAACAGCTTTTGCCTGTTCCCATTCTTGTGAACACTACAAGACTCCAGGATTCCAGTCGAGAGTTCCTTAGCTCCTCTTTAATCCCAGCGCTCTCAGTTTTATAAATAGTTGAAGAACAATGGCAGATCTTTGTGGACATATGTGACCTCATTAGGGACCATATGTGTGGGTGGAGCTGGTGCCATATTGCCTCCTCACCCTCCATTATTGGGGTTAAATGTGAAACTGGAGCCCTCAGCACCCCAGGGCCCTCTGTCTGCTCCTCTAGTTTTGCTCCTGTCACTGCTCCTGTCTGCTCCTCGTGGCTCTGTGCTTGTATTATGTCTAACGGAGGTCAAACACTCACGCCGTGACATCCTGAGCCCGCCCCTTAAGGCACTTCCTACCCCCCACAGAGCTGTCAATTACCCACAGCCTAAGGAGCAGAGGCAGGCTGGGCACGGACACTGGTGGGACTGTGGATAAATTGAGTAAAGTGCTAGGTGACATTGGACTGAAAAAGCTTGTATCAGTGGATGGTCCTAACGTTAACTGGGAAATCATTGACTCAACTAACGAGATCACAGAGAGGCAGGTTCTAGAAGTTAGAACGAAGACCAAGACTTTCCTTGTCGAACTTCTGATTAAACTCCTGCTTAAGGCACCAGTACATCACCTGAGCAATATGCAGTCCCAGGATGATGGTTAAACTAATGTTGAAAAGATCCTGCGTACTTTGGCTGCTGATAACCAAGCGGATGTTTCTGCAGGATATTACAGAGTATCTTGATGTTGCTGCGGCATCATCAGCTTTTGCTGTTTTTGACCCTACGTCTGACCGTGTTGACACTACTCTATGATAACATTGCTCCCAATTCTGCATGGAAAAGTCATTGGTGAATACTTTATACAATGCCATTATAGAACAAGTGAATAGGCAAGAAGACAAAGTTGTTGCACAGCGTGTGATTGCCGATAGCAGCAGGTGGCCTTGAGAAAATGATCATCACCAAGGAGCTTCACATGTCTGCTGCAAGTGCCAGACAAAGGCATCTGGCATACCATGATGACCAGAGGAAAACGAAAGCAAAACAAAACCCTCCAAGAAGAGGAGCCTAGCAGATGAACTTAAAGAACTGAGGTTAAACCAAAAATGCATCTTGAGACTGACATTCGACAGCTTGAGAAGTCAGCTGAGGATTTGGCTGTGAAATGCTAAAGCAACACATAGTGTAGCATTTGTTGTTCAGTCCAACAGCCTGCAGCACTCTAATGAAAAGAGAGCGAGCTTCTCAACTTTTGGACAAGGACATTGACCATTTTTCTCTTTTGAGGCCAAAAAGTGAGGATTACGGACTATTGAGTGAGCGCACCTGAATATAAGCCGCATCAACAAAATTTTGAAAGAATTTTAATTTTGCACATACTGTATATAGGCTGCATCTATAGCCACAGGTCCACGTCTTCAAGAACGTTTTCAAGTTCGAAGCATCTGCTTTTGTCTCTGAAAGCTTTTATCATCTTTTTGCATCGAGACTTGTTTTTATAATGCTGTGTTGGAGAGTCTGTTACGCTACTGTCTGGTCGCCTGGTTTGGTTCTTTAACTGTCCAGTGTAAAACCAAACTTGGAAAACTTGTAAATAAGGCCATGAAGGTGATTGGTAGGAGAGAGTTCCCTTCTCTGCAGGACATTTTTCAGGACTCTGTGCTCGCTCAGGCCAGAAGGATTGTGGGGAACCCTTCTCACCTGTTACATTCAAAGTTCAAAGTTCAAAGTCAGCTTTATTGTCAATTCTGCCATATGTGTTCAACATACAGTGAATCGAAATTTTGTTTCTCTCTGGCCAAGTGCAAAAAGACAGTGTACAAAATACAATATGAGGACAAAACACAACAAAAAACTATCTAAGACAGAGATCTAAGTTAAAACTAAAGTCTACGATCTAAAATCTTAAAACAGTGCAACATAATAAATAAACTATACTATATACAGATTTCCAAAGTGTGCAGTGTGCATCAAAAATGTGCAATGGAGATACAGCAGTGACTTGGTCATGTGCAGTAGAATGTGCATAGGAGTTAAGATAAAATAAAAATAAGTGTGCAACAGTAGTAATTCTAGTGCAGTAACAGGAGTAAACAACAGTACTAAAATTCCAGTAGTAAATGTAAGTGTGCAATAACAGTAGTAAACAACAGTGCAACAGGAGTAAAATCCAGTAGTAAATGTAAATGTGCAACAGTGCAACAGTAGTCCTTAGCAGCAGTTTTTTTTTTTTTTTTTTTTAAAGTGTCTAGAGTGATAGGTCTTTTTATGGAATACAGGTTATGCCAATATGGGGGGTGGGAGATGGGTAAGGTGGGAGTTCGGGTGTGAGTTCGGGTGTGAGTTCAGCCTCCTGACAGCCTGGTGGATGAAGCTGTTTGACAGTCTGGTGGAGTGGGCCCGGAGACTCCGGTACCTTCTCCCCGAGGGCAGGAGGCTGAACAGGCTATGTGCGGGGTGGCTCGGGTCACCCACAATGCTGGACGCTCTGCGGGTGAGCCGGGTGTTAAAAATGTCTAGGAGGGAGGGGAGAGAGACACCAGCGATCCTCCCAGCTGCATTCACTATGCGCTGCAGAGCTTTCCTGTTCTGTTCAGTGCAGCTCCCGTACCACACAGTGATGCAGCTGGTCAGGACGCTCTCAGTGGTGCCTCGGTAGAAGGTGGTCATAATGGGTGGAGGGGCTCCAGCTCTCCTCAGTTTGCGGAGGAAATAGAGGCGCTTCTGAGCCCTCTTTGCCAGTGATACAGTATTCACTGTCCAGGAGAGGTCCTCACTGATGTGCACCCCCAGGAATTTGGTGCTGCTCACCCTCTCTACAGCAGCACCATTGATGGACAGTGGGGGGTGCTGGGTGGGGCCTCTCCGGAAGTCAACAACAATCTCCTTGGTCTTTTCAACATTAAGAAGGAGATTGTTATTGCTGCACCACTGGGTCAGAAGGCTCACCTCACTCCTGTAGTTTGTCTCATCGTTATTAGAGATGAGACCCACCACAGTCGTATCGTCCGCAAACTTCACTATGTGATTGGTGCTGAACGCCGGTGAGCAGTCGTGGGTCAGCAGAGTGAAGAGCATCGGACTGAGCACACAGCCCTGGGGGGCTCCTGTGCTCAGTCTAATGCAGCTTGAGGTGTTTCTGCCGACCCGCACTGCCTGTGGCCTCTCACTGAGGAAGTCCAGCAGCCAATCACACAGTGAGGTCTGAAGCCCCAGGTGGTCTAGTTTGATAATGAGCTGCTGTGGGATTATGGTGTTGAATGCTGAACTGAAATCTATGAACAGCATTCTCACATATGAGTCTTTATTGTCTAGGTGGGTGAGAGCCGGGTGAAGTGCAGAACAGATTGCATCCTCGGTAGAGCGGTTGACCCGGTATGCAAACTGGTATGGGTCTAGGGTGGGGGGGGGGATGGATTTGATGTGTGCCATGACTAGCCGTTCAAAGCACTTCATGATGATGGGGGTCAGTGCAACAGGGCGATAGTCATTAAAAGTGGCCGGAGTGGGCTTCTTTGGCACGGGAACGATGGTAGTGGTTTTGAAGCAGGAGGGAACGACAGCCTGGCTCAGAGAAGCATTAAAGATGTCTGTGAGGACATCCTTGAGCTCCTCTGCACAGTCTTTCAACACACGACCAGGGATGTTGTCCGGGCCTGCAGCCTTGCGGGTGTTGATCCTGGAGAGTGTCCTCTTCACGCTGGCTGCAGACACACACAGGGGCTGGTCGTGGGGAGGTGGTGGAGTTTTTTGGGGCCGGGTGTCATTTCCTGCCTCAAACCGTGCAAAGAAGCTGTTGAGGTCATTGAGCAGGGTGATATTATTGTCACAGGTCTGTGGCAAGGGTTTGTAATCCGTGATGTTCTGGATGCCCTGCCACAGACTCCGTGTGTCCCTGCTGTCTCTAAAGTGTCCGGTTATTTTCTGTGTGTATTTGTGTTTGGCTTTCCTGATGCCACGGGACAGGTTGGCTCTTGCTGCCCTCAGATGGGGGACATCCCCAGCTCTGAAGGCAGCGTTCCTGGCTCTCAACAGCCTGTGAACCTCCCCTGTCAGCCATGGCTTCTGGTTAGCCCTGGTGGTACATGGGGAATACGAACTGCTTCCATCAGGCAGACGCTATCGAGCGCATAACTTTAAGAGTAACAGATATAAACTTTCATTTGTGCCCACGTCTGTTGCACTCTTGAACAAATCTGCACAACAAAAGCGCACTTAAGTCACTTTATATTATATGTTGCAGTAACTGTTTGTGCAATAGGGTTTGTGCGTTATCCATTGTGGTCTAGGGCTGGTGCAATATTTGGCACTTTACATGTTTCCTGTGATGAGTTCTGACTGTTATCTGTCTGTTCTGTATGTGTGTGTATATAACTGTTTTTAAGCTGCAGTGAGCCCAAGACAAATTTCCCCTCGGGGACAATAAAGTTTATCTTATCTTATCTTATTCTTCGACAGCCAGATCGATTCCCTTCAGCTTAAAAGTTGCATCATCTGCATTTCTTCGTGTGTTTTCCATGAGGAGGGTGTGTGCATGAAGCGCAAAATAACTGTTCAAAACAAAATCAAACTAGCATCTTCCTCGGCGCGTCTTCACCTGTTTGTCTCACTCTTGTGCCCCGTCACTTCAAGCTCTACTGCGCATGTCTCCTGCAGAAAGAGCTGTTGTCCTGTCTGGAATCATGTCAGTGTCTCACAGGATTTCAGCAGATTTCAGGTTCTCCCGAGGGGGCGGGGATAGGTGTATCGATCAGGTATGAGTGGCTGTCCGGCTACTGAAGTTTGAGACGTTTCTACTCGTCATTTACGCACTCATCTGCATTTAACGCATTCGGGTCATTAAGACGTATTCCCACCCGCTAATGTTCATTTAGCATCAGAACTTCTTTTATCACGTGGAGATAAATGGTTCGTGCTGACAGCAGCGCTCGATAACGCTGCAACTTCATGTTGAGCGCACAGACAGCGGCTCTTTGTGCACTCAGGCTGCGCACACACATCCACTGTGTTCAACAAATAATCTGTTCATACATTAGCCACATCAACGCTGCAGGGTTCAAAGTGTGAGGGAAAAGTAGCGTCTTATAGTCTGGAAATTACGGTATTTTGATTGTTACAGAATGAATCTGTTTGCTGAGGGATATTTTGTGAACAAACAAATGGATAAATAGTCCACAAATTTCTGTTCAGTGTTAACCTCACACCTCACACCTTCATATTACGAACGGAATGGAGAGATGTTTTTTCGCAATATGTTGAAATGTTTTCTATGCAGAGGTATCACGAGTACGACCTTTACCTCTGGGCTACAGTCGAGGTGTTCGCTGAGAATTGTTGTGATACGATATGAAGACTTTTGTAAATAAAGTACTTCTGTGTGCACGTCAGTCGCATGTGTAAGAATGTTCATTTGTTGTTTGCCATGTTAAATGAATTTGAATATGTTTTTCAGTGCCATGACCAGCGATTCAACACTTTATAGTCAAGGCAACAAACACCTCCCACCTCGACTAGGTTCCATGAAAAGAAATATATTTTGTATTGCGAATGTCATTTCTAAAGTTGCTTTACAAAACATTGTATAAAGTATTCATATTTTGGGAGGTTCATATGAAAGTGCACAACATGGCCTTTCCAATAATAAGTCACATGTCTCTGACCCCTCACCCACCTTGATTAATAAATGTTCTGCGGGAACCCTGCGTGACCATACACAATAAGATCTTTTGTTTAAAAGAGACTATAATAAATGGATTGACAGGGTTTTGAATGATAAAAACTATAATACCATAAGGTGAGCGGAAACATTACATATTTAGCCTTAAAAGTATGCAAAATTCTACACATGTAGGGTGCCGTAAAGTCATGGAAAATTCACTTTAGATGAATTCACAAAGTAATGGAAAAATTTGGAAAATTGTCAGTGAAAAACAGTGGTGTCTGTCTCCATGGAGATTGATGAGTTTACTTGCATATTGCAATGGCAGAGCCTCTAGCAGATCCTTTGACCAGCAGTTTGGTGTAGATGGTTCCCCTTTAACCACGGGAAAGGCGTCTTGCCCTTGTGTCAGTGGGGCAGATTTATCACTGTGCCCGTACACTTTATGTGGTCTGAGAGTTCAGTACATTTCCTTACCTTTGCAGTATATTATTTTCCATAGCTATTTACTTTTTGTGTTCTCATGTTCATCGTTAATAAATGCAGCTGATCATTCCTCCTGTGGGACCTGAATGTTGAGCTCTCCTCCCTCTGTGTGGTTGCAGGTTCTATCGTGGGGACTACCACATTGACGTGTGCATAAATGATTACATGGACATCTTCTGCCCTCACTACCTGAGCCCCATGGCCACGGAGCGCGCCGAGCGCTACATCCTCTACATGGTCAACTACGACGGATACACATCCTGTGACCACACGGGCAAAGGCTTCAAACGCTGGGAGTGCAACCGGCCCCTGTCCCCCAACGGGCCCCTCAAGTTCTCCGAGAAGTTTCAGCTCTTCACCCCCTTCTCACTGGGCTTCGAGTTCCGCCCGGGCAGAGAATACTACTACATCTGTGAGTACTGCACCGCTCCACACTGGTACTCAGGGGAACTGCAGTTCTGAAGTATTTGTGACATTTTCAAATCAGGATTTAGTCAGATGTCACAGTGGGTACAGGGGGTCCTCGGGTTACGACGTTGATCCGTTCTTAAGACGCGTCGTAACCCGAATTTCGTCGTAAGTCAGATTTTGACTTTGATCTTCCAACCAAAGCACCAATAACCTTTCCATCTCAATAATTAGACCACTACGCTGCTTGGTTATCACTGCCGCTTTCATAGGAGCAGATCAGAGCCACATCAGGTACTTCCGCCCACATTGGGCACACACACGAGGCCGTCTTCTTCTCCCTACAACCACAACAGAGCGTATTCTTCCGCCGTGCGCCGCGTTTGTTTACATCTCTTACCACGCTAAACCGCGTAAGACGGAATGACGCGTAATATATACATATATATTTTTTAATGGGGGCGCGTTCGTAACCACGAAACGTCGTAACCCGAGGACCCCCTGTATTTATACGATTCAATACAACAGTCCCATTCTTTTCATTATTTTTGTTGTTTGCAAACGACATTGTATAACTTCAATTGTCTTCCCTTTAAAGTGTATTTAAATGTTCAGATGTTCATTGTACCCTGCGAGTTCTAAAGCAGATAAAGAGTGAGCAGTGCTGCTCATAGTGAAACATTATCACAGCGTTCAGCTCTTAACATGAACTTAATGTGTGTTTGTATCTGTCGGCTCTTAGGACCCCGTGAAACAGAGACGGCTCATTTCAAGGGGCTCTGCTCAAATAAATAAATATTGCTTTTAGCCTTATTTAAACAGTCCTTGTCCAAAGCTCTGAGTCATGTGTGATAGAGCACCTTTTAGTTCCAGGATCTGTTTAGTCCCAGAGTTTAAACCAGGACAAACATGGATTTCACAGACAAATTGAGACAAACAAATTGGATTTCCGCTTACCTGTGCTACTTTTGTTCCCCCTGGGTGGAAAAAAATAGTATTTATTTTGTACTTTTTGGGCTGCTTTTCTTACCAGCTGGGATTTTAATAGTATAAAATAAACACTTTTTTTCCCCCAATAAGCAGGTTTACATCTTCTGGCTCAATATGTGTGATGAGACCAGTACTCGAGTTGAGGGGGATGGGGGGGGGTCCCCCCTGGGGAAAAAAATAGTCAAAATCATCCCTCTTCTAAAACGGTCATCCCTTCTTCCATCCCTTGTGGCATTTTATCAATCAGGCATGAAAATCTCTCACCTTTTGGCGAAATTTGCAGTTTTTAAGTCAAAATGGCCAGTGCCAAGAGCCAATCATAGGCTGAACTGCGCTCCAGCTTCCAATCATGTTGCAGCATAATTACGCACCGATCGTGCTCCCGCCAATCATGATGATTACCGCTGTTGTGTTTGCGCCTGTTCGCCGATCAGCTGTGAGCGAGCTGCGTGATATTTACGCCGCATTTCAAAAAGAATAAGAATCCTTAACTTGCTACGTTAATGCTACGTAAGAAGGAACTCTTGACACGGGATACGTTTGGGATATGTCCGTTTCTCCGGAGCTCCGGATAATTAAAGACCGTGGATATACGCGGCACGCGCATAAACGTCGATACGTGAAACAACACGGCAAACTGTTACAACGGAGTGACCGCGTTCTTATGGGTGAGTCAGATTATCAGAATATTTCTGCACCAAAGGGACAGATTAGCTGACAGCAGGGGCCTAAACCGGGACTAAACCAGGTCTAAACCAAGAGTAAACCAGGTCTAAACCAGGTCTAAACCAGGACTAAACTGGGACTAAACCAGGACTAAACTGGGACTAAACCAGATCTAAACCAGGACTAAACCGGGTCTAAACCAGGACTAAACCAGGTCTAAACCAAGAGTAAACCAGGTCTAAACCAAGAGTAAACCAGGTCTAAACCAGGACTAAACTGGGACTAAACCAGGACTAAACTGGGACTAAACCAGGACTAAACTGGGACTAAACCAGGACTAAACTGGGACTAAACCAGGTCTAAACCAAGAGTAAACCAGGTCTAAACCAGGACTAAACCAGGTCTGAACCAGGACTAAGGTGTGTGTGTGTGTGTGATAACATATATCCTGTGTATTATTGATTATTGAATGATTATATGTACTTTTTGTTATAAAAGCATTTCCATTTTAATAAAGTACCTTCTAACTCTGACCAGCCCTGAAACACCACAGTGATGTCAGTGATGGGGGAGGGCTTAGCTTAATGTCAGGCAGTTCCTTTCTGTTCCATAAGCAGATCTTTAACGGGTAATTTCTCAGATTGTTACCTTCAGAATGTGCTGCTTTCACAGGGGGGTTGTTTCTTTCCGATAAATAGTGTTGTCTTGTGGAGGCCATGCAACTGAGAATGCAAGCTCTGAATCAGATGGGATTTAGGATTTGCCGTGTCTAGCAAGTCACCCTAAAATGGACTAGAATTCAGGAAACTGCATCTAAGAAATACATAATTTTCTGGGCGAGGACCCCCACACCCCCCACTGAGAAATATGTCACATAAATGAAAAATTTCACCATCTCCCCGGTTTCATTTTACAGCTCGACTACTGGATGAGACACAGCCCTGTTATTTTGACCAGTGATGAAATATGTTGTATTAAATTAGAGAATCAGTTTGGGTTTTAGTTTTGGTCGCTTTGGGAGAATTTTGGGTCCTTGTTGGGCTGGAAAAATGGAAATCCATCTGGCAACACTGTCCAGGGACTAAAAGATGATGTCAGAATAGTTAAGGCACACACCTAAACTCCACATCTTTCCTGACCTTCTGATAAGAGTCTGATCCCATCTCCTGTGTGGAGCTGCCTCGTGTTTGCTCCTGTTTGTCTGCTTCACATCAGTGTTTATCACAGGGTCAAAGATCTCCACAACATGAGCTGTCCTGCCAAACCACCATCACTCAGCCAAATGTTGATGTTACACTGAAATATCAGATCTGTTTGTAGTCCTAGCTTTGTTTGGGTTTAAACCTGGTTTAGTTCTGGTTTAGTCTGGGTTCACTCTTGACTAAACCTTGTTTTTAGTCCTGGTCCAGCCCTGGTTCAGTCTATTATTATAGTCTAGTCCTGGCATAGTCCTGGACAGCATCTTTACATGATAGTCATTCATAGTTCATAGTTAGCTTTATTGTCGAAAAACCATATGTACACGACATACAGTGAGTCGAAATTTCGTTTCCCCCTGACCAAGCAGAGACGGTGATGGAGACGGCCAGGGGAGGGGTGGCAGTGCAACTTGGAGATAACGGAGTAGAAAAAGATCAAAATCAATGGGACAGGTAACACACGGTGTCTTGGGAGCAGAACAGAATATTGATGAAATCGATTGAAAACTGAAGCTGAGGCGAACATTACAAAGTGCTTTACAGTGATTAAAAACAGCCCACATTTCCTAAAACTGCACAAAGTCAAAAGTCAAAAGTGAGGCTGAATGCAGACGAACCGTCAGCGGAGGCGTCTACACCAAGAGCAGAGAGCCGTCCACCCCCACCAGGGACCAAACACCACCCCTTCACCAGGAGCCCACGGGACAGACCCCGGCAGCTACAGCCGAACACCACTCCCGGTGCAGAGGCCCCTACAGAGGAAACACTGGGAATCCTAAAAATAATAGATCAACATTAGTTCAAAGTAAATAAAATAAATAAATAAGTTAAATAAAATATGAACAGTAAAAACAGGTAAAAGTATACAATTTCACTCAAAGGCCAAGCTAAACAGGTCTTGAGCCACTCTTAAAAACATGACCGTTCTCTTTGGCCCTGAGCTCCTCCGGCAGTTCCATAGACGAGGGCCGTAGTCCTGAAAAGACGCCTCTCCGTGTGTGTCCTGACTTTGGGAATGACCAGGAGCTGCCGGAGGAGCACAGGGCCCGTGAACGTTCATAAGGTAAATGCAGTTCTGAAAAATAAGAAGGTCCAAGACCATTAAGACATTAAAAACCAGTAAAAGAACTTTAAAATCTATCCTGAAACTCACAGGGAGCCAATGCAGAGATTTTAAAGGGATATGCCACCCCCAGGTCAAATTTGGGCATCTCCCCACAGTCCAGAGACTAAAATAAGTGGTGGAAAGCGTTTTCCTGCTCACCCAGCCATTGTCCGAGTCTGTCGCCACTGACCGCCGCGGTATCTGGTGCTCCTCCCCCTTAGACTGGAGTCTAACGTAGCCAGAGAAAGATTTCGGCCAAAAGGAATTAATTTGCTCGATGCGTTTCCCAATTACTTTGTGTGTAGTGCGCATTCATATCGAGTGCAAATAAATGTGCAAATCAACACGGAGAGCTTGACTTGGTCATTTTGGGTGGGAACTATTTTCCAGTGCGTAAGAATACAGCCGTATCACGCACCACGTTGTGCAACAGGGGAACTCCCTTCCCGGTGCGTAACTGGGATTCCCCTGGTAGCGTGCTGCGTGATACGGCTTTATTGTTCCGCACTGAAAAATAGTTCCCACCCAAAATGACCAAGTCAAGCTCTCCGTGTTGATTTGCACATTTATTTGCACTCGATATGAATGCGCACTACACAGAAAGTAATTGGGAAAAGCATCGAGCAAATGAATTCCTTTTGGCCGAAATCTTTCTCTGGCGACGTTAGACTCCAGTCTAAGGCGGAGGAGCACCAGATACCGCGGCGGTCAGTGGCGACAGACTCGGACAATGGCTGGGTGAGCAGGAAAACGCTTTCCACCACTTATTTTAGTCTCTGGACTGTGGGGAGATGCCCAAGTTTGACCTGGGGGTGGCATATCCCTTTAAGACCAGTGTAATGTGGTCCCGCCCTCTGGTCCTAGTCAGGACACGTGCTGCTGAATTTTGTATTAATTGCAGACCTGAAATACAGTAGTCTATACGGCTGGTGATAAAAGCATCAGTGTCTCTGTGTTGGCCTGAGAGAGAACGGGGCGGACTCTGGCTGTTTTTTTAGGTGATGGAAACCTATTTTTGTGATGTTGACGTGTGGGATAAAAGTCAGCTCAGAGTCAAAAATGACGCCCAAGTTTTTCACTTGAGGAGATGGTTAAAAGACTTTAGCCCTTAGTCCTTTCATTAAAGGTCGTGTTCACACCTTGTTTGGTTCGTTTACAATGAACCAGAGTTCGTTTGTTCCTTTGATTCGGACCTTTTGTTCTGGTGTGAATAAAAATCAAAAGTCTCGATCCGGAGCAAACCGAACCGAGACCACCTAAAAAGCTCAGTCTCGGCACGGTTCCATTCGAACTCTGGTGCGGTTCGTTTGAGGTGAGAATGCAGACCGGAGTCGATCCGACACAAGTTGCCTTTTTGTACTTAACAAGCTCCTGTTGCATGTCGAGCATTATGGGAAACCGAGGCTGAAGAAACTAAACTAAACTAAACTAAACTTGCGAGTCTTACTTACGTTTTGCGTGAAGAGCAAGAGTCAGAACTTGATGCTCACATGAGTTCTGTCCTCCGTAGTCGTCTTGTCCTGTGTCTTCGTCGTTTGTAAATTGATTGTAAAATAGTGTAAACTTTACGATGCTGCTCAAACATTTGTGCAAACTGTAAAAACTGAGCAAACCATATCACTAAGGTTAGATTGAAAACAGCAACACCATGATTCTCCTTCTGTTTGGACACAGTTCATTTCTGTCGAATGTCTGAGCCTCAGCACATGTGCTTTTGTTTACAGATGTTGGTTCGTTTGGAAAAAAACTGCAGTGTGAAAGTGAACCGCACCAAAATAAATAAATAAAATTTGGTCTGGACAAAAGCAAGTGAACTATGGGACTTTCCTGGTGTGAAAACGACCAAAGTTGCACCATGTACTTTGTTTGTGGAAATCGTCCCACCTGCTGATCTCGTCTCCATTTGTCTGGGACATTGGTGTAAACATCACACATGCGTATATTCAGGTATATTCAGGTATATTCAGGTATATTCAGGTATATTCAGGTATATTCAGGTATATTCAGGTATATTCAGGTATATTCAGGTATATTCAGGTATATTCAGGTATATTCAGGTATATTCAGGTATATTCAGGTATATTCAGGTATATTCAGGTATATTCAGGTATATTCAGGTATATTCAGTTACAGCATTTGCATTTCTGAAAGGACCTGCACACATAAACAATGTGCAATATTATTTAAAGTCACTTTACCTGCTACTTATTTATGTTACAACCACCACTGTCCATCCCTGCACTGTACACAATCATCTGAGTCACTTTATTGTAGTGATATTATATATTATTATATATTATTGTGGTGATATTATATATTATTATATATTATTGTAGTGATATTATATATTATTATATATTATTGTAGTGATATTATATATTATTATATATTATTGTAGTGATATTATATATTATTATATATTATTGTAGTGATATGATATATTATTATATATTATTGTAGTGATATTATATATGACTGAACTGGAGTCACTGCTGTTTGTTCACTGCTCAGAATCAAAGATATTTATTGTGCAGTGTTCCTGTGCCTTTAACCTTACAGGGATTGTACATACTTATTATTATTATTATTTATCTTCATTTTGATGCATGCTCATATTTTCCTACTGTTTCTGAAACTTGCGTTGTGACACTGCAGTTTCCCCAGTGTGGGACAAATAAAGGATTATCTTATCTTATCTACACAAATACATCCACACACTGAAACTCATGTTTTATCTGACTGGAGTTTTAAAATAATTGTACATAAACATAAGCATTGGTTCCACATCTATAGTGTAATAGTATCACTACTGTGTGATCTCAGACATGAGCTCTGTTTTCTCAGCTGCAGAGTCACTCCCACACCAGCCCCGTGTCATCCCTGTGAATGTATGTCTCATAGTAACACACTCAACAACAGAACCTAGAATTGTGTTGCTCTGTTCAAACGTCTGTTCCACCTTGTGATGTCATGAAGCGGTAGTTTTCAAGTTCAGCAGCTCCTTTTACCTTTAGTTCAATAGAGATGGGCAACTGCAGATCTAAAATCATCCAAATGATTCTAGTGAAGGTTTATGGTGTTTAAAAACACAGTGGAGCACTTTATGTATTACCACATAACATTACAAGGTGGAACAGAGTGTTTTCTGTCTGCAGGGTTTGTGTGTTAAACGTGTGAATGAAACAAAACAGATCAGAAATGGTGTCATACAGGACCTTTAAAGGAGAATTAACTTTTTTTTACAATCTGAGCCTTATTTCGGCTCACCCATATATTTCGGCTTTATATGGGTGAGTAAAAGAAGTTGTTTTACTCACCCACAGCACTTTGGTGTCATTTGGAGCATTTCCAGAGATGTTTTAGTTTAGTGATATCCGTAACGTGAGTTCTCGGGGCACATGTTTGTGGTCTCCAAATAACACAAACTTTAGCACTTTTCAAATCATAGAAGCTCAATGTCTTAGTCTACACTTTAGTTTGAGTCAAAAGTGCCTCTAATCTGAGATTTATCCATAGTTTGGAGTAGATGAGGAGGACAGTGCACATGTGCTCAGTCACAGCTGATTTGCAGATAAGAAGACGCTCAGAACTTTTCTGTTGTGAGCGACACATGGCAGAAGATTGTGACTTTGAGGCTGAAGAGGACTTATGGAGGACTGAGGACTGAAGAGGAGTATACGGATGAGGAGACAGAATGGATACGGAAAGAATGAAGCGGAGACAGTTTTAGGAGCAGCAGAGAACAGCCATCGGTTTCACATTACTTCTCAGAATCGTGCGCTGAATCCGCTGGCCTTCTTTCTTTTCCTTTGCTGGTAAAAAATGGTCCTGACTGAAGTGGGTACTGCAAACACGATGGTCCAAACGTCTTACAGCTTTGCCTTTCATGTTTGGATCCCGAGAGCTGAGAGCGAAATCAGCTGTGACTCCGCACATGCGACTGTCCTCCTCATCTACTCCAAACTATGGATAAATCTCGGATTAGAGGCACTTTTGACTCAAACTAAAGTGTAGACTAAGACATTGAGCTTCTATGATTTGAAAAGTGCTAAAGTTTGTGTTATTTGGAGACCGTAAACATGTGCCCCGAGAACTCATGTTACGGATATCGCTAAACTAAAACATCTCCGGAAATGCTCCATATGACACCAAAGTGCTATGGGTGAGTAAAACAACTTGTTTTATTACCGAAATAAGGCTCAGATCATCTCCTTTAAAGATGACCACTGATACTTGAGAATTTTTAAATCTTGAAACTCCTCCTCCTCCAGCTCCAGGTCTGCAGAGGTCACACACATGACGGAGCATGTTGTTTCTGCTGAGCCCAGGGAAGCCATCTTAATTTGAGGATCTAAAACCAATCAGACAGTGAGAGGGACTACACACACACACACACATACACACACACACACCCCTCTCATGTTCACACACACACACACACACACACACACATACACACCCCTCTCATGTTCACACACACACACACACACACACGCGTCATGTTTACCATGGAGTCAGACACGAGCAGACACAGTACAGACCTCAGCTTTAGACCTGGTTTGGACCTGGTTTAGCCTGGATCTGCTCTGGTTCATCCCTGGTGTAATTTGTCACTTGTTCAGTCCTGGTGTGATCCTTAGGTTTGTGGTCTGGACTTAGATCTGGTTTAGACCAGATTAAGTCCTAAATGAAACCTGGTTTAGTCTTGGTTTAGTACTGGTGCATTCTCTCATCTTGACCAGTCCTAGATTTTACCTGATTTTATCTTTAGTCATGGTTTAGACCTGCTTAAGTCCTGTCTTATAATAATAATAGTAATAATAATAATAATAATAATAATAATAATAATAATAATAATAATACGTGAAAAGTCCCTCAGTCGTCCAGGTAGAATCCATGATAAAAGGAGAAGTTCAATTTGTCAACTGGACAAAGTTTGTTTGGTTGAAAACGTTTCGCCGCTCATCCGAGAGGCTTCGTCAGCTCTTTTGTTTTCAACCAAACAAACTTTGTCCAGTTGACAAATTGAACTTCTCCTTTTATCAATAATAATAATAATAATAACAACAACAATAACAACAACAATAACAATAACAATAACAATAACAATAACAATAACAAGAACAATAATAATAACAATAATAATAATAATAATAATTACATTAAAAGCACTTTTAAAAAGGTGAGTCTGGAGCAGTTTTTTGAAGGTGGAGGTCGGAGCAGTCACAGGTCATGGGAGTGAGTTCCAGAGGGTGGGGGCAGGTTCGGAGTTCAGAGGTTGGTGTCGAAAGAACGGAGGGAGCGGGATGGGGTGTGGTGGTGCAGGAGGTCAGAGAGGTATGATGGGGCCAGGTTATGTCTTAGACCCGGTTTAGTCCTGATTTAGTCCAGGTTTAGTCCTGGCTTAGACTTGACTTCCATGTGGTTTCCAGGTGGTCGTGCTCATCCAGACTTGTATCCGCTCACAGAGGCAAGGTGGAGGACATAACACCAGAGGAATAGAGGATCAATAAAACACATTGACCTTGTGAGGGTTTAGGTGACTCCAGGCTGTGCTGCCCTCTTGTGGAGGCACGTGGAGCTGCATGTTAAACAGGAGCTCATGTTTGATATTTGTTTCCTCAGCTCCCGTGACCGACGAGACCCGGAGACGCAGCTGCCTCCGCCTCAAAGTCTTTGTCCGACATGCAGGTAACACACACATACATGCATGCATACACATACATGCATGCACACACATACATACATGTACATACACACATACATGCATGTACACACATACATGCATGTACACACATACATGCATGTACACACATACATGCATGTACACACATACATACATGTACACACATACATGTACACACATACATACATGTACACACATACATGTACACACACACATACATGTACACACATACATACATGTACACACATACATGTACACACATACATGTACACACACATACATGTACACACATACATGTACACACACACATACATGTACACACATACATACATGTACACACATACATGTACACACATACATGTGCACACATACATACATGTACACACATACATACATGTACACACATACATACATGTGCACACATACATACATGTACACACATACATGTACACACATACATGTGCACACATACATACATGTGCACACATACATGCATGTACACACATACATGCATGTACACACATACATGCATGTACACACATACATGTACATACATACATGTACACACACATACATGTACACACATACATACATGTACACACATACATACATGTACACACATACATGTACACACATACATGTGCACACATACATGTGCACACATACATACATGTACACACATACATACATGTACACACATACATACATACATGTACACACATACATACATACATGTGCACACATACATACATGTACACACATACATACATGTACACACATACATGTACACACATACATACATGTACACACATACATACATGTACACACATACATACATGTACACACATACATGTACACACATACATACATGTACACATACACATACATGTACACACACACATACATGTACACACACACATACATGTACACACACACATGTACACACACACATACAGGTACACACATACATGTACACATACACATACATGTACACACATACATGTACACACACACATACATGTACACACATACATACATGTACACACATACATGTACACACATACATACATGTGCACACATACATACATGTACACACACACATACATGTACACACACACATACAGGTACACACACATACAGGTACACACATACATGTACACATACACATACATGTACACACATACATGTACACACACACATACATGTACACACATACATACATGTACACACATACATGTACACACATACATGTACACACATACATGTACACACATACATGTACACACACACATACATGTACACACATACATGCATGTACACACACACATACATGTACACACATACATGCATGTACACACATACATACATGTGCACACATACATACATGTACACACATACATACATGTACACACATACATACATGTACACACATACATGTGCACACACACATACATGTGCACACACACATACATGTACACACATACATGTGCACACATACATGTACACACATACATACATGTACACACACATACATGTACACACATACATGTACACACATACATGCATGTACACACATACATACATGTGCACACATACATGCATGTACACACATACATGCATGTACACACATACATGCATGTACACACATACATGTACACACATACATGTGCACACATACATGTGCACACATACATACATGTGCACACATACATGTGCACACATACATGTGCAAACATACATAAATGTACACACATACATACATGTACACACATACATGTACACACACACATACATGTACACACACACATACATGTACACACACACATACATGTGCACACATACATGCATGTACACACATACATACATGTGCACACATACATGCATGTACACACACACATACATGTACACATACATACATGTACACACACACATACATGTACACACATACATACATGTACACACACATTCACAACCATAAATATCTTACCACATATCCAGTGGTAGTTTTCGGTTAGATCCAGCCATCTGCTTACCTTAAGAAAATGTTTTACACTCCACCAGTCATCACCACATCACAAGATTCTGAGTCCTACATGTATCACCCATTAAGAAAATAAAACTGGAGAACAAAGAAAAAAAAAAGTTGATTTTGTAGAATAGGTTTGCTTTAAAGGAGAATTAAGTTGTTTTTTTGTTTTTTAACAATCTGAGCCTTATTTCTGTAATAAAACAAGTTGTTTTACTCACCCATAGCACTTTGGTGTCATATGGAGTTCCAGAGATGTTGTAGTTTAGCGATCTCCGTAACGTGAGTTCTCGGGGCACATGTTTGCGGTCTCCAAATAACACAAACTTTAGCACTTTTCAAATCATAGAAGCTCAATGTCTTAGTCTACACTTTTGTTTGAGTCAAAAGTGGCCTGTAATCCGAGATTTAGCCATAATTTACAGCTTTGCGTTTCATGTTTGGGTCCCGAGAGCTGAGAGCGAAATAAACTGTGACTCCGCACATGAGCACTGGCCTCCTCATCTACTCGAAACTATGGATAAATCTTGGATTACAGGCCACTTTTGACTCAAACAAAAGTGTAGACTAAGACATTGAGCTTCTATGATTTGAAAAGTGCTAAAGTTTGTGTTATTTGGAGACCGCAAACATGTGCCCCGAGAACTCACGTTACGGAGATCGCTAAACTACAACATCTCTGGAACTCCATATGACACCAAAGTGCTATGGGTGAGTAAAACAACTTGTTTTATTACCGAAATAAGGCTCAGATTGTAAAAAACGTTAATTCTCCTGTAATAGTGACAAGTACACCCTCTCTCCTCAGATAACTGTGTGCGCAGCTCGGGCTCAGTGCCAGAGGTGGAGAGTGACCAGAGCAACTACCTGGAGCCCAGAGGTCAGTGTCCGTCTTTACCTTTACAATAAGAAAAGGTCAGAGAAAGTCAGTTTGGGAATATTATTTAACAAAAACATCTGGCAAGTTTTGGGAAAAGATATAGTGATAGTGTCTTGTGTGTTTAACTGTGTCCTATGTGCATTATGGCAAGATTTGGCCCTAAATATATTCTAGTACTTTTATAATCAAGATTCAGTTCACAATATTTGACAAGTTGACAGTTCATCCTGATGCCAGAGTCAAGATCATTTTAGAATAATTTAGAAAATTGCCAAAAAAAAAAGAACAAAAAAACGTCAAATCAAAAAGCCAAAAAAGATGATGATTTTGTAAATGAATAAATAAATCTTGATTTGAATGATTTTGTGTCTCGTTCCAGACGGCACCAGTCACGAGCCCCCTGAACCTTCCCGTCACGACTTCAACTCCTCCCACAAAGCCTCCGCCCACTTGCTCGTCATAAGCTCCGCCGTCGTCCTGCTGGCCGCCATCTTGTCCTCATAGCGCCCCCTTTAGCCTGGGAGAAGGACTGCCCCCCCTCCCCTTTTCCGGAGCACTTTTTTAAACACACAAACTTGTCTCTGGAAACGCCGAGGCAAAACAAAAGGACTTCTACGACGAAGCAAAAGGAAAAAAAAAAAAAAAAAAAGCATTACTTTTTTGTAGCGATGGAAGAGAACTTTTCGATATTAAACCACACGCCACAATCACTCATGTCCACTAAGAAGCACACTAACATGGGAGTTTACAGACTGTTAACCACGTGTTTTTACGTTTTAACCTGAAGAGTGTTGAAAATTGGGACTGCCATGAACGCACAGACTACTGGTGGACTGTACTCAGGGTCCAGCGTGGGGGAAAGTAGCAGCCGTTTTGTTCTGCAGAAGACTAGAATGTTGTGTTGTTTTTTATTTATTGTGTTGTGCCATTTGGATTGTAGCCTCACACGCTTAGGAATGCAATAAGAATCTTACTGTTTCGTGTTGTTATGTACACTGTGTGGGAGCGGCTACAGGACTGGAGACAGCTGCTTTTAGCGCCCTTTAACCTAAATATTGATATTTGTAGTGGGGTTTTCATGTATGTCTATGGTTACCACGGTGACACAATTACACACAGTAGCAAACGCAGCCTGTTAAAGGAGAATTAACGTTTTTTTACAATCTGAGCCTTATTTGGGTAATGAAACAAGTTGTTTTACTCACTCATAGCACTTTGGTGTCATATGGAGCACTTCCAGAGATGTTTTAGATTAGCGTTAGCCTAGCGCGACTTCTAGCCATAGCTCGGGGCATATAATATATTCCCCGAGTGTGTAATATGCCCCGTGCGGGCTCCAAATAACACAAACTTTAGCACTTTTCAAATCATAGAAGCTCAAAGTCTTAGTCTACACTTTTGTTTGAGTCAAAAGTGGCCTGTAATGCGAGATTTAGCCATAATTTCGAGTAGATGAGGAGGACAGTGCACATGTGCGGAGTCACAGTTTATTTCGCTCTCAGCTCTCGGGACCCAAACATGAAACGCAAAGCTGTAAATTATGGATAAATCTCGGATTACAGGCTTCTTTTTACTCAAATGAAAGTGTAGACTAAGACATTGAGCTTCTATGATTTGAAAAGTGCTAAAGTTTGTGTTATTTGGAGACCGCAAACATGTGCCCCGAGAACTCACGTTACAGATATCGCTAAACTAAAACATCTCTGGAAATGCTCCAAATGACACCAAAGTGCTGTGGGTGAGTAAAACAACTTGTTTTATTACCGAAATAAGGCTCAGATTGTAAAAAACGTTAATTTTACTTTAAGATATTTTCTGAAAACTCAAGAATAGAAAATGTGTGTAAAAAGCACATTTTCGGGAGTCTGGTCAGTCTGAGCGTGAGGAGTTTGATTTTTAACAAAAAGTCGAGCGTGACTCAGTGAAAAACTGTTGGCTAATGCGAGCTCCCCTGTGACTGTCATGTTCTTTGAGAGGGACTTAAAACAAACAAAACAAAGCTCAGATTTAAGTCTAACTCGAGTAACAGAACTTCAGAGCGAGCCTGTCTCCAGTTAGCATCACACGCCAAGTGAATGTTGAGGACATCAGCTGCAAAGTCTCAACTGGATAAATAAATTATACTGTTCCAATATTGTGCAATATTTGATTATGGAAAAGAATGATCTCCGTCCCCTCACAGAGATTTCAAATGTTCTTGTAGCCTGTGTGGAATTTCCAAAATGATGTTGATTTGTTCATTACTTTAATGATGTTGTAGTTTCATTTTTAAAGGTGCATTGTGGAACTTTACTGGTGGAAGGTCCGTCAGATGCTTTCCTCTATGAACATGTTCTTGCTTTGGAAAGTTTCAGAGTACGGCATTAAACCTTTCTATCTTCATGGAGACCAAACCAGACCAGGTTACAGGTCAGATCTGTGGAGAGGTGCTCCCCGTCAGAATGTCTGTTTTTCCAGGTGTTTTAAGCTATAAAACCACCTGTAATTGAAGAAATGTAAGGTAGAGCGGTTTAATGTCACACTGTGGGACATTCCAGGCAGAGCAGTGACATCTCCATAGAAACAAGCAAATGACAGAGCAAACCCCAATCACAAAGTTCCACACGGCACCTTTAAGAGCTTTGTATGTCATCAAATATGACACCAAAAGGTTGTGTTCACGTGACATCCGCAAACTCAGACTCCCGACAGTTTAACCTGAGACACGTCAGAGCTCTCAGGGGGTTCTTTTTTAAAGGTCCCATGACATGGTTCTTCTTGATGCTTTTATATGGCTCCTTAATGGTTCCCTAATACTGTAAATGAATCCTTCTTCAAAATCAACACTCAGTGCATGAGAAACAGAGATAAGATGAGAAAGAGTCATAAATGTCACTCTGGAACACTCCATTATGGGAGTTGTTGCTTGAATGCAAATGAGGAGGACAGAGATGGCCCATAGTAGCGGGTGGGGGCGTGGCCAAACTCTCCGCTCTCAGCTGTTCGCTCTGACCCATTTCCGCGTTTTTGCGCGGAGAAGAGATTTGAAGCGTTCCATTGAAAAATAAACACATTTCCACAGAAAATAAAATGAAACCACTGCTGTTCAAAGGTCCAGAGGCTCAGATAAAGGACTTCCGAGCCTAGAAACACTCGGACGTGCCTCCAGGCAAATAAAAAAACGCGTTTCGCATTGCCTAGCGCATTCGCAGTCCAAACTCTCTGGGCGTGATTTACAGAGACGCTGAGTACAGACAGACGGGGGTGGAGCTGCATTTTTCGAGCTGACGTCAATAAGTTTCCTTGTTGAGAATCGCCTGTTTGAGCTCTGTTTTTTTCTAACGCAGAAAAGGATCGCAAATGCTCAGTTTAGACATTTCGCAACTTTTAACCATGGGGGGGGGGGCTAAACAGGGTAGGGGGGCTCACATTAACGTTCAAAAACCTCAGAAAGTGAACATTTCATGCCATGGGACCTTTAAAGAGGATACAATAACATGTATTTACCTTGTTTCAGCTCCTGCTGTCACCAGTACTGGTGGTGACGTGCCATATATCAGCTGTTGTTACTTCCTGTAGGCGTGGTCAGTTTAAGTTCATAAGAAAACAAAATGAACATTTTTGGCTCTCAGGTGGAGTTTGCTGTGGAACTGTCAGATCAGATTTATTGATCTGGTTTATGGTTCATATGTCTGTAATTACTGGGCCTTTCCACATGAAACAAAAGTTCAGTGTCTCTGTCAGGAGAAATACCCCCCCAATAGCTTTAGAACGTGGTGCCAGGATTCAACAGTTGGTGGAGCCGACGCCAAACAGATGAGAAGGATTTCTTTCCAAAACTCTGAATCTCACATTATCATCACTGAATTCTAGAACGTGAACACAACCTGTTGGAATTTTGTGCACTGTGACTGTTCTGGTGGGGAATAGTCTCCAGGACAATGTTATCGCTTTGCCTTGAATGTTTCACACTATGGCATTAAAGGAATATTAACGTTTTTACAATCTGAACCTTTTTTCGGTAATAAAACAACGTCATGTACTCACCCATAGCACTTTGGTGTCATTTGGAGTATTTCCGGAGATTTTGTAGTTTAGCGATATCCATAATGTGAGTTCTCGGGGCACATGTTTGCGGTCTCCAAATAACACAAACTTTAGCACTTTTCAAATCACAGAAGCTCAGAAGCCATAGTTTGGAGTAGATGAGGAGGACAGTCGCATGTGCTCAGTCACTGCTGATTTCGCTCTCAGCTCTCGGGACCCAAACATGAAAGGCAAAGCTGTAAGACGTTTGGACCATCATGTTTGCAGTACCCACTTCAGTCAGGACCATTTTTTACCAGCAAAGGAAAAGAAAGAAGGCCAGCGGATTCAGCGCACGATTCTGAGAAGTAATGTGAAACCGATGGCTGTTCTGTCTCCACTTCCTCATTTCTAATACCTCCTCATCTGTACACTCAGGGACGGCCGTCATACTCAAATAACTCCTCTTCAGTCTCAAAGTCCCAATCTTCTGCCATGTCTTGCTCGCAACAGAAAAGTTTTGAGCGTCATCTTATCCGCAAATCAGCTGTGAATGCGCGCTGTCCTACATTACGTCATCTAATGAAAATAGGCTGGATATCGGGTTACAGGACGCTTTTGACTCGAGCTAAAGTGTAGGCTGACACATTGAGCTTCTGTGATTTGAAAAGTGCTAAAGTTTGTGTTATTTGGAGACCGCAAACATGTGCCCCGAGCACTCACGTTACGGATATCGCTAAACTACAAAATCTCTGGAAGTGCTCCAAATGACACCAAAGTGCTATGGGTGAGTACATGACGTTGTTTTATTACCGAAATAAGGTTCAGATTGTAAAAAAACGTTACTATTCCTTTAAACATGGCTAACATTCAGTTACAGTTTTTTGTTTTGTTTTTTTATTGCTAAAAAGTGCACACTCCACAGATCTGACCTGTAACTTGGCCTCGTGGTGTTACCTGCTTTTTGTCTCTCTGGAGATGGAAACTTTTAATGCCATAATGTGGAACATTTCAGGCAAAGTTACACAATAATACACATTTTACTGTCTCTTATCTGTTATAAATCCACCTGCTGATGCGAGTCAGATTTATTGTTTTCAACATTTTGAAGACTTTTTCCGTTCAGAAGATGGCAATATTGTGTTTTACGTCATTGATCACTCTGGCCCTGATCTCTCATCATTCTCAAAACCATGACGACAGAGGATTAGATCTCAGTTTGTGGACATGGGAATGACCAGTCTCTGCACTTCCTCTTCCTCCTCCTCCTCACATGTTTAATACAATCACATGAAAGTGACTGTGGTGGTGTTGTATATCAGGGATGAGCGCACACTGTGTTTCTGCAACAGACTCACTCCTGTAGTTTGACTATTGTTTATATGATGAAGATATTATGAAGACGTGATGAAGATTCTCTTGTGGTGGATCTGTGACCACAGGAGTCGTACTGTCATAACTCACTGTTGTACATAAAATTTCTACTGTTCAGGGATGTGATCAGAGTGTGTGTGGGGTTCTTATGGAAGCGTCGTCACTCTCACTCTTTTTTGTATGATATTGTAAAGATATATGTATACTTATATGACATTTTTAATGCCTGATAAATGAGCGGATTAGTAGTACACAAAGGCTTTAAAGTCACATCTGAGCCTCTCCAGAACCTTCACCTGCAGAGGACACATCCTCAGTATGTCCTACTGAGACCAGCCCATTCATATGTGTCCTTCATAATGCACATTAAGAAAAAATAATAATAATAATAAAAAATAAAAAACATGCATCAATAAGTCAACAAATAAATAGTAAATAAATATATAAATAAAAATTTTAAAAATACATAAACATATAAATAAGTAAATAAATACATAAGATAAAAACTAATTAAAAATACATAAGTAAATAAAAAATAATAAACATGCATAAATAAGTTTAAAAAAAATAAATATATAGTAAATAAAAATATAAATAAAATTAAAAAATAAATAAATACATAAATAAGTAAATAAGAAATTAAAAGGGAATATAAAAACTTTTTGAGGTGACAGTAGAAGCTTGTCAGAGACGTTGGTCATGAAGTTGTTAACTTAATATAAATGCAAAGGTGTTCATTTATCTCCAAATAGAAAATTAAAATAATAATAATTTAGAAGCACTTTCTTTCTCCGGGTCCCAGGAGGATGTGGACAGACCGTGGCTCATGTGAAGCTCAAAACCTCCAGACTTCACTCCCTGAGCTGCAGAGGCTGCACTAGCACTGACTCATGTTGGGGTTTAGATCAGAGAGACATTTTAGGTTTAAACTGATAATCAGAACCACAACACCAAATGAAAACAAACAGCTTGTTGTTTGTGTTGTCATGTCCAATATTTGTGTAATTTAGAATCAATATGCGTTAGAATTGTCATCAATATTTGAACATGTATATCGTATCACCGAATCAGAGGACACAGTCAGGGAATTAAAATTTGGGAATTTAACATGAAAATCTTACATACACATATACATAATACTGTAAGTGTAAAGTCGCTGACCAAGAAATTACACGAGCAAAAAAAGAGTTAAAAAACAAAAATATGGTGTCGGAAAATGTCTGAAAACGTAATGTAAATGTACTTTAGTAAACATAACTGAGTACTCCATGTGTACTACAGTTTCACAATAACAGTATCAGCCTGTGAACATAACAGGAGTTTGTAGAG
Source organism: Paratrypauchen microcephalus (assembly GCA_036785185.1). Classification (NCBI taxonomy): domain Eukaryota; kingdom Metazoa; phylum Chordata; class Actinopteri; order Gobiiformes; family Gobiidae; genus Paratrypauchen; species Paratrypauchen microcephalus. The sequence continues at coordinate 919,000 of JAVJIX010000170.1, forward strand.
GTGCATTGTGGGAAATGTCCCTGTCTGGTGTTTTATCGCTGTAGACCGCTATCAGGCAGGAAGCCCCCACCCCTCTTTCTGTGCTCAGGAACTATTTCCTGTTCTTCATAAATGCACTCTCTCTCCTCTCCATCACCCTGCAGTATTTTCACCAATTTACATTTGCCACACATTACACAAATGTGAATGAATTTAACCTACAATTATTCATATAATCATAGAACTTATATCAGCTGGGCCTAACATCACTCTCACCTGACGACATTGACACTTTATATTTTATGTGACATCTCTATCAAAGAATACAGTTACAGGTAAACCTTTACTTTTAAAACAAAATGTAGCCAAATAACAGGCACACTCCATGATGATGAGGTGTGAGGCCACTGCTGGAGGACTGCTGAGGGTCAGGCAAGGCACTGCTGGAGGACTGCTGAGGGTCAGGCAAGGCACTGCTGGAGGACTGCTGAGGGTCAGGCAAGTCACTGCTGGAGGACTGCTGAGGGTCAGGCAAGGCACTGCTGGAGGACTGCTGAGGGTCAGGCAAGTCACTGCTGGAGGACTGCTGAGGGTCAGGCAAGGCACTGCTGGAGGACTGCTGAGGAGGGTCCAAGTGTCCGCCATCTTCAGTAACTAGAACACAAACATACTATTAAAATACACAAATGCTTGGATCACAGCTGAGGCAAGCATTAGCCTAGAGAATACCTTGAATATACTCTTCACGAGAACTCGCAGGAAGGATCTTTGATGGGGTCCCTCCTTCAGTTACCTCCACCAGTGGGCGACCCCGGTTTAGGGCCAGTGCCAGCTCCTCTGCAGGTGAAAGGTTTTGAGGGGGGCTCCCACCTCCTGTGGCTTGGTACCTACTGTTTATTTTAAATTAAATTAAGGTACCATTTCAACAGTATTACTAATTTCACTGAATAATAATATTAATATTAGCCTACTTACCACTCTGCAAAATGTTTTTATGCTTTGTCTTTACCTGTAAAACAGTCCTCTTCACATTATTCCTGCTCAAAGACAAGATAACACAATTTAACGTATTAGTTGGAGCAAATACTTTTACACAGTAAAAATAAATTACAATTGACAACTCGGGTCTCCCACGTGACAAACCGTAGCATATCCTCTCCCCCACGGATTTGTCTCGATACCAACGGTAAAAATACCTTAAAAACTCAACCTCCAGCACTGTTATAGGACTTAACTTACGTATTTAAGCGCTCGGCGATCTTCTGCCACGCCATGTCTCTGGCCTTGGTTATTGCAAATGTGTTGTAGAGTTCCAAAAGCAACTTCTGTTCTGATGTGCTGAAATAATCTGCCCGAATCTTCGACATGATCGCGTTTTCGACAGTCGCTTGTTCAGGGCTTCTTACCTTCCCCGTGCACGTGTCGAGGACAGGACAGGATAGGCCGGACTGAAGTTAGCGCCGCTGAGGCGCAGCTGAAATGCGTTAGTGGAACAACTTCAGGGTTTAGTCTAAGTTGCGGCTCCTTCAGGCGAGGCTTAACCACTTAGGCGCCGCTATGTTTAGCGACGTTGATGGAATACCCCCCAGGTACGTGTTGTGATAAGCTTTGTTCTCTACTTCGTCTCTTCCCTAGATCCCTCTTCAGGATTTGTTGATAGGACCTGTGGTTTATCACAGTTTAATTCAGTGAAGTGGCAGTTTGTGGGAACAAGTTGAAAAGAAAAGTACAAAAATACAGGAAGTATTGAGTCCTAAAACAGAATCTCTCCGTCATCAACACAGAAACTCAACACGAAAACTCCATATAAAATGCAGACACAAAAGGGAGGCATTCATGACACATTAAACTTTAATGGAACTAATTACAGGTGCTGCCATTTATTTTTATGAGTCTAATCCAGACTGTTGGGCCATTTAGCGTTTGGCCCTTGTGCATTACGGCTGCTATAGGGAACAGTTATGGCATTACCTAAACTTCACCTAAGCATCGGGAAAACAAAAAACAAAAACTGGGATTGTGCCCTGTGGTGTGTGAGGTAAAACACATCCTTTTGCTCCATGAAAATATTTGTAGTAGTTATGAGTCATAACACAAACACACTGAGAAATACTGTCAACATAAAGGTAAGGGTAAATGGGTAAATGTCCTCTGACCACACAAAATGGGAAGCTCTCCCTCCATGCAGAGTGGTTAGCCTGCTCCGTCAGACGCACAGGAGGTAGGTTACATCATATGGTGAGAGATGTTCCTGAGAAGCGTGGATGCGTCTGCTGCCACGAGATGAGCAGGAGCGGGAGGTTGGGGGTAGGAGCTCTGCCGACGACAGCCTCGTGAATCAGGGAAATGAACACAGGATTATGAACCGGAGCCTGTCAAACAGTGCAAGAGGCCCCTCAGCTTACGGCCATTTAAGCTGTCAATCATTCTTTTATCACAATCAAACATTCTCCGACCACACAGCGATTATTGAAATGTGAAACCATAATCTCAAATTGCTCCGAAACTCATTAACAATCATAAGAAATTTGACCCACTTACAGAGATGACACTTACAAATATAGGCACAAAGGTCTTGCAATAATAATGATGTTTTGTATTTTATGTCACACTTTGTATACTCCAAAAACAGCAGTACTCGAGTTGAGGGGGGATGGCATAGAAAAAATAGTCAAAATCATCCCTCTTCTAAAACAGGCATCCCTTCTTCCATCCCTTGAGGCATTTTATCAATCAGGCATGAAAATCCCTCACCTTTTGGCAAAATTTGCCGTCTTTAAGTCAAAATAGCCAGTGCCAAGAGCCAATCATAGGCCGAACTGCGCTCCAGCTTCCAATCATGTTGCAGCATAATTACGCACCGATCGCGCTCCCGCCAATCATGACAATTACCGCTGTTGTGTTTGCGCCTGTTCGCCGATCAGCTGTGAGTGAGCCGCCTGATATTTACGCGGCATTTCCAAGAGAAGAAGAATCCTTAACTTGCTACGTTAATGCTACGTAAGAAGGAACTCTCGTCTCGGGACACGGGATAAGTTCGGGATATGTCCTTTTCTCCGGAGCTCCGGATTATTAAAGACCGTGACACGTGCATACATGGATACGCAAACTATCGGGAGTGACCGTGTTCTTATGGGTGAGTCATATTATCAGATTATTTCTGCATCTATTTCGGCACTAAACCAGGTCTAAACCAGGTCTAAACCAGGTCTAAACCAGGACAAAACCAGGACTAAACCAGAACTAAACCAGAACTAAACCAGGACTAAACCAGGACTAAACCAGGTCTAAACCAGGACTAAGCCAAGACTAAACCAGGACTAAACCAGAACTAAACCAGGACTAAACCAGGACTAAACCAGGTCTAAGCCAGGACAAAACCAGGACTAAACCAGAACTAAACCAGAACTAAACCAGGACTAAACCAGGACTAAACCGGGTCTAAACCAGGATTAAACTGGGACTAAACCAGGATTAAACCGGGACTAAACCAGGACTAAACCAGGACTAAACCAGGACTAAACCAGGTCTAAACCAGGACTAAGCCAGGACTAAACCAGGACTAAACCGGGTCTAAACCAGGACAAAACCAGGACTAAACCAGAACTAAACCAGGTCTAAACCAGGTCTAAACCAGGACTAAGCCAAGACTAAACCAGGACTAAACCAGGTCTAAGCCAGGACAAAACCAGGACTAAACCAGAACTAAACCAGGACTAAACCAGGACTAAACCAGGTCTAAACCAGGTCTAAACCAGGACTAAGCCAAGACTAAACCAGGACTAAACCGGGTCTAAACCAGGATTAAACTGGGACTAAACCAGGATTAAACCGGGACTAAACCAGGACTAAACCAGGACTAAACCAGAACTAAACCAGGACTAAACCAGGTCTAAACCAGGTCTAAACCAGGACTAAGCCAGGACTAAACCAGGACTAAACCGGGTCTAAACCAGGACAAAACCAGGACTAAACCAGAACTAAACCAGAACTAAACCAGGTCTAAGCCAGGTCTAAACCAGGACTAAGCCAAGACTAAACCAGGACTAAACCAGGTCTAAGCCAGGACAAAACCAGGACAAAACCAGAACTAAACCAGGACTAAACCAGGTCTAAACCAGGTCTAAACCAAGACTAAGCCAGGACTAAAACAGGTCTAAACCAGGTCTAAACCAGGACTAAACCAGGACTAAACCAAGACTTGTGTGATAACATATTATCCTGTGCATTATTGAATTATTGAATGATAATATGGACTTTTTGTTATAAAAGCATTTCCATTTTAACAAAGTACCTTCTAATTCTGCCATGCCCCCCCCCCGGAAAATATGTCACATAAATGAAAAATTTCACCATCTCCCCTGGTTTCATTTTACAACTCGACTACTGAAAAACAGTAATCATATAAATGAGTGAATGGTGGTGATTCCACAGTTGGAGCATTATTTGATGGCTCAATTGGCTAGTCAGAATGTGCTACCTTTAGTGGGAGCCTTATTTGATAGAAAATATAAGCCTTTACCTATATTCATATGAATGAGTGAATGATGGTGATTCTACAGTGGGAGCACTATTTGATGGGTCAGAATGTGCTACCTCTGAGCTACCTTCAGTCAGAGCCTTATTTGATAGTGTAATACGACTGTCAAAATGAAATGCCTACACATATATGAGTTGAAATTTTACATGACTAAGGTATAAAGTATGATTTCCGTATACACAGTCCGGAGGACACTCTGGAGTGCCCTTAAAACCACACTCCGAACTGTGCACACTGAGAATTGGGGCATGGCTTTTGTGTGCCCAGAGCTCACCTGCTCCCCCTGGAGGCTGCTGTGATGCTGCAGAACACAGAGGACACAGAAGAGGGACACTTTTGACCTGAGGGCGCTTCCTCTCCTCAAACTGCTTTGACAGGATCTGTTGACCCTACTAACCTGTCCTCCTGTTAAACGGCACTGAGACCTTTGACTGAGACACAAAGAGGCCTGGGAAGCACAGTGTGAATGTTGCTGCAGCAAGACTGGAATTTCCTCCTCTACCTACGATGGAATGCCATAACATCTCCATGGAGACCAGCAGTGGGCCGTGTCTGTCTCTGTCTTTACTGCCTGAGGAATTCTGACCCGCTGATTCCTTCAGTAACACTTTATTCATTCATTATATTTCTATAGATCACATTTTATCACCTTTTCACAGTTTGATAAAAGGAGAAGTTCAATTTGTCGACTGGACAAAGTTTGTTTGGTTGAAAAAGTTTCGCTGCTCATCCGAGAGGCTTCATCAGTTCTGGTTCTAGTGCTGGTTAGTCCCTGTTTATATCTCGCTGCAGGGAGGAGCTCCCTACACTGAAATCGTTCTGAAACTATCTCAACTAATCTGTCTCTTTTGTTTCTCTGGCGTCTCGTTTAGCATCTCTATTCAGCCCTAGGAGGAGCTCACTGCACTGAAATAGCTCTGAAACTATCCCAACTCCTTTGTTCCTTTTTGTTATTCGAATTTGTCTGGCGTATAGTTTAGCATCTCTATTCAGACTAACGACCGTCTCCACCCCTCTGTCCCTGACTCGTCTGCCCTAATGTTTCTCCCGTCTCTTATGACTTGGTTTAAGAATCGAATTATAAATGGGAGACAAGTTATGTCTAACTCCCCCATTTCTGTTTAACAACGGATTCTCTTTTTTGACAGTTTTGAATAATATTTTGATACAAAGCATATTTGGTATCTGTATCTGGGCTTTCTTCTTCCCTGTGCTGTCCCATGTGTCCCTGCTCTGTCACCCTCAGAGCCCCTCTCCAGTGGGACAGGGAGTCCCTTACTCTGCTCCAGGCTCACCGTGCTCACAAACCTCCAGCACCAGCTCCACCGGCTCATGTGAGGAGAGCTCCAGGTAGAAGGTAGGACCTGAAACTAAATAGAGTGGTTTATGTTGTTTCTGAAGGTGGATGTGTCCTTGGTATTAGACCATCCACTCACTGCTCTGGGGAAACCTGTCAGGAGCAGTGAGGACCTTCCTGTAGATCTTGAGAATCATTTAATAGTTTCTAGAAGAAATCTCCAAACTTCTAATCCACAAATGTTGAACCTTCTAATTACCTGTTTGGGCTCAGCTCCACAAACTTGTCATATTAGTCCTGTGGCTTAAACTTATTTCAACTGACAACACTCACATCTTTGAGACTGAATAATGGCACCACTTTCTGAAGCAACTTTGAAAAAAAACTCATCTGATCTGAGAAGACGTTGAGCTTTGTGTCAGTTTTTGTTTTATGTGGATAGGCCCAGGAATTACAGAGACATGAACCATAAACCAGGAGTGTGTGTGTGTGTTTTATGTTGATGGAGGAAAAGTAGCACCCACCTGGAGGAGACTCATTCCGACACAGCTCCACATGGTCCTTGTATTGATCCCATACAGTCTGTGTGAACGAGTCCTCAGGGAGAAGGCCAGTGGAATGTCCATGATTCTGCTGCTAATGAGCGGAAACCTTTAGTCCAGACCAGACCCAGACCAGATCTAGACCCGACTTAGACCTGGTCCAGGAGGGTGCGGTTGGGGTCTCACCTCGTCAGCGTACAGACCGGACAGGCTTTAGTCCTGCTCAATCAGTCCTGGAGCTGCAGAGGCCAAAGGTCATGTCACAGATGTCCTCAGTTCAGAGGTGCACTTGTTCATGTAGAAACCAGAGCACATGCCATTCTCATTTCCTCCTGCAGGGGGGGCACAGCACATCAGATACTTAGACAAAGTTGCTCTACTGCATGAGAGACTGTAGCTGCAGCAGTCCCAGACCTCAGGGATGGAGACATCACAGACGCACAGATATACAGGCAAGTGTCTTGCATAAGGACAAAACAACAGTGTGTTCGTGGGACTGAAACGACCATAATTGAAGACTGTTTAATGAATAAAGCAGCTGAGTCACAGAGGTTGGTCTCACCCCACAGCAGGTGTGATGATCGGCCTGGGTTTCCTGCAGTTACAGACACATGTATGAGATCATGAGACGATTTCATGAACACGACAGCGACACAGAAACAGAGCAAAAATAAACATGAGTCATTTTATCTGTTATATAATAGAGCTGGGATCTGAATTAGCCACGTGAATATTTGTGCTCTCCCAGACCGCTGCGTTTGTATATGCACAAACATGAATCTGCTCTTGTCCTGTTGTATGTGACTGAGGACAGTCATGTACCCTTTGGGACGGTGCTCTCCTGGGACTCTCTGGGTGGCCGGGTTCTTCCTGTGTCTGAGTGCGTTTCTTCTGGGCACTCCAGTTTCCCCCATTAAATCAAAACATGCACAACAGGGCAAATCCTCCAGCTAAGGTAGTCCTGACCTGACCAGCTCAAGAGGTGGAGATGGGTCTCACTGCTCCTGACAGGCTGCCCCATCCAGTGACGGACTGGCATTTGGGCACATGCCAGAAGGGCTGCGGCCCCGGCAATGCCCACCGCGGCCCCGCAACCGCATTGCCACAGCCCACCCGCAGGTATTACTTCGTTATGTGCCTCCACCGTCTTAAAAATTCCGCCCTATTGCTGTAATCGAAAGGACTCATTTGGTATTTATACCACTTACAACTACATATATATGACAGTGACGATGATGAGGATGATGATGTGTTTGAGGTTTTACATTATTTTATTTTGCCGGGATATTTCTTCCTACGATATTAAAGATCCCATGACATGGTACTTCTTGATGCTTTTATATGGCTCCTTAATGGTTCCCTAATACTGTAAATGAATCCTTCTTCAAAATCAACACTCAGTGCATGAGAAAGACACAGTCTACACAGTCAGAGTCAGAAAATCTCTCTGAACGAATCATTCTGGGCCTTGTTGCTTGAATGCAAATGAGAAGAACACAGATTGGTAAGAGGAAGGGGGGGGGGGGGGGGGGTGGGCGGACAAATGCGCCGCTGGTTCCTTGTTTTAGCGGTGCGCTGTGCCTGGCCCCACTTCCGCGTGTGTAAGCGCGAAGGAGGAGAGGAGAGCCTTTTCAATGAAAAAAAACACATTTGTACAGAAAATAAAATGAAACCACTGCTGTTTCAGAGGTCCAGAGGGTTGGGTAAAGGACTTCCGAGCCTAGAAACACTCGCACGTGCCTCCAGGCAAATAAAAAAACGCATTTCGCATTGCGTAGCTCCTCCGCGGTCCAAACTCTCTGGGTGTGATTTCCAGAGACAGTGGGTGGAGATCCAGACGGTGGTGGAACTGCATTTGCATTTCTTTTTCGATCTGACGTCAATAAGGTGCCTTCTCCAGAATCGCCCATTTGAGCTGTGTTTTTTTCAAACGCAGAAAAGGATCGCAAATGCTCAGTTTAGACATTACGCTACTTTTAGCCATTGGGGGGGGGGGCTAAACAGGGTAGGGGAGCTCACATTAACGTTCAAAAACCTCAGAAAGTGAAAATTTCATGCCATGGGACCTTTAAAAATGTGCACACTTTGAAATAAAACAAAATAAAACAAATATATATAGAGGCAGACAGACAGATGGAACAGCCCACGGCCGCGACTCGAGCTCGCGCTACCACGATTTGACCAATGTCTGTCCGAGTTGCTACCAAGAATTACCAAGAATTGACCAATCACAGCACTAGTTGCTACTAAGAATTGGTAGCGCTCACATATGAAGAGGAAAACACTTTATACGGAAGACAATATTAAACCTTTTAGAGGAAGTTAGTACAACACAACATTGAATCACTTTCATGAGAAACAGAACGGTGAAGATTGTGGTCGTGTGGTCAAGTTAGTCAGAGTAGAAGAGGAGACAGACGGACGCTCGGATACTTGGCATTATAGTTTAGTCAAATGAATGGAGGAGGAGGCACTAAACGACACAAGGGGGGAGCGGAGAAAAAGAGGGAAATATTGAAGAGAGCACTGCTGTCGGGGGGCGAAAAATGTGCGAAACGTGGAACCTGGACACAGACGACGTTATCGATCGGGTTGTGGAGAAGAACAGGCACCTTCGCACTTTATTAACGGCATGAAGATAAGACACTTTTTGTTTTAAATTATGTCTGGGTTGAGCATTGATTTCCATGATTTTAATGCAGTTGTTTAATGGGGCTGACGTCTGCCGCTGTTCCCTCATGTGCTCTGTGTGTGTACCCCACTGTTTTGGTATTTTATTCTGCGGTTCTGTGCTGGAATTCCCCGGTCTACGGTACGGGGCCACTTGTAGGTGCAAAATGTTGTAGTTTTTCTAGTGGGGGGTCCAATGAGATGTTAATGTTTTGTTTGAAAATGACAGAGTGTGGCATTAAATGTATCTATCATGCAATATGCAAATGTTTCTTAAAGCCACATTATCTCCTCACCTCCGTCACATCTGGTACATGTTTGTAATTAGTGATGGAGGACACTTGATTTCAGATGTTTGGAAGAGAGTCCCACAGCAGGTAGAGCTCAGTGTGGCACAGATGCATGCTGGGAGCCCCAGGCAGGGGACATAATTAACTCTGAGGAGACAATAGACCAGAGGAGAAGAAGAATGTCACGTATCACCATGACATCCAGAGAAGCTCCTCGAATCACAGACAAATGTTCAAATCCACAAAGAAAAACACAGTGTTAAAGAGCCTGGTTTTAGACCGTAGACTTTAGTTTTAACTTTAGATCTCTGTCTTGGATAGTTTTCGTTGTGTTTTGTCTTCATGTTGTATTTTGTACACTGTCTTTTTGCACTACTTGGCCAGAGAGAAACGAAATTTCGATTCACTGTATGTTGAACACATATGGCAGAATTGACAATAAAGCTGACTTTGAACCTTTTTTTTTTTTTTTTTATCCCATGTGTCTGACCCCAGTACAGATACACTGTAGAACAGGGGTCACCAAACTTTTTTCTCTGGGGCCACATTATCTCTCCGGACTGTGGCGGGGGGCCGGGTAGGCCGTAGACCAGCGGGCCTCATCACTAGCCTGGTACAGCCATCCACAAAACTATATCAACACACAATTCCTGGCACATATTTGTTTATCGTTACTAGTGGTTTGCAAAAGTAGTAAGTACTTCACACTTTGTTTTAAATTTAAATGAATGAATGAATGAAATGAATGAATAATATCAAAGTTAAGAAATATCAAGAAACATCTGCTGAATGACACTGGCAAAGAAGAGTGAAAATTTACAAATTGTAGGTAGGCCTGTTGATATTAACAATAATAATACTGATAACAGTTGTATTAATAATAATTGTGTGCAGCACTTAATAAAAGTCAAATAAATAGGCCTATAAAATAAACATATTTTTAAAAAATCGATGGCCAATTCAGTGGTAAATACATATTGTAATTATTGAAATATAAATATAAATACTTCATATAAATATCATTTTTTAACAACAGAATACAAGATGCATTACAAAAAGTAATTAAAAATAAAAAAAGGCCATGACAACTTTTGCCTCATAGGGCCAGTTGAAGTGGTGGGAGGCAGAGGGGCTGGGGGGCCGGTCAAAGGGGCGTGGTGGGCCAGAGTCGGCCCTCGGGCCTTAGTTTGATGACCCCTGTTGTAGAAGCAGCTCCTGAACAGCTTTAGAATGATCTTGAGCTGTATCAGAACAGAGCACATAGACGAGTACACGCCTGTGGACCACTGAGGATTACACAGGTATAAGGACACATGGGAAGAGAAAAGAAAGTTCATAATCACATTCTATAATCTAAAGGAAGAGTGTTTTTTATTTTATTTTTTATCATCATCGTGGTATCAGAATCAGTATTGAGGATTGAGTATTTTCATATCATGACACTAGTGAGGAATAAATCTGGACCAGTGTTTAAAATGAGCTCATGGTGGAACACAGCTCACACGAGTCTATTTTACATCATTAATAAAATGACATCATTAAGAGACATGCAATCAAACTGCATGAAACTGTTTTTCATTCAGAGAAAAGTGAGACCTGTTATTATAATCTGATTCTTATATATATATATATATATATATATATATATACACAAATACAGTGGTACCTCACCTTACGAAAGACCCAACAAATGAAAATTCCAAGTTACGAAACGCCTTCACGTTAAATTTTGGTCGAAGTTACGAAACGCGAAATCTCAAAAATTCAAATAATGCGCTCTCAGCCACACACATACGCTTTTCTCAGACTGAATTTAAACTTTTCTCACATTTGTCTCTCGTTTAAACACTCAAACTTTCATAGATTTTCAACTAAATGTATTAATAGTGAAGTGTGGGTAGAGGGGGGAGAAGTGTGTGATAGTGCAGCATGACCCGGCGCGAGGCGTGAGCACGAGACCCGTGCTCAAACCGTGCCAGGTCTAAACCAGGTCTAAACCAGGTCTAGACCACCGCGGCTCTTGCATGCGTTCGTTCATGCGCTCAGACTGCGTGCGGTCCCCCTCAATGCTCACCTCAGCCGTGACTCCAAACGAAACCAGGAAATAGACCCGCGTGCGGTGGTTTAATCCACCTGGTCTAGTCCTGGTTTAGTCCAGGTTTAGTCCTGGTATAGTCCATGTTTAGTCCTGGGGCTACAGTCTCTACGCAGGACACAGTGTTATACTATAAAACAGCTACACTATTAAAAAAAAACTTGGAACGGATCAGGCCTTTTCCATTGAAATAGCTACTCGACTTACGAAAAATTCACGTTACGAAACCACTTCTGGAACGAATCATTCTATATATATATATATATATATATATATATATATATAATTTTGGTTGTTTGTTGAATTAAGATAAGATAGATAAGACTTTATTGATGTCACACAGGAGAAATTTACTTGCCACAGTAGCTCCAGACAGGGACAGTTTGAACAAGAAAGAAAAACAAGCGTCATTACTGTGAGTGGGCTAGCATCTCTTCAAACCTCTCTGTTTCCATGCAATCATGCAGGTGGCGCACCTCCACAAAGTGACATACTGTAGCTTTATGTTAGCCTGCTTTGACAGTCCCACTCCATCAGGAGAGACTATCGGCTGCCCAAGACCTGAGAAGGATTCAAAAACACATGATTGTAAACGGTGTAAACCTGTCCCTCCACACACTTATTATTTGAGTATAGCTGTCATGAGTGACCTCTGTGGGGGTCATTAGTCACTTCCTCCCAGCCCCAGAAATACAGTGTGTCACATTCTTCAATAAAATCTCAAACATGAGCTGCAGGAGCTGCAGGAGCTGCAGGTGTGTGTCTGAGCCTGCAGACAGCAGCTGTGCACGTGAGCGTTAGCGTTAGCATCCACACTGCATTACTTTACATAATATTACATTCTACTAACATGTACTAGTTTATTTTATAATCACAACTTACCTGTGCTACAAAAGTGTACTTCATCTTAAAAAACTGTAAGTGTAAGAGGAACTGCACTGTCTTTTTTTCTTTTCAAAACTGAGACAAACTAAATCACGTCTGAAGGAGCTGCAGGAAACGTTCAAATCATTTCAGATTGTCACATAAAGCTTTTGTTAGACTTACAGTGGGAAGAGGAAGCACAACTTTGGTCAAGTAAGAGTCTGAATTAAATGTAAATGTATTACATACCTCTGGTGTTTGAGAAAATGTGTCTTGCAGAAATCCAGTTTTGGTGGTGAATCATTAGAATGTTGGGAATGCATACGGAAAGTGCAGAATAACCCCGTGCAAACTGTTTTAAGAACAGGTATTATGTCTTTTTGGAGATTTCTGCCATGATATATAACATAAAAACATGTCTGAAGAGCTTTGAGTAATCTAGCAATCTCTCCCAGGCCCTATTCAAATTAATATTTAGCTGTGAGATTCTGTACAATCAGAATGCAGAATGCACACTGACAACACGGTAACAAAACAATAAAAGATCTAAATATGTGAGGTGTTACAGTTAATACCCCCACAGAAGTGTAATATTCCATCTTTAAAGTTCTGTTTTCCTCATTTTGAAAACAATAAAACTCAGTACTTCTTCCTGATGTGGTGGGAGACGTGTATCGAGTTCATTATTTTCACATTACTGATAAAAATTGATTTGGACTCGTGCGGTGGGAAAAAGTCATCGGCTCAAAACAAAAACAAAAACTTGTGTCCACTTTGACCCCCAGTGTGAGTCAGAGCCCAGAGGTCAGCGGTCAGAGCCAGGGTCAGGGGTCAGGGGTCATTCTCACATGTGTCTCTGGTTAATATTAGGCTCAGTTAGAGTGACAGGGCATCACCACGGTGGCCCAGAGGGACAAAACACATGAGAAGATTCAAATGGAGCAAAACAGTCAAAAATATTGATTTAAAGAGAGGCTTATGCAAAATCAATGACTTCATCAAAGACCAAAGTGAAACTCATGAAGTATGTTAATACAATGTGACTATGGCATTTTCAAAACAATAAAAACAAAACATGGTGATGTAAATATGTGTTACATTTACCCCAGAGAAGACTAACTCCCTCTTTAAAATCACTTCACAACAAAACAATTCACAGAATCTTGTGTTTTAAATGTTCTTTTGGACTCAAAACAAGTGTGTTCTGGAGATGAGTTTGAATCCGCCTCCTTTGAACTCCTAATATTTGAATTTTTGTAAAAGTCTATGAGAAAAATGAATGAAAATTCACTCCTTCTCTAATTTAATGTGTGTTGATTAGTCATGGCCATGTGTACTTTTACTTAAACTGTATGTAAGATTTTGATTTTAAATTTCATTAACAAAAATGTATAAATAAAGCTGACCTATGTGTGTCCCCAGACCTGAGGTCAACATGTTCAAATCAGATATATACTCAACAAAAATATAAACACAACACTTTTGTTTTTGCTCCCATTTTTCCTGAGATGGACCCAAAGATGTAAGATTCACTCCAGATACACAACACAACCATTTCTCTCAAACATTGTTCACAAATTTGTCCAAATGTGTGACAGCGAGCACCTCTGCCCCGCCGAGACAATCCATCCCACCTCACAGGTGCGCCACATCAAGATGCCGATCCGACATCATGACCAGTGCACAGGTGCGCCCCAGACTGCCCACAATAAAAGGCCACCCCGAAATGTGCTTTTTTTTTTTTTGCTTTATTGGGGGTCTGGGGACTCAGAACCAGTCAGTATCTGGTGTGACCACCATTTGCCTCATGCAGTGCAACACATCTTCTTCTCATAGTTTATCAGATTGTCAGTTGTGGCCTGTGGAATGTTGGTCCACTCCTCTTCAATGGCTGTGCGAAGTTGCTGGATATTAGTGGGAGCTGGTACACGCTGTCGTATACGCCGGTCAAGCACATCCCAAACATGCTCAATGGGTGACATGTCCGGTGAGTATGCTGGCCATCAAGAACTGGGACATTTTCAGCTTCCAAGAATTGTGTACAGATCCTTGCAACATGGGGCCGTGCATTATCTTGCTGAAACATGAGGTGATGTTCATGGATGTATGGCACAACAATGGGCCTCAGGATCTCATCACGGTATCTCTGTGGATTCAAAATGCCATCAATAAAATGCACCTGTGTTCTTCGTCCATAACAGCCTTTGAAGAGGAGTGGACCAACATTCCACAGGCCACAACTGACAATCTGAGCAACTCTATGTGAAGAAGATGTGTTGCACTGCATGAGGCAAATGGTGGTCACACCAGATACTGACTGGTTCTGAGTCCCCAGACCCCCAATAAAGCAAAAAAAAAAAAATGCACATTTCGGGGTGGCCTTTTATTGTGGGCAGCTGGGGCGCACCTGTGCACTGGTCATGATGTCGGATCGGCATCTTGATGTGGCGCACCTGTGAGGTGGGGTGGATTGTCTCGGCGGGGCAGAGGTGCTCGCTGTCACACATTTGGACAGATTTGTGAACAATGTTTGAGAGAAATGGTAGTGTTGTGTATCTGGAGTGAATTTTGGATCTCTGGGTCCATCTCAGGAAAAATGGGAGCAAAAACAAAAGTGTTGCATTTATATTTTTGTTGAGTGTAGTTTTTAATGGAGTTAATGTGATTAAGTGAAATTCAGGAGCAGGACCACGCCTCAGCCTCCTTCTCCTCACCAGTGAATCACAGCTCACCATAACCACACCTCTGATTTCCCGGAGCTGTTTAGAACTGCTCATCCCTTCATTCCAGTTCATCTCGTTAACTCGACCCCTCCCACCCCTATCTCGTTTGTCTTTCAGCCATAAGACACCTCCTAAAGGGGGAGGTCCAGCCATCACCGCCTGTTCACCCAGACATCCACTATCATTCAATAATCAATATCTTCACTGCATCATGATGATGGTGTGGTCCTAGTGAACTGATAATAATTGTAATGTTGAATTATAAAACACTAAATATAATTTTCCATATATTTGCCTTATAATTTGGTGTTTTGGTTGAAGGTGATCACAAAGCAGAATGAGCCTCACACGTCATTTGTGTTGCCAGTTTGAACACTGAAATCCAGTGGGTTTAAACCTAAAAGTCCTCTCTCTGATCTGAACGGTCACTCCCTAAACCCCAGCACCTGCACCAATCCTGAATAGTGCTAGTGCAGCCTGTGCAGCTCAGGGAGGGGATTCTGGAGGTTCTGATCTTCACATGGGCCATGGTCTGTGCATAAACTGAGAATGAGACAAATGCAGGACGTGTTTCTATCTGCAGGTGAAGGTTCTGGAGACACAGGGACAGTTGTGATTTTGGAACCTTTTCTAAAAGCAGAAAGAGCATAGGTATGGAATAAGAAAGTGAACAAAATAACGTGTATTCACAAGAAATTAATCCACGCGAATAAAATTAATCCACGCCTTTGATATTTGTCAGAATACAAATCTAAAAGTTACGACATCGAAAAGTTACGAGTACTGTCTTAAGTACGAATACGAATTTCTCAGATGGAAGAAAGTGGACAAAAATACGTCATCGGTTACGTCATCACGTCACGTCGGCCGAGACCGCTTGAAGTCTGCAGCGGTAAAAAAAAAAATTCTGGAGGACAGTCTTGGCTGGAGTTGACAGGATGGCAGAGTGAAATAACTCAAAATGTTTGTGCACTTTTCTGATGTACTGTAACTGTACTTGTAAAGGACTGTAACCAGCCAAGACTGTCCTCCAGAATATTTTTTTTACCGCTGCAGACTTCAAGTGGTCTCGGCCGACGTGACGTAATGATGTAACCAATGACGTATTTTTGTCCACTTTCTTCCATCTGAGAAATTCGTATTTGTACTTAAAGGGACAGTGTGTAAGATTTTTACCCGTTAATTACCGAAATTGAAGATACCCATTCAAAAATACATTGTTTTCCAAGCCTTTTCACTTCCATCATGAAATCAAAGTATTCTTTTGGACTTATATATAGTCACATAAAAGGGGGATCTTCCCCATATAGAGGCAGCCATTTTGAATACGAGAGCCGCAGAAGGACATTTGGGCTCATCCTTCGCCTTCGGCAAGGCTCGTGGTTTTGGGTAAACAAGCATGCTGCCGGATCAGACGTCGTAATGGATCTAACACGTGTTTTGGACTAAATTGTTTTACTGGATTTTATTCGCTGGATCCTTACAGACAGATTGAGAGCAAGTTTATGGTGAAATACAGTTTGACCTGTGCAAAGCATTCTAAGGTAAGCTAACCTCGTTTTGTGCTTTTCCGTATAAAAGCCCCATGTGCTCGGGGAGTGATTGTTTTGCAGGGAAATGAATTGCATAGTCAAAAAGAGGAGACTGTAAGGTTTAATTTGATGTGTAGATTGTCATGGTACATGATCGGGAATGTGTGTTTTCATGAGAAAAGAAAAAAAAAACAGTGAACGGGACCGCGTTTTGTCGGCGAGGGCTCGCAAAGCCTCGCTCGCAAAGCCCGGTGTGTGCTGGTACGCGAGCTGTCCGCGATACGGCGCGCCCCTCGACGTCTACCGTAGCCAAAAGAGGAAGTGGAATAGCCACCATCCACCTGTGCGCCACGGATCCTACACACTGGACCTTTAAGACAGTACTCGTAACTTTTCGATGTCGTAACTTTTAGATTTGTATTCTGACAAATCTCAAAGGCGTGGATTAATTTTATTCGTGTGGATTAATTTCTTGTGAATACATGTTATTTTGTCCACTTTCTTATTCCATACATAGGCTACGTACAGCTTCTTTAAATACACATTTTGTATTAACTGTACTTTCACTTGGTGCTCCCTGCTTTGCCAGAGTGAGACACCACCATGGCCCCCTCTGCTGGTCAACACTCACACTCCTCTGGGACACACAGGTCAGACAAGAGGCACCACAGGGAGAACATGCAAACCCCACACAAATCCACAGTCTGGGACTCAAGTGAGACAGACATAGACAGATGCTCTTGGAGGATAATTACAGAAGAGTCATTTCCTGTACAGCCATGAGGAGACACAGGTCATTTGTCTTGTGGTCTAAAAATAGTGAGCGCCTCATGTGAGCAGGACACAGCAGCACACGCACGAGCAGCCTAAACGTCCAGATGTCCAAACCATAGATCCAGGGTCCAAACGTACTAAAGAACTCAAAATAGAAGTACTTTTATTATCTGTGATACATGTGCGGAGTCACAGCTGATTTCGCTCTCAGCTCTCGGGACCCAAACATGAAAGGCAAAGCTGTAAGACGTTTGGACCATCGTGAGAAAACTGAAGGAAGCTGACGTTAAAGCTCAATGCTGAAGATTTTTATTTAACCAAAAAATAAACTATTCAAAAAGACAGAAATGTTTGTTTACTGTTCTAATAATCAGAAATATAGGCTGCTTAAAGGAATATTAACGTTTTTTACAATCTGAGCCTTATTTCGGTAATAAAACACGTTGTTTTACTCACCCATAGCACTTTGGTGTCATATGGAGCAGTTTCGTAGATGTTGTAGTTTAAGCGATATCCGTTAACGTGAGTGCTTGGGGCAGGCGATTGCAGTCACCAAATAACACAAACTTTATCACTTTCCAAATTGCAGAAGCTCGATGTCTTAGTCTAGATCAGGGGTCGGAAACCCGCGGCTCTTTGATCCCTCTGATGCGGCTCAGTACAGCGGCCCCTCGTTTATCACGGGGATTATGTTCTAAAAATAACCCACGACAAGCGAAATCTGCGAAGTCGTCAGCTTTATATTTTACAATTCTTCTCCATGTTTTAAGGCTGTAAACGCCTCACCACACACATTCTACACTTTTCTCACACTGGAATTAACCTTTTCTCACGTTTCTCTCTTGTTTAAACACTCAAACGTTTGTAGATTTTCAACATAAAAGCACAGTATTATAGAAGGAAACCAAAGTGTATTTGGTGTGTGTTTCACAGTTCTTCTGACCGAGCCTCTTCGTCCTGGCGCCGCTTCGCTGTGGCGGGTTTTGTCGGGGAGAAACAAACATACAGCACTTCAGAGTCACACTGAGATCCAACATTTATATAAATCTGACAAACTGAACACATTCTGTACAGGAGACACGGAGGAGAAGGACTGACCAATCAGCAAAGGTCTACAGTCCCTCAGCCAATCAGGACGCAGGAATGCACATTGATACACTATAAAAAAATCCACGAAACAGCGACGCCACGAAAAGTGAACCACGATATATCGAGGGACCACTGTATTTAATTAAAATGTATTTTATTTTAGTTCATTTATTTTCAAAATGTAATTCTATGGCGCAAAGGTAAAAAAACCTTATACAGGGAGTCCTCGGGTTACGACGTTGATCCGTTCTTAAGACGCGTCGTAACCCGAATTTCGTCATAAACCGGATTTTGCCTTTGATCTTCCAACCAAAGCACCAATAACCTTTCCATCTCAATAATTAGACCACTACGCTGCTTGGTTATCACTGCCGCTTTCATAGGAGCAGATCAGAGCCCACATCAGGTACTTCCGCCCACATTGGGCACACACACGAGGCTGTCTTCTTCTCCCTACAACCACAACAGAGCGTATTCTTCTGCCATGCGCCGCGCGCCATTCGCGTTTGTTTATATCTCTTACCACGCTAAACCGCGTAAGACGGAATGACGCGTAATATATACTTTTTTTTTTAATGGGGGCGCGTTCGTAACCACGAAACGTCGTAACCTGAGACCGTCGTAACCCGAGGACCCCCTGTATACAGTGTTATTTCATTTTAAATTTCAAAAGGGTTTTGTGGCTCCCAGTGTTTTCTTTACTGTGTGAAACGGCTCCAAACGGCTCTTTGAGTGGTAAAGGTTGCCGACCGCTGGTCTACACTTTCGTTTGAGTCAAAAGTGCCTCTAATCCGAGATTTATCCATAGTTTCGAGTAGATGAGGAGGACAGTGCGCATCCAGTAATGCACCCGTAGTGTCCATTGTGCAATGCGCACTGCAGAACAGTTACAATAGGCTCTACGCTTTAGCGCTCGGGCCTAATAAATATGTGTTTAGGATCCTCCTCACAATGATCACAGTGAGCACCTGTGGTTTGATGCACACTATAACATTGTCTTCCTACACCATTATAGTGGTTATCATCATTTAGATTTTATTGTGATTCATGTTTTCTTAGTATTTTTTACACAGTTTTTAAGTACATGGTAAAAAGTAGGAGGAGAAGGTGGTGGAAAGTACATAGAGAGCTGCATTAAACAGCGTGTTTTGACATCAGCGCTCGTGGTGGGGGAGGAAGGAGAGGTTGCGGTGGTAGCTCATGTTGTCCAGTGTGTCGTTCTCGGTCATCTCCTCTGCCACTCTGCGGCGTTGACCCTGCACACCCGTGAAGTACCTTCTCAGCTCCTCTATCTCGTCGTCTTTCTTTTTCAGCAGAGTTCTTTGCTCGTTCATGTCGTTGAGGGCCTCGTGGAGCTTCTTCTGGTACTTCTGCTCCACAGCCCTCTCACTCTCCTTCAGCTGTTGTTCGTAGTGCTCCTTCAGCTTCTTCTCCCTCTCTTTTAACAGTGCCGTCATCTGGACAAGAACAGACAAAATGTCATCTTATGTCAAGATTCTGCCTCATTAGGTTTTAGTCTAAATGCACTTTTTCAGCAAACACAGAGGCCAAACCATTCTGTCCATGTGACCCCCTGTCTATGTAATTAATGACGATGGTCAGAGGAGCCAATGGCAAAGACAGACTTGCTTCAGTCAGACGGTAGTTACTCCCACACACAGGGAGGGTTATATGAATGAATAATGACTTCAGAGTCAAACTTGTAAAGCCTAATACCAGTTTTAGAAATTATTATTGTGAAAAATGTCTTCATGGACCTTCTAGACCAGGGGTTCCCAACCAGTTGATCGCGGTCTACCAGTCGACACAGAAATGTGTGTCTATGGCTACGTTCAGACTGCAGGGCTTAAATGCGACTTGTATGTGATCTCCAGTGTCCCCCAAAAGTGTCCCGCATGCACCTCGGAGGACACGACGAGGTCACGTGCAGTGAGCGTGCTCAATGTTTACGGAAGTCGCCTAAAGTTGCTGTCGTACCGGAGCCAGAACATGTACAGCTTATTTGTTTTAAGGAGGAGACGGAGAAGGTTTTTGGCCACAGCGTTTTGTGGGGCAGCAGCAGGAACGTCCGTAGAAATGAACGTGTAGGTGCAGAGTCGCAGACAAGAGTGGTGGGATTGCTCTGTGCTTTGCTGCTTCACTGACACGGAGTTCATACACTACCGTACTTTTCGTATTATAAGCTGCACCAACCAAATCTTTTTTTAAAATTAAGATTTGTACATATATAAGCCGCACCTGACTATAAGCCGCAGGTGTCCACATTGTTACTTGAGATATTTACACAGAAAGATGGTGCACAAAAGGATTTTTTTAAATTTTAATGAACGTAAATACCAGTACGTTCAAACAGCGCCTACGGCAGAAACACAACGGCAGAAACTAAGTATCCGGCCGTCCGTCTGTCTCCTGTTCTACTTTGACTAACTTGACCAAACTACCACAATCTTCACCGTTCTGTTTGTCATGAAAGTGATTCAATGTTGAGTTGTACTAACTTCCTTGAAAAGGTTTAATATTGTCTTCCGTATAAAGTGTTTTCCACTTCATATGCGAGCACTACCAATTCTTAGTAGCAAATTGTGGTAGCAACTCCTGCCGTGATTGGTCAGTTCTTGGTCATTCTTGGTAGCAACTCGGATAGACATTGGTCAAATGGTGGTAGCGCGAGCTCGACTCGACAGTGGGCTGTTCCATCTGCAGCATTTCCCATAAGGCAGTGCTTTACTTCACTTGTCGCAAACAAATACAAAATACAGATATATTTGTTTTATTTCAGACTGTGCACATTTTTAACATCGTAGGAAGAAATATCCCGGCAAAATAAAATAATGTAAAACCTTAAACACATCATCACGGTGTCACTGTCATATATCTGTAGTGTAAGTGTATAAATTCTGAACGGGTCCTTTCACTTACAGCAGTAGAGCGGAAAACGCTGACACGTGCAGTGGAGCTCGGGTTACGCGCTACATTCACTGTCTTGATAAAGAATGAATCCATACATAAGCCACACCTGATTATAAGCCGCAGGGTCTGAAGTGTGAGAAAAAAGTAGCATCTTATAGTCCGAAAAGTATTTTCACATGACGAGAAGAACGTTTGTGTACATTTGTGACCTACTTGTACCACTCTCGCTGGAGGAAACACGCCCAGGTTGGATGAACGCGACCTGACCGTTCAGACTGAAGTCGCCAAAAGATCAGATATGTATCGGTTTTAGGAGCACATATCTTGGGCTACGTTCACACTGCAGCCTGAAGTGACCCAAATCCGATTTTTTCGCCCCTGTGCGACTTTAAAAATAATCTCACTCCAAAAGCCCATATTTACCATGTCTAACAGGTCATTATAAAATGGACTAGAATGCAGAAAATCACATCTAAAAACAAGTGTGCTAGGGTGTGCCCTATGGAGATAATTTTGTCTCATAAAGATTTGTATAAATAAAAAAAGATATATATAAATATAAATACATTTATAAATATTCAAACACAAAATACAAATACAAAAACGCGACATACAAATAAATGATAGAATGTATATAAATACACAGGCATTTGTAAATATATTTTCGAGATTTGTAAATATATTTTCGAGATTTGAAAACAAATGTATTGGAGTCTGCATTTGTGGATCTGTTTTTTGCTTTCGTGTCGATGACGTAATTGTGAGACAGTTCTACCGCAAACCACGATTCGCAAATAAATGTCACCGGATTTGAATACAAATAGCCTTCACTGGACATCCAGCAGATGGCAGTGTTGAGCAGCTTGTCGGTAGTTGCTCTTTAGATGCGTGAATGAGTGAATTTCTCCTTTTATCATAGTTGCTCTTTAGTAAATGCGACAACAGTGGAAAAGTGGAAAGCGACCTGGATATAATTTTGGGTAAAACACAGGCCACCGCTAACAGTGCCGAACTGACTGACTACGTACAACGCCTCTGAGCACCAGCCCTCACCACCTGACCAGGTACACAAGCTGCTCAACACTGCCATCTGCTGGATGTCCAGTGAAGGCTATTTGTATTCAAATCCGGTGACATTTATTTGCGAATCGTGTGTTTGCGGTAGAACTGTCTCACAATTACGCCATAGACACGAAAGCAATAAATGGATCCACAAATGCAGACTCCATATAGAAAGTTTTCAAATCTCGAAAATATATTTATAAATCTCAAAAATATATTTACAAATGCCTGTGTATTTATATACATTCTATCATTTATTTGTATGTCGTGTTTTTGTATTTGTATTTTGTGTTTGAATATTTATAAATGTATTTATATTTATATATATCTTTTTTTATTTATACAAATCTTTATGAGACAAAATTATCTCCATAGTGCCCAGGTGTGCTAAGGTGTGCCCAGGTATGCTAAGGTGTACTCAGGTGTGGTAATCTGCACTCTGGTTCCTACCTGCACATATGTGGGGTTGCTGTAGAACTCTCCTCCGTTGGCTTGGACCATACTCTCCACCTTCTCCAGCAGCTGCAGCACTTGGGAGCGGACATCGGCCCTCTGGTTGTCTAGGGGGTGGTACCGGCCCCCCACGCGAGACAGCACCTTCTGCAGCTCGGGCCCCGGGTCTGTAAGGGCCTGCTGCAGGGAGCTGGGGTCTGCGTGTGTGAACAGGACCAGGGTGTACCTCCAGGCTCCGGGGCCAAATATCCTCTCCACCCCATCCACAGCAGCGCACTCCTCTGGGGTGAAGCGGCCCACGCGTAGCACCAGCAGCAGGGCATGAGGCCCGGGGCAGGACATGTTCACACACTTGGACACCTCTCGGTCCACTTCCTCCGGGCTCAGGGACGTGTCAAACAGACCTGGAGTGTCCACTACAGTCACACGATGCTTCCCCACTTGACCACTCTTCTTACTGCACTGACGGGTCACTGCAAATACACACACAAGTGTTGGGAATCACGCTGTTTAAATATAACGCCGTTACTTGGGGAAGAGGGCTCACTACGGTTTGTCACGTGGGAGACCCGAGGTTGATACTCAGGGAGAACAGTTGATGTCATAAAATGTTTATATTCATATTTGTATAGCAGTCTTGTCAGTTGTAATTTATTTTTACTGTGTAAAAGTATTTGCTCCAACTAATACGTTAAATTGTGTTATCTTGTCTTTGAGCAGGAATAATGTGAAGAGGACTGTTTTGCAGGTAAAGACAAAGCATAAAAACATTTTGCAGAGTGGTAAGTAGGCTAATATTAATATTATTATTCAGTGAAATTAGTAATACTGTTGAAATGGTACCTTAATTTAATTTAAAATGAACAGTAGCTACCAAGCCACAGGAGGTGGGAGCCCCCCTCAAAACCTTTCACCTGCAGAGGAGCTGGCACTGGCCCTAAACCGGGGTCGCCCACTGGTGGAGGTAACTGAAGGAGGGACCCCATCAAAGATCCTTCCTGCGAGTTCTCGTGAAGAGTATATTCAAGGTATTCTCTAGACTAATGCTTGCCTCAGCTGTGATCCAAGCATTTGTGTATTTTAATAGTGTGTTTGTGTTGTAGTTACTGAAGATGGCGTACACTTGGACCCTCCTCAGCAGTCCTCCAGCAGTGTCTTGCCTGACCCTCAGCAGTCCTCCAGCAGTGCCTTGCCTGACCCTCAGCAGTCCTCCAGCAGTGCCTTGCCTGACCCTCAGCAGTCCTCCAGCAGTGGCCTCACACCAGAATGTCATACCTAATGTCTTTTATTGTTTTATGCCTATTGATGGAAATTGATAAATAGGATTTCATTAAAGAGGCTTGCACAGCATCTCTTAAGCAAATTTGTTGAATCATTGAAATGTTGCATCATGGAGTGTGCCTGTTATTTGGCTACATTTTGTTTTAAAAGTAAAGGTTTACCTGTAACTGTATTCTTTGATAGAGATGTCACATAAAATATAAAGTGTCAGTGTCGTCAAGTGAGAGTGATGTTAGGCCCAGCTGATATAAGTTCTATGATGATATGAATAATTTTAGGTTAAATTCATTCACATTTGTGTAATATGTGGCAAATGTAAATTGGTGAAAATATAACACATAATTGACTTGTGCATGAATACGTCAGTAATAAGAATCAAACCCGGGACTCCCACGTGATAGATGCAGTATTTAACCACTCGTCCAAAGACTTTCTTCATAACAGAGTTGGGTTTGGGTTTGGACTGTGTTGCCCCAGTAATTCAGCGGGGACTAACGTTAGCAAGAGTCATGGAACCGAACCCTCACTAAAACTAGCCCGGCCTATCGAAATTAGCCGGGCTTTGCTCTTATCTCCGTTGATGGAACCTCAGCCCTAAAACCAAACTCCAAATCACAACATGCCCCACAGTTATGCCTGTCCTGTCCACAAGAGGGTGCTGTATACCCAGTGTTTCACACAAGTGAAGACTGAAATACTGTGAATAAGTCATCCATATTTGGAGAATAAATGTGACTTTTTGGCTCTGTTGATAAAAAAAATATTAAATACAGATCAAATACGTGAAAAGTCCCTCAGTCGTCCAGGTAGAATCCATGATAACAGGAGAAGTTCAATTTGTCAACTGGACAAAGTTTGTTTGGTTGAAAACGTTTCGCCGCTCATCCAAAAAAGACGGAAACCAATGAGATAGTTCCGGAAAGTAGTTAGCTAGGTAGCTCCTCCCTACAGCAAGATATAAGCAAGTGTCTTACCAGTATTCTTATTAGAGCTGACGAAGCCTCTCGGATGAGCGGCCAAACGTTTTCAACCAAACATACTTTGTCCAGTTGACAAATTGAACTTCTCCTGTTATTACAGATCAAATACAGGTACTTTTAAATGTTTAAGACAATACTACAGGCATAAAGTAGAATTAGTTTGACCATTTTTTTGTTCAGATTATTTTTAAACTATGGGAGGCCCATAGCCTGTGTGTACCTGAGGCAGCACTGACAGAGGAGATGAAGGCCTGCTCTCCCAGGATGGTGTTCCCACTGGAGCTCTTCCCCACCCCGGTCCTGCCCACCAGCACCAGGCGAAACGCATCTGAGGAGGAGAGGAATCTACTGTTACCATTCTTTTGATCACCCAATACTCTTTACCGGACTAACAAGACTTAAAATTGTCAATAAATCTATAATGGCACAGGCTTAGTTTTGTCATTTGATATGGGATTGTGAGATGCTTTTTTTTTTTATTATTTAATAGGGTCAGTGCAGATTAATGAACATCTGCAGCAGCAGTGTAAATATGCCAGATTATAGCAAGAACGCTAATTTCCATCTGTCGTCCCTGGGCAGGTGACACCACAGCAAAAACAATAAAAACAACTGACAATAACACCAACATTAAAACTAGGGATGCAAATTATCGATTAATTCATTAATCTATAGTTGATTGACCTTATCGATCGACTTACGATTAACTGATAAGCGGCGTTTTTCACCTGGATTTGAGTGTTTCAATAGGGTCTTTAAGAATATAAGCTATAGTAACATAACACTGAGTCATAAATATATCATAGTATTATTATATTGTATATTCCTCAATGAATTATTCCTTAGTAAAAAGCAGACAAATGTATTGATGCTGAATAACAAAATACATTCTTTATTGAGAATAAATTGAGGATGTTTTTCGTAAAAGCTTCGTGATATGAAATGATAAAAAAATGAATTGATCGGGGAAAACGTTTCACACACACACGCGCACACCGGCACACGGGCCGGACAGAGGGCTGCTTCCACTGCGCTTTCACGTGGAGCCTGTTACGGCCCGGAGCGGAGGAGCACGTGCAGCACGCAGACAGCGGGTCGCGGAGCGAACACAGCCGCAAAAATTGGGTTCGCAGGAGAACATTTTGCACTGCTTCTAGATCCGGGCGCGGATGTAACGCTATGGTCCTTCTCACGAGTGGGTTCACATCTCGTGTTCACGTTCCAGAGTAGCGCCCTGTCCTCTAGCGATTATTTACAATTAATGCATTTTAATCGACCAACGTCTTGATCGACAATTAATCATAAGTCGATTAATCGTTGACATCCCTAATTAAAACATTAAACATTAAAAGTGTCACAGTCTGGTTTTCCTTTAGCCTGTTTCAGGTGTGATTTAAAGTGTTGGAGTCTCTCTTATTGATGATGGGAGAGAGTTCCAGAACTTAGAGCCTCTGACTGAGAGCACAGTTTGTCCAAATGTCTGTGTGGACCTCACAGTTCCCCGGGGTCTGTGTGGACCTCACAGTTCCCCGGGGTCTGTGTGGACCTCACAGTTCCCCGGGGTCTGTGTGGACCTCACAGTTCCCCTGGGTCTGTGTGGACCTCACAGTTCCCCTGGGTCTGTGTGGACCTCACAGTTCCCCTGGGTCTGTGTGGACCTCACAGTTCCCCGGGGTCTGTGTGGACCTCACAGTTCCCACTGACAGTGTTTGTTTTGATAAAATCCTGCAGCGGAGGAGGAGCGAGTCCATGTAAAACTTTATACATAAAACAACCGTATTTAAAATGTGCAAAATGATTAAAATTGAGCAGGTTGTACTTGTCTAAAATTGTGCAGTGGTGAACTGAGGTTTCTTGTCTAATATTTTCACAGCTTTTTTTAAAAAGTGATTTGTCTGGTTTGAGTGTTATGCCCATGTGGTTGTGCAGATCT
Organism: Paratrypauchen microcephalus; assembly: GCA_036785185.1. NCBI lineage: Eukaryota > Metazoa > Chordata > Actinopteri > Gobiiformes > Gobiidae > Paratrypauchen > Paratrypauchen microcephalus. The sequence goes on from JAVJIX010000170.1 coordinate 946,014, forward strand.
CTATATGAGACAGAATCAGTGTTGTATAGTAACGAAGTAATAATACTTCACTACTGTACTTAAGTACATTTTGGGAGATTTTGTACTTTACTTGAGTTTAAAAAAAAAAGATAACTTTTACTTTTACTTCACTACATTTCCGAATTTAATTGCATACTTTTACTCCGATACATTTTCAATGTGCCGTTTAGTTACTCGTTACAAAAAAACCCTCTACTGACTGAAGGAAGTCAGGACGTGCCTGGGCTTGTTCGCTACTTGCGCATGACAATCAGCCTACAACTGTTGGTGTAGATGAGACGATGAGCATCCCTGGCCGTACTTAAACACAATGTTATCTTACGCTGATATGAAGGATTCGTCCTCTCGAATGAAGTGCCTCTTGTGCCTTCCAAGAAACGTGGAAATCCTATCTTACAGAACCTCCCCGTCCAACCTCAAGAAACACATCGAGGTAAGTTCTAGATTAATGAAATTGTTAGCGTCTATATTTCAATTTCAATAACCATCGCATGGACATTCTAGACACCGTTGTGAAACCTTGAGCATAACATGTAGAAATTAACTTTGTGTGACATTGTTTCCGTTACACAAAGCGTATTTGACGATGTTGGAGCTAACAGGCTACCTAGCTTTTCGGCTCAAGGGAAGGCAAAGCTGTAGGCTAAGTGTAACGAAGGAGAAAGGACGCGAGTTCAAAAGGACAAAAAATAACATTAACATGTGCCTACTTTTAAAAATGTAAAAAAGCGCTGTGTGTTTGTGCGATCTAAGTAACAAAGCGAGGGTTAGCTTCAGACTGCCTTTTACTTGATACTTTTACTTGTACTTTTAATTACATTACTTGAGTACATTTATTTTTACATTACTTGTCATACTTAAGTACAAGAAGTTCCTGATACTTTAAGACTTTTACTCAAGTAACATTTCAGTCAGTGACTTCGACTTTTACCAAAGTCATTTTTGGGAGGGGAACCTGTACTTTTACTTGAGTTTGATTTTCCAGTACTTTATACAACACTGGACAGAATCATAGTCTAAAAACATTTGTGCCGCATATAGAGTCATAAAGGATCTTACTTGTGCTCAGAACTTTGGTCCTGGTGTTTCATGAATCTACCCAGAAAGAGCGACATGCAATTACACCTGCCTCCTCCAACTCAACTCTGGACAGTCTAGAACGATGTGAACCAGACCTTCAAACCCATGAGATGTTTGGTGAGTGTGTGTGGACTCTCACCTCCACGCTCCATACTCCACCTCCTCCTCCGCTCTGTACACACAAGAAACATGTCAGACATCACTCTCTCCTCTGCATCCTCTGACCATCTCCTCTCCATCTTCTGCTCCTCTGACCCTCTCCTCTCCATCTTCTGCTCCTCTGACTCTCTCCTCTCCATCTTCTGCTCCATCTGACCCTCTCCTCTCCATCTTCTGCTCCATCTGACCCTCTCCTCTCCATCTTCTGCTCCATCTGACCCTCTCCTCTCCATCTTCTGCTCCATCTGACCCTCTCCTCTCCATCTTCTGCTCCTCTGACCCTCTCCTCTCCATCTTCTGCTCCTCTGACTCTCTCCTCTCCATCTTCTGCTCCATCTGACCCTCTCCTCTCCATCTTCTGCTCCTCTGACCCTTTCCTCTCCATCTTCTGCTCCATCTGACCCTCTCATCTGCATCTTCTGCTCCTCTGACCCTTTCCTCTCCATCTTCTGCTCCATCTGACCCTCTCCTCTGCATCTTCTGCTCCATCTGACCCTCTCCTCTGCTCCATCTGACCCTCTCCTCTGCTCCATCTGACCCTCTCCTCTGCTCCTCTGACCCTCTCCTCTGCTCCTCTGACCCTCTCTTCTGCTTTCTGTCCCACCTGACGTGATTCTTGAGCAGTAGAATGGTTGGATTTCAGTGCGGTGAAGGTAACTGTCAGTGTGCCGCAGTGTTCTCGCTCCGGAGAGACCCACTGAGCAGATCGAAAACAAATAAGACTAAAGACAAATGACTGATTTTTATGACGAAATATTACGTCCAAAATCTACTCAGTCTACTCCCGGATATTTTTCCGGTGGAAAAATAAATATGGAAATAAATCTGAATTTCAGTGAAAGTGAAAGTAAAAAGTAAAATGCGTATCAAAAGTGAATCGTCCAGACTGTAGAAGTGCACATCATATGTGTTCGAATGCGCGTTTAAATCTTTTCATGTCCGCTGAAGTGAAGCCTGTATAAAAGTGAAATTAGACAAAACAAAGTGGCTCTTACCGCGGTCAGCCATCCTCCTGCCGAACCTGGAACCAGCTCAAAATAAGAGCTTCATCAAACGCTTTTATTGTGAAGGTCCAAAATGGATGTCAAGTAACAAACACATGGGGCTCATATCCGGTTACAAAATAAAACACACACTCCACCCTCTGTTTTCTACGGTGAGAGAGCTTTTATTCTGAAAGTCAAACAGTATTATTATCATTATTATTATTATTATTATGAATAATAATAACTAGGAGAGATATTCATAATTATTATTGTGAATAATAATAATAATAATAATAATAATAATAATAATAATAATAATAATAATAATAATAATAATAATAATAATAATAATAATAATAATAGGCTGTTAACACAAACAGAACACATTTGTAAAGAGGGGGCAGAAGTCTAAAGTGCTAAAACTTTGCTTAAAGCTGCATTATACAACTTTTGTACCACCTGTATGTCTCCATGGAGATTGTATAAGATAAGTTTGAGTCATTGAGTCATTGTATAAGATAAGTTTAAATGCTGTTATTGTCACTTGTTTTTGTTTTTGTTGTTTTGACTGCAGATGGAAATGAGCATTTTTGCTATAATCTGGCATATTTACACTGCAGTGTTGTAGATGTTCATTAATATGCACTGTCCATATTAAATGAAATGAAAAAAATAAAAATAAAGATACTGATATCTGATACTTGTGTTGCTGTTGTGTCTGATAACCAGTATGGCTGATACTGATATTACATTTGTAAAATGTACAGAACAGACCAGGTTTATGTTCTGGAGAAGTTTACAAATGATCTTATTGTTTTTATGAAACATCAAACTGTGTGGATATGGAATATGACTTCATGTATTTACTCATTTAGTGTGATGACATCAACAGACTGAGACTGGCACACGGGCACACACAGACTGGGACTGGCACATGGGCACACACAGACTGGGACTGGCACACGGGCACACACAGACTGAGACTGGCACATGGGCACACACAGACTGGGACTGGCACACAGGCACACACAGACTGGGACTGGCACATGGGCACACACACACACTGGGACTGGCACATGGGCACACAGACTGGGACTGGCACACAGGCACACATACACTGGCACACTGGGACATATCTATGCTAAATATCGGCTACATTTTCGATATTGGACTGATACTGATATCTGGGGAAATCCTCCAACATCACTGATAGCCGATCCCGATATATCGCTAATATTTAAAGGTGCCCTGATGCCACCTGATGCCACCTGATGCCACCTGATGCCACCTGATGCCACCTGTTCTGTCTGGAATGTTGCACAGTGTGACTTTATATGACTCACAGGTGGTTTTACTGTGAGCGGGGTCGCCTCTCCACAGATCTGACCTGAGAAAAGCATTTGACTGAGACTCCAGGAAAGTTACACAGTGCAGCTTTATGTGTGAATGTGTCAAGTGTGTGCTGAAAGGGGCGGAGTCAGGGTCAGGAAGTGCAGAGGAGGATGTGTGTGTGTGTGTGTGTGTGTGTGAGCTGCAGCAGCGTCTCCAGCATGGACCCGGACGGTAAGAATCCACTTTCACTTTGGATAAATGTTACAGGGGGACAAAACCTTCATCAAGTCCAAGATAATTATTTTATTTTATTATATTTTATTCTGCTTCTGTTGTGAACATGTTCAAACATACGGCAATAAAACCTTCTGATTCTGATAACAGCTGTTTTAGTTTTCACAAATGTTTT